>BSBM01001316.1:545000-880523 GCA_027924585.1 Larix kaempferi | reverse complement strand
AAGTTGTCTGGACAACAGAGCTGAGTCAGAACTTGAAAGGTGTCGATAACCCCATCTCGCGCGCAGTAGACTTCTGGCTTGCGCGTTTGCTGGAAGGCTTCATCACAGAGTTCGCGGTTGATCAGAGAAAGAGTTTCAGCGCAGCAGAATGGTACTTCTTCAAGGGTTACCGCGGGTAAGTACCTAAATTCTCTAAATCTGTCCATTAAGCAATTACTATATGAAAAAGGAGTACTGGATATACTCTCAGATGAATAGTAGCATGATATTGTAATGTCAGTAGACTCTGAAAGTGATTACGAGTATCTTGGACATACACGTAGTGGTAAAAGATATAGAGTCAACGATTCATCTTCTTCTGAAGAAGACAGCTCAGATCACCCGAGACAGCAGATTCAGAACCCTAGGACTCCTCAAAAGCCAGTCGGAACTCAGAATAATCCCGCAGGAACCCCGTCCAGTAGCTCTTACACAGCGAATACTACCGCTACACCCGCCACATCTACACAGCCGAGTGGTAGTCATACAGCAAACCAGAACCCACCATCTAGAAACAGAATGGGAGATGATATGAAGCTACCAACATTCAAAGGTACAGGGTCGGAGGACCCTGAGCAACACTGGTTCTTATGCGAAGCCATATGGACCATTAAGCAAATACAAGACGATAATGTCAAGCTTTTCCAGCTGGCCACCACATTTAGAGAAAGAGCATTAACTTGGTATATGAAGTATACCACTGGCCATAACAGAACGCTTGCACAGGTTAGAACTGCTATGATTAAAGAGTTTAAAAAACCTAAATCCGAGTCACAGTGCATAGCAGAACTTAAAGATATTAAACAATTGCCTACGGAGACGGTTTGGGATTTTGACCAGAGATTCAAGACCCTCATTGATCAGGTAAGCTTTGAGCTTGCGCCTCAACAGCATAAAGAATGGTTTATCGCAGCAATATTACCACACATCAGACTTCCGCTAATGCAACAGAAATTAAATACACAAGATGAAGCATTAGAAATGGCAATGAAACTAGAGGCTTCACCTCTAGCAGAAACTAGCACCGGTATCACTAATCTGCAAAATCAGCTAGCTAACCTCACCTTGCAGCTGCATGAAATTAAGAAAGGAAAGGAGGTTGCGCATGAAATTTGGTGTACTAAGTGTAAAGCACAGGGACACAGTAAGGATAACTGCCCTGTCTTTGCTGACTATATCGCCAGTGGAGCTCCTAACCCGTTGATGCAGAACCAGGGGCCATGGTGTGAGATTTGTAGAACCAGAGGACACAGTCCTCAGGAATGCCCTCTCCTTCAGAAATATGTGCAGACACCAAAGAACCTATATTGCAACTTCTGTAAATCTGTGGGACATGACGAAAACAACTGTAGAGCTTATGAGTTAATGATAGAAAGAAAGCATGACCTTTACAGAGTTCAGTCAGAAGCATCTGGACCAACAGTACGTCCACAAACTGATCCGAATCAGGGAGGCCGTGGAGGAAATTTCAGAGGCCGAGGACGCGGAGGAGGCTATGAATCTGGCCGTGGCCGTGGAACTATCACCTGTTATAACTGTGGAGGCACAGGACATTACGCCAGAGACTGTCAGAACCCTACTACAACGTGCAAGTATTGTAAATCTTATGATCACACAATAGAGGAGTGTCCCATATTGATAGCTAAGATCAAGGACGCCAAGCCAGCAACCAATCAGACTATCCAGTTTATCGCTGCTGAGCAGAACGAAGCAGAACCACGAGTCAATATTGTAACTCGCAGTGGTCTCTCCACAGGTAACATATCGCAGGATGCGGAAAAAACGACAGGAACGCAGTGGGTGCGCAAGGCTCCAGGAAAACCTATCCCACTCGACCTACAGAAGAATAAGGAGGCATTTCAGCAAACTAAGACTTCCTTTGCTGAACAGACACAGTCCAGATCACTATTATTACCATCTCAGGGTATACCGCGGAAACCACCACATGATGTTAGTACTGCGCAGCTACCACAGGCTAGCACATCTGGAAGATGCGACGAAGAGGAATTGACCGGGAGTGTACAGTCCTTCTTGCAGAGTTGTTTGAAACTTCTAAGAAATGGGAAAGCTGTAGAGGAACTACAGAAAGTTATTGATCAATGTCAACAGAGCCCTCCCTTGAGCAATACACAGCGCACCATTCACCATATAATGGGCCATACAAGGACAGGAAGAGAGATGAGGCTCACAGCGCAGATCGGACTATTTGAAATGGACGAGGTTATCCTAGACTTAGGATCAGAAGTAAATGTCTTGACTAAGCAGACATGGGAACAGATGGGAAGTCCAAAACTAAGCAGATCCCCTATCCATCTTAGACTAGCTAATCAGCAGAGAATATCACCGATGGGTCGCCTATCGCATGTCCCAGTGGACATCGACGGAGTTCACACATATGCCGATTTTGAGATCATAGAAATTATTGGTGACACCAAACCCTATCCATCTCTATTAGGTATTGATTGGGCTTTTGATAACAAGGCTGTTATCAACTTGAAGAAAAGGCAGATGACATTCGAAGATGCTCAAGTCCGGGTTATCGCACCACTAGACCCTTTACAGGGTCCTCGCTACAGTGAGCCAATCAAAGCAGAAGAGGAGGTGCATAACATGGAAAATTTGTACCAAATGACTTCTAATCAGACAGATTACATTGACCCTACAGCTGATGGACATATTAGCTGGAGATGTGATAGCTCCTGCACATCAGATTCAGATGTTGGCTTAGAGAATTGGCAAAATAGACTCCACGAAGTTTCTATTCGCAGATGCGCATTCATGACTAAATCACTGCGATGGATTGGGACAGAAAACAGGTATATTCCAACTTTTGATGGATTAGCGGACGTCAATGATTTTTTGCAACAGTTTGAACAAGAGATTCCTCAAGAGCAGAGGATGGAGGTTTTTGACCTTGCAGTTCGAGCCACACCTGCAAGATGGGGGGTACACACACAAGGAACATATCGCATCATGGTATGATTGCAAGAGACTGATGCGCATTAGATTCTCTAAAGAAAGCGACTGTACACAGCGGAAATACACAGGGGAGAGTGATCCCAGAACACACATTATGAACTGTGAACAGAGTTGGCTAGAAATTCCAGCAGAAGAATGGGTTCATCTGTTTATCCACACACTGGATACAGTTCCACGGAACTGGTATACAGAAACAGAGCTAAGAAAAGGAACTATCTCATGGCCTATTATGATTGAAAACTTTTTGGTCACGTTCAGTTTTGAATATGAGCATCCAAGCATTGATCGGGCCTTGAAGATCATAAAGACTAAAATATTTGAGGATTGCCCATTACCAGCGGAATTCGCAACCCGAGTGGGCTATTCAGATGGAACATGCACTGGAATGTTACAACTGCGCACAAGATTCAAGCGATGAGGATGAAGATCCTCGCAGTATCAATATTGCAGAAAACAGAAGGTACGCGTGAAGTTGAAGGTCCACACTTAGAAATCCCAGCTGTAACAGAACCAATCAAGATTAGAAAGCGCAACATTGGCACAGAAACAGACCCTAAGTTTGCCTCTATTGGAGATTATTGGGATGATGAGACAATTGGCCAAATCACAGACCTATTACATGAGTATCAGGACCTATTTCCTACCAACTTTACAGAAATGAAGGGAATAGTGGGTGACTTAGGAGTCATGAGAATACCGCTTAAGAAGGATGCTAGGCCAGTTAAGCAACGTCCATACAGGTTAAACCCGCGGTATAAAGCAAAAGTAAAAGATGAAATAGATAAGATGCTAGTAGCAGGCATCATTGAGCCTGTTGAAGAAAGTGAGTGGGTTAGTCCCATGGTAGTACAAGAAAAGAAAACAAAAGGAGACATCAGGATCTGTGTCGATTTGCGCAAACTGAATGATGCATCGCTGCATGACCCATTTCCGACACCATTCACTGATGAAGTCTTAGACAATGTTGGAGGACAAGAAATCTATTCATTCACTGATGGCTTTTCAGGCTATCACCAGATAAGAATCCATCCAGACGACAGGCACAAGACCACATTTGCGACAGAATGGGGCTCCTTTCAGTATACGGTAATGCCCTTTGGTCTTAAGAATGCCCCAGCAATTTTTTCTAGAGTAGTTGTTGCTGTCTTTAAGGAATACATCCATCAATTTCTAGAAGTTTATTTTGACGATTGGACTGTATTTGGACTAGTCAAGAAGCACATAGGAAATCTGCGATTAATGTTTGAAAAATGTAGACATCACCAGATTTCCCTTAACTTAAAAAAATGTATATTTTGTGCGCCTTTTGGTACGTTGTTGGGTCACATTGTGTGCAGACAAGGTTTGATGGTAGATCCCGCGAAGATCGCCATCATTGTCAATTTACCAGCACCTAACTCAGTAAAGCAGCTGAGAACTACACTTGGTCATA
Source organism: Larix kaempferi (assembly GCA_027924585.1). Classification (NCBI taxonomy): domain Eukaryota; kingdom Viridiplantae; phylum Streptophyta; class Pinopsida; order Pinales; family Pinaceae; genus Larix; species Larix kaempferi. The sequence goes on along the minus strand of BSBM01001316.1, from coordinate 876,073 downwards.
CCGGGTATTACAGAAAGTTTATCAAAGGTTATGCCAAGATTACCGCACCAATGGAGAAATTATTGAAGAAGGATATCAAATTTCAGTGGAATGAGGAATGTCAGAAGAGTCTTGACACTCTAAAAGAAAAAATGGTTACAGCACCTATTCTGGTATTTCCAGATTGGAACAAGCCTTTTCATGTTCATGTGGATGCATCTGGCATCGCACTGGGCATTATTCTCACGCAACCAGGCGAAGGGGGTATTGACCACCCTATCGCATATTCAAGTAGGAGACTATCGACAGCTGAGAAGAATTATACCACCACAGAGAGAGAAGGGTTAGCAATGGTGTATGCTTTACAGAAATTTCGGCACTACCTGTTGGGTGCCCCATTCAAGATGTTCACCGACCATTCTGCATTAAAGTACTTGGTCAATAAGCCAGTGTTAGGGGGAAGAATATGCAGATGGCTATTGTTGTTCCAGGAATATGATTTCGAAATCATTGTTAAGCCAGGCAGACTAAATGCAGGACCTGATCACCTGTCAAGGCTAGACTCAGGTGAAAAACCAAGTAATTTAGAGGACAACTTGCCTGATGCGCAATTGTTCTCCATTCAGGTCGCAGACGAATATTATGGAGACATAATTCAATTTCTCACTACAAGGTGGGCACCGCCTGAGTTTACCAAGCAACAAAAGAAACAATTGGTGGTGAAAGCAGCAGACTTCACCTTGATTGCAGGACACCTCTATAAGTTGGGACCGGATGAAATCTTGCGCAGATGCGTTATGCCCCACGAGAAACAGACCATTCTTAAGGAAGCACATTCGGGCATCGCAGGAGGCCATTTCGCAGGGAAGCCTACCGCTCAGAAGATCCTAACAGCCGGACTATGGTGGCCCACATTACATAAAGACAGTAAAGAGTTTTGCAGATCATGCGATATCTGCCAAAGGACAGGAAAGCCCTCCAGAAGAGATGAAATGCCGTTGCGACCACAGATAACGCTACGCGCATTCGATAAGTGGGCCATAGACTTCGTGGGTCCTATTAACCCCCCAGGAAAACGAACTGGTGCGAGATATATTATTACAGCAACAGAATACCTCACCAGGTGGGCTGAGGCAAAACCAGTCAGGAATTGTGATGCTGCCACAGCAGCACAATTTATTTTTGAAAACATCATCACTAGATTTGGATGCCCAGTGACTTTGATGAGTGATCAAGGCACACACTTTTTGAACAGCACCATAGAAGCCTTGACAGAGGAATTTGAAATACAGCACCATAAGAGTACACCTTACCACCCTCAAGCTAATGGTACGGTGGAGGCTTTCAATAAGATATTAGAACAGGCTCTTACAAAGATTTGTAACAGTCAAAGGGATGATTGGGACCTCAGAGTTAATGCTGTATTATGGGCTTACAGGACCACGTGTAAGAAACTAACAGGGCACACACCTTTCAGCCTAGTATATGGACAAGAGGCTGTTATGCCTATGGAATACATCTTACCCAGTCTAAGGATTGCTCAGCTTACAGAGATGGCTGATTCTGATACTTTAGAGGAGAGATTGGCACAGCTGCTCAATTTGGAGGAAGACAGATTTATCGCAGGATTCCATCAAAAAGTGCAGAAAGCACGAGAAAAAGCTTGGCATGATAGGCATATCAAGAACAAAACCTTTCAGCTTGGAGACTTGGTACTCCTTTATGATAGTAAGTTTATAAAGTTCCCTGGAAAATTCAGAACTCATTGGTTAGGACCATATCAAATCCAGCAAATAACAGATGGAGGTGCTATCCAGCTTCGTACTATGAGTGGGGAGTTTCTTCCTACCTTGATCAATGGCAGTCGGCTTAAGCTGTATCGCGACGGCCATGCCACCTCCCAGCCCTAGCCCAGAAAGGAAGCTAATGGTGCAGATGTTCAGTGTAGTTGAAATGAAGCATCGCACCCTAAGGAGTCTACACCGGGAACTACTTGAGGTAAGAATTCACAGCCAGCTTTCCTGGTTGTTGCGATAACTTTGATATGAGGCGAGTTTTTGGCACTTTCCATTTCCAGACGATGCGATATCGTATCGCAGAGGACAGAAAACAGATTGATGCGCTACCAAATTTTGAATTGATCAGAGGGCTAGTCACTTCGCCATCTGACAAGCATTAACTGCACGGCTGACAAGTATCTGTTGTACTAAGATTTGGCAGCAGTACGACGATTCTTCTAGATTTGGAAAATCCGATGCGACATCACTCCGGCGCACAGTTTCCCAGCGAAATTTCAAACGGAGTTTGCAATAAATGGGCGCGGGGTGCTGTCTTGTCTATGCATTAAATGCCGCCAACGGGTCCAGTTACTGGTCCGTTGCCCTTTGAAATTCCGCCTTATGATAAATACACATTCTATTCAAAGCACGGGGCTACTTGGTCATTTTCACCAAAAGAGTTGAGCGCAGTTGAGCCGAGCCAAGCATATTCTTAGCAGAGCTCTGAGCAGGGAAACCAAAAACAGTTGCAGACTCCGATTTGCACTAAGATTAGCAATCATAGGAAGTCCAGAGTACCACAGGGGAAGGTTCCTCGTGCCAGACGAGCCTCTCGAAGACGTGTTGCAGAGATTCCAAAGGGGTGGAATAGAGTGCGCTATGACTTCGGTTGTGGCGAGGAAAGGAAAGAAAATTGTTGCTGGTTCTCCGTCTACACGCCAGTCACCGAGAACCTTAGCTAATATGGAGCGTAGCGAGACCCCGAGTAGCACAGAGTCAGAAGAACCGGAGCAGGAACTTCCGGAAGAAGTTACAGTCGCTACCATATACTTCCCGCCAAGAGTAGAAAATGCGCCAGCAATTGTCCTCCCGAGAGACTTTAAATATGAACTCGTACTCCCACCACTGGATAACCGAGTGAAGGAAGAAGGTAACCTATGGGGGAATATGCATGCTGTTAAGTTTGCTGATTATAATCTGAGAGATTATAAGCTGTACCCGCAATTCCGCCGCGATCGTTATATGACGATTCAGAGGAACCCACGGACAGAGCGCGATGAGTTCGTCCCCATGGACCATGTAAGCCATTTAGCACCGTCGGGACTGCTCAATCTCCTGGAGATTCCACACTTTGGACGGGGCCCGGAGGTCAATGCTGTGGTGCGGATGCTACTCTCATGTGTGCATGGTGGTTACTTATGGTTGGGTAACCGGATAGATGTTAATGTTGACCTTATTCACCGCATTACCGGTCTGTCGAAGACTGGCTTCGACCCGCAGATAAATATCGATGGCGCCACAAAGGATACCAGGCTCTCAACCAAGCAGGTTGCGGAGTATAAGCTGCAAAGAGGAGGTCGCGCTTACGATGTCAACTCAATACAGGATGACGCCTTGCGATTTACTGTTAGTCTGTTGGCCGGAAAACTCCTCCTCAAGGTGAGGCCGAAGGAGGTCACAGGCTCAGTTATCCGCCTCGCGATTGAAGTCATAAAAGGTAAACCTTACAACTGGAGTTTATTTTTGCTGAATAGTTTCTTTCAAGACTGTGCGCAGGCGCAGCAGGATCCACTTCACAGCTTCCACTTCTCGTGGCTGCTGATCCTTATGGCTTTCATTGGATGGAAAGAGCCGCCCAATTCGCAGTTTCCACAACTAGCACCAGGGGCGTGCAGAGGCTCGAGGTACTCAAATATTTGGGCGAGTAGTCACCCAGAGAAGCACAAGAATAACGCAATGGTATTTCATGACTACTATACGCTATTGCTTGAATCCGTCGCAACGATTCCGCGTGTTGACTCGCCGGTCGTTGATCTTTATCAGTCCAAGCTGGAATTTAAAGTCGACAGGGATAAAACCTACATCAGACCCAAAGGATTCAGAAAACATAAGGAATGGGCCCCCGGCCCATATCGCATGGAAATCCAGCAGGTTGAAGATACCATTAAGAATTGTTTTGATGAAGACATGAAACAGATGTATGATGATCTATCCTCTGGCCTAGTTCCAGTTGATCCCCCAGCTGAGGATCCAGAAGATGTTCTGGAGGTAGATCCTAAAGATAAGGTGAAAGAACCAATAGGTTCTAAGAGAAAGGCTATTGAAGGCCCTTCTCCACTGCGAGCAAAGAAGAAGAGAACAAAGGCGGTTACTTTCGACGAACCACAGGCACCAATCATGACAGAGGATGAGTATGATCTCATCGCCAGCCGAATACAGGAGAAGATGCGGGATAAATTCGCTGCGATTCAGTCATCGCAGGATCTTATGCGCATCAACCTTGACAAGAAATTGCGAGAGTTGAAGGCCATCACTGAGAAGACTGCTTCCAGGAAGATTCAGCCAGCTCCAGCTACAGTGGCAGAAAGTTCGCAGCCCCCTTCACAGACCAGAGAAGAAAGTATTGCAAGGGACCGCACGAACATTGTTCGTATACCGCCGGGAAGCATTAAGTTCCCTGTACCTATGGAAGTACAGATGGTTCATCCTCTTGAGGTGAACCTACCAGAAGTACCGGTGGATCAGCTGTATGAAATTTTCCAGCAGATAGGCATGGAGCTGAGGCACAGAGAACAAGTCACATATGAGCAAAATGTTTTGCTGTCTAACGACAATGTGCAGCTCATCGCGCAGCATGAGGCAGAGAGTGCCCAGTTGACGCAATATGTTCAGCGAGAGCAGGATGTCTCTCTTGTTTTAAAGAATATCGCAGCAGAATTTCCGCAGTGCGATATCAGGCCTGAGTTAGAAATAACTCAAAAGATCAGAAAAATAGCGGAAAGAGCAAAGGCTCTAGATGAAGAGAAGAAGAAGATGGAGGAAGAATACGAAGCAAGGATCGCTGCACTGGAAGCGAATAAGCCGCCTACTCCAGAGGAAATCCAGGAAGCACGAGTGCAAGCTTTCAGAATTGTACAGACACAGATGCACTGTCGGGTGGAAGCAGCAGAGGCTATCCTGGAAGATGCATCAAAAACATGGCTGGAGCTAGAGGAGCTCCCACATAAAACCGAGCTCGATCAGCACATTAAGCACTGTGAAGATGTGATATCAAGAGCTGAAGAAGAGTACAAGGGCTTGAGTGCTCTTGCGAAGATAAGAAAGAAAGGAGAAATCACACAATTTCAACAACAGGTGCAGAAATATAGAGAACAGCAGATCAACCTGGCTAACGAAGTTAGCCCGCATGAAAGCAAAGTCGCACATCTGGTTGATGAACTGGAGCAAAAGGTGAAAAGCTTCACCTCAAGTAAAGAAGTCATCGAGGGCATAGAGGACTCCTTGGTAACCGCTGAGCTGCTCAGCGCAGCGCAGGAAGAAGTAACACACATGGATGAAAGTATTAAAGCACTCAAGGCACAATTCGCAACAATCTCACGAGCTGCAAAGGATAAGCTTAGGTAGATGACGCAGGCTGGTGTTGCGAGTGGCTCGGGGACGAGCCACAAGTAAGTGTTAGGGGAGTTGTTGGAGAGAACTTCTGCAGCATTTGGGAAGCTGCTAATTTTTGGAGAGAAAGTACCAATTTTGGCGGTAAGACAAAGATATCGCCATAGCGCTAATTCCGGCGGGAATCACGGCGATAGGTACAGAAAAGTCAAGCATGTGGTACAAAGAAGAGGCCGAAGGGAGAGCTCAACCACCGTAATAAAGGCGCCGTAGATGAAGAGAGGGTTCAGCTACCCTCATTAAGAAGAAGGACTACAGTCAGCGCTGCGTGAACTAAGAAGAAGCGACGGGCCGATGCATTAAAGACCAAGGACTGCAGGAAGCGGCGACGAGACAGAAGGCGGCCATGGAAGTACAGCCAGTTGACTGTAAGTGGTTAGGGTTGAGTCACTGTTGGGATAAGGCCCACAGTTTTGTAACTGCGATGAGACCTTCGGGCCATCTATATATAGGAGTCTTTTTATATGATAAGGGGTTGGCCACATAGTGATAGAGACATCAGGTAGAGGGTAGTCAAGTCTTTGTGGACGCAGAGTCTGAACATCCCTTAGAGAACAAGGGCCGACCTGTTGAGAGATAGGCAATCCGCAGGGGTTGTGAGAGAAAGAGAGTGCATTGTAAAAGGCAGGAAGAGAAAAGAGGTCTATAGAGAAGGGCTCCCACTGGGGTGGAGTTTCCCAGAAGACCCTTGTTGTAAAGAGTGGAAAGGAACTGTGTTTATTCTTCAGAGTTGTAAACAAGAACCGCAGTTCCCCTGGGCGTAGTTCTCGCCCCGGGAGCAACAACGTGCTTATCTAAGTCGCACTATTATACTTGTGTAGTTGCTGCTCTCATTCACTTGTCTGTGTTATATATGAATGCTTCATTCTGTTATAAGTAATGTACATGGTCGTCAGTTTAACTTCTGAGTGATGTATAACAAGTATGATAATCATAGCTAACCTCATAGCGAACTAGATAATTGTTAAACAGAGGATAATGTGCGAGTATGAACTGAACATAAGGCATGAATGGTCTACTTAGACATTGCTCAAAGTAATATTCCACTTAGTTACGTTGTTGCGAGATATCAAGGGTCAAGTCCATTAGCAAGGGTTATGCTTGGAGATTAAATGCTGTTGCTAACTGCAGTGCTAGGATAGGAATAGTTGCGACCACATATTAATCCAGGAAGCGGTCGAGAATCGCGTACCGCAGGAGCTAGAAGGGGAAGATATCGCGCCTACGATATCTTAAGTATTGCCAGACGGCCTCACATAGGGGGAAGACTTATCGCATTCCCTGGGAAACTGCGATAAGACAGAGGCGTAGCCAGAGTAATAGAATGAGATAGTCAGCTCCTGAGGAAGGGGTTAAGGTGGGTTTAAGCACCCTGGATGCCTCGGAACTCGGCTGAGGACACTTGAGTCTTCCGCCCCCCATTAGAATCACTTCGGGTGAGACTTCAGGTTGCTTCTGCGACCTGTTGCCGAAAGGGCCAGTGAGCTAAGGGTTCTGTTTGTCTAAAAGTACCGCAAGCCCGGGTCTACCATTAGAAAGGAAGATCAACACACCATCAGCGCATTGACAGAGGAGCTGCAGTTACAACATAAGAAGAGTACACCCTATCATCCACAGGTGAATGGCACGGTGGAGGCTTTGAATAAGATATTGGAGCATGCACTGAAAAAGGTGTGTAATGTGAACCGCGATGATTGGGATCTCAAAATACCAGCAGTATTGTGGGCCTATCACACCACATGTAAATGACTGACAGAGCAGACACCATTTAAGTTGGTGTATGGACAAGAAGCAATTATGCCCATGGAGTATATTGTCCCGAGTCTGTGCATTGCGGCCGTAATAGGGATGGATGATGTAGCAGCACTAGATGGATATCTAGAGCAGTTGGTGCAGTTGGAGGAAGATCATTTCATCGCTGGATTCCACCAGGGGGCAGAGGACGATCTCCAGAAGGCATGGCATGATTGACACATAAAAAACAAACAGTTTCAGCAGGGCGACTTGGTGATGTTGTATGACAGCAAGTTTATGAAACACCCAGGGAAGTTGCAGATGGATTGGCTTGGTCCATATAGTATTAGTAGTATTACTTCCGGAGGCGTGGTTCAACTACAGCAGCTGAACGGGGCGATGCTCCCCAAACCGGTGAATGGTCATAGGTTGATGCCCTATCAGTCGGGCTTGGAACACCGGGATGCCTGAGTCGCATTGAAAAAAAGAAGAAGAAGAAGAAGAAGTAGATTGATTGGTGGTAGGATGGCACACCAACAAGGATGGAATGTGGAAGTAGGGAGGCTTCTGCCGCAAGTTTGGAGTGGTCGATGATTAGTGGCCGTATTGTGACCCGGTCAAATCAACAATAAATACCAAAAGTTAAAATAGTTCATTAACGACGCTTGTTCGAATGATGGGAATTAATGGCGGATCCGGCAGTGTAATATCCTTGGTAATATTTGACCAATATATTAACTCCAATTTAATTATTTTACCAAAATTACTAGTGATTTTTCTTGACAATTTTTTGAGCAGGATGGGTAGTTAGTGATGGGGACTGAGGCTCAAGGTGAGTTTGGTAGGCTGAACTTTTAATTCTGGAAAATATATGGAATTAGGTGCAGCAGCAGGTCTGAAGGTCAGAACAGATTTTTCCTTTGCACTAAGTACTAGAACCATTCACTTTTCAGCAACAGTGGTGCACTGTTGCCTACTTCGAGGCTCCCTGGGCAGTTGGCATATGCAAACTAGAAAGGTAGGGGGATACTGGGGTATAGGGAAGAGATATTATCAGTCATTTAACTCATAAAAAATGCTGGAATGAATACTAGGTGAAATTGGAAAGGTTTGGAGTAATTTGGGGCTTAATTGCACACGGTGGACTGCTGAGCTAGTCAAATTACAGGCTTTCCAAAACGAGGCTAAAAGCATCCAGATTATTATTACAGGGACTGATATGGATATTATACTGAGTTATCAACCTCCTCCAATTTACATAATGAAAAATGGATTCTCATAAAAGATTTAGCAATAAATATGGTGAAACTAGTCTAGAATAAGCACCCAACTAGCTAATCTTGCATTTTAATCCATCAAACTGCTCCAATAATTGATAAAATATATTATGACATTAAATAATGTTATGATATAATATAATGAAGAGATGCAGGTCGAAAATAATACATCAGAACTCTTCTTCTATTGATTTAACTACCTTCCAAAACAATAATGCCTCACAGGCTAAATATTCATTACATTTGATGGAGAATGAAGAGAAGAATTAGAATATTACTGTGGCTCTACTATGGAGTTAGGATAAGGTCATATACAGGTCATATGACTGTAATTTTTTTCTTACTAAGCTTCTGAACTTGACTGGGGCGCATTCACTAAGTCATCCCTCTCCTCCAGGGAAAACGCCTCTAGATTTAGCTGTGAATGTGAGAATGATTGAGAAGAGAAGTATGGATCTGATCTGAAGCTGGTTACTGATATTGAACACCTCTGATGTCTGCAAAAATGGCTGCACCAACTTTCCTTCAGCCCCTGGGCGCACTCCCAAGATCTATCTTCTTCAATGGATGAATTTTCACCAAAACTAGCTGTAGAATCACTATTGGAGGAGCCTGTTCTCCCGAATGACTGTAGATATTCAATGGAGGATGGAAGCATATGTTAATGGCTGCAATATCTTGACATGGACCTGCACAAAACTCACTGGAAACTATGGGCCTTGGGGCACATCACCCAAGAAGCACAGTTGAGGCACATCACTCAACTAGAGAAGCATCGGAGCTCTCATGAGAAAACATAAATGATCCAAAAGTGAGAAATGGAGTTAGAAACATTGTTAAATAGGAGAGATGAATTCTTCCTCAAGCTAGCCACACGTGTGGGTGAAGGAGGGCACATTTCTTGACAGGAATGGAAACTTCTAACTAGAAAAATCTTGCCTTCTTTTGTCTTCCTCCACTCAGATTAGCAAGTGTGTCTAGGTTAGCTTTTCTGCATTGTTGCTATTCTTTTCTGATTGCTTTTCTTGCTTTCTCCACTTTATTTACTTTCTACTTTCCTACTTTTGCTTGATTGTGCTAGCTTTTGTCAGTTTCCATCTTGGTGCATCTTGCCAACTTGTCTCCACTAGATTCCTTTGCTTTTCTGAGATTTATCACTTAGGCAAGTTTGGCCTACTTGACCAATTTGAATTTCTTATCCAAGTCATCAACCACTTGGAACATTTATTAGTAATAATCATTAAAATGACAATAATACAACTCAAAAATAATTTAACTAAGCAATTAATTAGTTATCCAATAATTAATTAACTACTATGGTGTAATTGCCTCAAAACTTCCCCAATTAATTAATTTATCAATTAAATATGAACTTAGACCCCTAGGGATAGGAGGATCCAAGTGGTGACCAAGGTCACTAGGGAGGGGACATGACAGTCCTCCCTTCCCAAGACTACTTGTCCTCAACCAGCTTCAAACCAGGATGCTGCAGAATCTGTTCATCGTCCGAGGTGGCATCCTCACTAGGCAGACCTTTCCATTGTACCAGGTACTCTTTAATAATTCCACTTCTCAGCTTCCTTTCTCTGATCTGCAAGATGTCTTCAGGTTCTAGGACTAGATGTCCTTCATCATCAAGGGGGGGGGAATTCTGAAACCTTAACTTGTTGGCCCAAGGCTTTCTTCAAACAAGACACATGGAAGACATTGTGTATTTTACTCTCTGCTAGCAGATCCAACTAATAAGCTACTTCACCCACTTTCCTTGTTATTCTGTAGGGCCCATAAAACCTTGGCAATAAATTTTCAGCCCCCTTTGTCTTAAGTGTGGTTCGCCTGTATGGCTGCAATCTCAAATAAACCAAGTCTCCTACTTGGAAGGTTCGGTCTGTTCTATTTTTATCTGCATTGATTTTCTACTGATTTTGTGCAACCTGCAAATTTTCTTTAAGTGATTTAAGGATGTCTTGGCCTTCTTGCAGCCAATCCTTTTCCTTCTGTGCCTTACAATTTCCAAAAACCAGATCTGCAAAAGTGGCAGACTCATACCCATACAAGGCTTTGAATGGGGTCATTCCAATGGACATGTGGAATGTGGTTTTATAGCAGAACTCCCCCAGATGTAACCAGTTGACCCATGCCTTCTGCTGCTCTGTAACGTAGTTCTTGAGATAACCTTCCAGCCATTGGTTAACTCTTTCAATTTTCCCATCTGTCTGGGGATGATAGCTGGTACTGAGGTTTAAACTAGTATTTACCAATTTGAACAAATATTGCCAAAAGGAACTGGTAAACTTACTATCCCTATCACTGATTATGATTTTTGGAAGCCCATCCAATCTAAATACTTCCCTAAAAAAAAGTGCAACAACTTGAATAGAAGAAATAGTAGATGTGACAGCAAAAAAGTGAGCAAATTTGGTTAACCTGTCAACTACTACAAAAATATTGTCTTTACCTTGGGACTTGGGAAAACCTGTGATGAAGTCCATTGATATGCTTTCCCATTTCTGTCCAGGAATTGGCAAAGTTTGTAGGAGACCAATACAACGGGTGTGCTCAACTTTGTTCTGTTGACATGCAGTACACTCACTCACATGCCTTAGAACATCCTCCTTGAGGCCCTTCCAGGTGAACCTTTCTCTTAAATTCCGGTAAGTTTTGAAAATACCGGGATGGCTTGCTACTGGTGCATTGTGGGCAACCATCAAAATCTACTCCTTCAGCTTAGATTCAAGAGTTATAAAAATTTTGTTCTTATAATAGATGACATCATTGATAACCTAGTAATGATCTTCATGATTTACTCTATCTAGCAATTCACAAGCAAACTGATTTTCTGCATATTCCTTAGTTAGTTGTGCCCTCTAGTCAGTAGGCACTTGCAGCAAAGAAAAAACAGGCTTCCTAGAGAGGGCATCAACAACTACATTTAGCTTACCCTTCTTATATTCAATATCAAAATCATAAGATTGAATTTTGCTTACCCACTTTTGCTGCCTGTCATTTAGCTCCTTTTGGGTTAGGAAATGCCTCAAATTGTTGTGGTCTGTTTTAACTATGAATTCACCTCCCACCGAGTATTTCCTGAATTTAGCCAATGCATGCATGATGGCTAACATCTCTTCATCATAGATAGAGTACAGCTTCTCATGGGGCTGCAACTTTCTGCTCTCATAAGCAATCGGGTGTTTATTCTGCATCAAAATTGCTCCTATGCTTTCACCCGAGGCATCACACTCCAATATAAAAGGCTGGCTGAAATCTAGGAGTGCCAAGACTGGGTAGCTGCTCATAACTTGCTTCATTCTATTGAAAGCTTTTTCAGCCTCCTCATTCCAGCAGAAAGCTCCCTTCTTAGTAAGGTCTGTCAAGGGAGAAGTGAGTTTGGAGAATCCCTTCACAAATTTCCTGTAGTATGTGCATAAGCCTATGAACCCTCTTAGAGCAATTATATTATTTGGGTTGGGCCAATCTAATATGGCTTGGATCTTCTCCAAGTGTACCTTGAGTCCTTCTTGCCCAATGATGTGGCCAAGATAGAGGAGTTCCTTCATACCAAACTCACACTTCGACAATTTGGCATAAAAGGATTGTTCTGCAAGTAGAGTTGGTACACTGTCCAAGTGCTGCAAATGTTCTTCCCAAGACTTACTATAAATCAAAATGTCATCAAAAAATACAAGCAAAAAATTACAGAGTTGTTTGTTAAAGATTCTATTCATGCAAGACTAAAAAGTTGCTAGTGCCTTTGTCAAGCCAAAAGGCATGACCAGAAATTCGAAGTGCCCAAAATGGCACCGAAAGGTAGTTTTCTGCACATCTTCATTTTTCATTCTGATTTGGTGGTAACCAGAACGTAGATCAATCTTGGAAAAATATTTGGCTCCATGCAGCTCATCAATCCTTGGAATAGGATATCTGTTCTTGATATTTTTCTTGTTTAAGGCTCTGTAATCAATGCACATGCTCATTGTTCCATCTTTCTTTTTGACCAAAACCACCGATGAAGAAAAGGGACTTGAGCTTGGTCTTATGAACCCCATCTCAAGCAACTCTTTGATGGTCTTCTCTATTTCATCCTTGAATCTCTTGGGATGTTTGTAGGGGTGTATTTTTATGGGAAACGTTCCAGGTTCCAGCTCTATCCAATGTTTAGTATGCCTATCAGGAGGCCTTCCATGTGGCAGATCTTCAAACACCTTTTTGGGTTTTTGGAGAAATTTTTGGATATCTTTAGGATGTTGTGACACATCAATGGTGGTTCCTTTAGTGGAGATAAAACATTTAGAATCCCACTCTATGTCTCCATGCCTCAAAACAGATCTCATACTATGTGCAAAAATCACTTGTTTTGGGTAGGTGTTAACCCCTCTCAAAACCACTTGCTTACCTTCAGTATCTTTAAAGCACATTTGGGGAATCCTATAATTTACCACATGCTCACCAAGTGAGAACAACCATTGTACTCCCAACACAACATTAGTATAAGCAACATCAAAAATGTAAAAACTATCAGTTATAGTATGGTCTCCAATAGTTACCTGCATCTTGGGAATCCATCTGTTGCACTGCATAGTGTTGTTCTTTCCAGGAATAATAACTGTGAAACCTCCAAATTTTTCTGATGGGAGTTTTCTTCTCTCCACCATGGCTACATCAATGAAATTATGTGTGCCCCCACAATCGACCGGCACTGAAACTTTCTGCCCTTGCACTACTCCCTTAAATCTCATAGTGTGGTAGTGGGGAACTCCACTCAAAACGACAAATTTTGCTTCTCTTTGTGATGGTTCTTCTTCTTCTGCTGTATTGTACCCTTGTTCTACTGGTTCTTCCACTTGTACTTCTGCACTCATTTCCTCCTCATCACTATTAGAAAATACTTCTATGTAATGAGCTTTACCTTTTGCACATCGATGCCCCAGAACCCATGGTTCTTGACAGGAAAAACATAATTTTTTCCTTCTTAACTCATCCCAATCTCGGAATGAGTATTCTTTCTTATTTGGGGCTGCATTATTTCTGTATTGTGGCTTTGAATTCTGAAATTTTGCAGGTGGATTAAACTTAGGTGGGTATCTGGTTCTTGGGATTGCATCTTGCAGATCCCTTGTTCTGCTCAAAGCTTCTTGTAGGGTAGCTGGTCGGTAGGATTTAACCAGCCCTTTCAAAGGTTCTGTTAATCCTTCTGTGAACAATAGGATCAACCTTGGTTCTGATATATCAGTGACCATCACTGCCAACTTTTGAAATTCTGATATATATGCTTCTGGAGTGTTGGTTTGTTTCAAATGTGCCAACTCACGGAAAGACAACTCAGGATCCCTCCTATCAAATCTTTCCACCAACCTCCTGGTAAAATCTTCATAAGACTCAACTAAATCATGTCCCAAGGTTCTCATGCCATGGACCCACCAATCATTGGCCTCTCCTTCCAAATGCAGAACTGCCATCTTGATGGCATTCTTTTCTGCCATGGGATGCAACTGAAAATATATGTCTAGTTTCTTCACCTAAGAACTAGCATTGCATTTTGCAGTCCCATCAAAGTAAGGTATCTGGACCTTACCTGCAGCATTCCTCAACTCAAAATTGTTTGTTGGCTTCCTATTATATCCCCTTGGCTGATTTTTTAGGTAAATCTCAGAAAAATCTTTGAAAGTGAGATCTCTTCTACACTCATCACTCAAGGTCATATATACTGCATGCCTTTCCTCACAGGTAGCTGTAGGTGCACCGGGTGCTTCTTTATTTTCATCAAAGAAGGTGGGAATGGTTTTTCAAGGTTAATATTTCAAATCCATTTTAAAGTCTCTAGGCCTATTGTGTGGACCATTCTTTGAGAAAATTGTTTCTGCAAATGTCTTTCTTTCCCCCTGGTGGGAACCACTAGCACTCCCTTCAGCCTCCTTGTGTGCAAACTGTCTACTAAGGATTTATTTAGTTTCTTGACCATTCTGTGCCACAGTATGAGTTATATTTTCTATCCCTCTAACCATTTTAATAAGCAGTTGTCTAAACTCATAATTAGCTTCCTGTTCAAACATATCTCTATTCCCTTGTATTTCTCCTTCTATAGAATCTACCTCTTCTTCCCTAGTGTTTTTGGGGTCTTTTCCTTTAGTGCTAGGTGTTCTTCTTGAGCTCATTACCAAAACAAGAGAAGGTTCAGAGGACCATGCTATGATACCACTGTACTATCCTTGGTAATATATGACCAAGATATTAACTCCAATTTAATTATTTTACCAAAATTACTAGTGATTTTTCTTGACTATTTGCTAAGTAGGATGGGTAGTTAGTGACGGGGATTGAGGCTGAAGGTCAGTTTGGTAGGATGAACTTTTAATTCTGGAAAATATATGGCATTAGGTGCAGCAGCAGGTCTGAAGGTCAGAACAGATGTGTCCTTTGCACTAAGTACCAGAACCATTCACATTTCAGCAACAGTGGTGCACTGCTGCCTACTTCGAGGCTCCCTGGGAAGCTGGCATATGCAAACTAGATAGGTAGGGTGATACTAGGGTATAGGGAAGAAATATTATCAGTCATTTAACTCATAAAAAATGATGGAATGAAGACTATATGAACTTGGAAAGGTTTGGAGTAATTTGGGGCTTAATTGCACACGGTGGACTGATGAGCTAGTCAAATTACAGGCTTTCCAAAATGAGGCTAAAAGCATCCAAGTTCTTATCACAGGGACTGATATGGATATTATACTGAGTTATCAACCTCCTCCAACTAACAAAATGCAAAATGGATTCTTAGAAAAGATTTAGCAGTAAATATGGTGAAACTAGTCTAGAATAAGCACCCAACTAGCTAGCCTTGCATTTTAATCCATCAAACTACTCCAATAAATGATAAACTCTGTTATAACATTAAATAATGTTCTGATATAATATAATGAAGAGATGCAGGTCGAAAATAATACATCATAACTCTTCTTCTATTGATTTAACTGCCTTCCAAAACAACAGTGCCTCACAGGCTAAATATTCATTACATTTGATGGAGAATGAAGAGAAGAATTAGAAGATTACTGTGGCTCTACTATGGAGTTAGGATCATCTCATATACAGATCATATGACTGTAATTTTCTGCTTACTGAGCTTTTGAACTTGACTGGGGCGCATTCACTAAGTCATCCCTCTCCTCCAGGGAAAACTCCTCTAGATTTAGCTGTGAATGTGAGAATGAGTGAGAAGAGAAGTATGGATTGAGAAGTATGGATTGAGAAGTATGGATCTCATATGAAGCTGGTTATTGATCTTGAACACCTCTGATGTATTCAAAAATGGCTGCACCAACTTTCCTTCATCCCCTGGGCGCACTCCCAAGATCTATCTTTTTCAATGGATGAATCTTCACCAAAACTAGCTGTAGAATCACTGTTGGAGGAGCCTCTTCTCCCGAATGACTGTAGATATTCAATGGAGGTTGGAAGCATATGTTAATGACTGCAATATATTTATATGGACCTGCACCACACTCACTGGAAACTATGGGCCTTGGGGCACATCACCCAAGAAGCACAGTTGAGGCACATCACTCAACTAGAGAAGCATCAGAGCTCTCATGAGAAAACATAAATGATCCAAAAGTGAGAAATGGAGTTAGAAACATTGTTACATAGGAGAGATGACTTATTCCTCAAGCTAGCCACACGTGTGGGTGAAGGAGGGCGCATTTCTTGACAGGAACGGAAACTTCTGACTAGAAAAAACTTGCCTTCTTTTGTCTTCCTCCACTCAGATTAGCAAGTGCGCCTAGGTTAGCTTTTCTGCATTGTTGCTATTCTTTTCTGACTGCTTTTCTTGCTTTCTCCACTTTATTTACTTTCTACTTTCCTGCTTTTGCCTGATTTTGCCAGCTTTTGTCACTTTCCATCTTGGTGCATCTTGCCAACTTGTCTCCACTAGATTCTTTTGCTTTTCTAAGATTTATCACTTAAGCAAGTTTGGCCTACTTGACCAATTCGAATTTCCTATCCAAGTCATCAACCACTTGGAACATTTACTAGTAATAATCATTAAAATGACAATAATACAACACAGAAATAATTTAACTAAGCAATTAATTAGTTATCCAGTAATTAATTAACTACTATGGTGTAATTGCCTCAAAACTTCCCCAATTAATTAATTTATCAATTAATTATGAACTTAGACCCCAAGGGATAGGAGGATCCAAGTGGTGACCAAGGTCACTAGGGAGGGGACATGACAGGCCGATCGGCTGACAGGATCAACAACGAATTTGCGTCATTGATACAGGATTTTGGTTGAATTAATGCATGATTTCATGATGATTATGAAGGATTCAGCTGGAAGCTATAAAACTGGATCGGAGTTGGCCGGAAGACACTAAGAAATCAGTTGTGCAGTGTTGTTACAGAGTGTAGTCGTGAGTTGAGCAAGGTGCTGATAAGCATATAACGAAGTGCTACAAGGCATGCCAGGTGAACTCGAGACCGTTGAGATTAGCAGCGAAGTGGAGTTTTCATTCATCCCGGTGGTTGTTGAGCAAGAAGTTGTGTCATTCGGAGCCGTTGATCTTGGAGCAGAAGTTGCAAATATGCCGGTGGGAGCATCAGTCATTGCTAAGAAGCGACGGGGGGGGGGTCAACACTCTGAGTCCCTGCATAGTAAGAGGGTGCTTCAATCGTCCACCACAATGATAGGAGAAGCTCAGGAACAGGTGGGGCAGTCCAGTCGCCACATTCGCGAGTCTGCCCCATGGGCGGGATTGTCAGCCAGTGACATCCTTGGGTATATCCATCCCGTTCGGCTGGATGCCACCCCACGCAAGATAAAACCAAAAGATAAGTATGGTGTGAAGATGTCAGCGCTCCCAGCTGGAATTAAGTGATCTGTGGATATTGGGCCGGCATTGATGCGCCTGCGTTACGACGACTATGATATGGTGGCCTACCCTGACATTGCATCTGCCCCATATGTGCCTGAGACACGCCTTTCCCCGACACTGACTGCACACGACTGGGCACGAGGATTGAAGCAGGCCGACTTGTTAGGGCTTATTAACATGCAACATTTTGGGTGGCTAGAGAAAGTGAATTTGTGCGTGAAGCAGCTCCTTGTGTGCTTCCATGGTGGGTCATTGTGGCTGGACAGAGAATTCCTAGTCACCATTGATTTAATTTCGTATATAATCGGCTTGCCTAAGAATGGAGTTGATCCGTCGCAGTTCATCCAAGGAAAGGAAAATGACAAAAAGCGGGTGTTGTAGTTGGTGCAGAAATATGGCTTAGAAACGGATGGGCGTGGGTATTGCACCAGTAGCTGCAATGATCAGGCGGTACTCACGGGCATTAAGATCCTATCCTGCAAGGTGGTTAGGGGTGGTCAACCTAACTAGTGCAATTCGGGGATCGTTGCATGCGCGGAAGGGGTCCAAATGAACTGGTCTCTATATCTCTTGAACCAATTAATGGAGGATGATGTGGTGGTCCAGTCGAAAAACGGTGCCTTCACATACAGTTGGCAGTTGCTGTTGATCGCCTTCGTCGCATGGAAGGAGCTCGGCATGTACCAGGGCATGGAGTATCCGATTGTAGCAGAACGGATGGGTGCGCGATATCAGAATCTATGGTATGTATGGGATCCAGAGAGAGTCCGGGATTGCCAATTGTAGTTTTGGCTGTTTTGGGAGATGCTTTGTGCTGCGGCAATACAAGTCCCGTGAATATCTGAAGAAATTGCAGCGCGCTTCCGACCAGTCATGGCATTTGCAATTCGGCCACATACCATACATATACAAGCCCGCCGTGACCCTGATCGGAAATGGTTGTAGACCTCGTATAAGGTGACGTCCGAATATTTAGAGGCTACTGTGGCTCGGCAGTGGGCCACAGTAGCAAGTGAAGACCTGGATACATTCCTATTTGAATTTGATGTCCTGTGCAGGAGCTATGACTATGTTACAGATCACCGGAAACTCAAACTTTTTCCAGCCACTTTGAAAATCCAGGCTCTGAGATGGTTCATGGGCCTGGGAGGGGATAGTATAACAACTTGGGCTCAAATTAAGAAATCTTTTATGGATTAATATCAAGAATACTGCAAGGACAAGGACCGGAAGGAAGCCATTTTTAAGATGACCCAGCAGGAGGATGAGAATTTAGAAGACTATGTGGAGAGATTTCAATATAATTTGCAAAGATCAAGATAGAATGGGTTGAATGATGATACATTGAAGATTCTGCTGTTACGAGGGATTAGAGATGATTGCATTGATCCGCTAAATTTGATGGGTGTAGGGGATGTGTCCCTACTAAAATATGTAGAAATATGTGATCTCTGTAGAAGGTATTCGAGGAATGCCTCCAGATCAGGAAGAGGAATTCGGGATACAGTAAACAGAACCACGAAGACCTCAAGAGAAGGAGTTTCAAGGGTGTAAATTGGGAACCTCTTGGAGGATTTCAAGACTGACATACTTAGTTCCCTGAGTTCTCAGTTAGACGCACTTCAAGAAAAGAAAAGGCAAGAGGAGGAGGATCGAGCTTTGGTTGTCTTCTGTCCTAAATGCAGAAAGAGACATCCCCTCAAAATTTGCCCATTGGACAAAGCGGAGATCTGTCTTCTATGCGAGTTGGAGCACCCTACAAAAGAATGTACTTCGCTGCCAGGGCTCAAATCTATATATCAAGAAGCAGGGATGGATGCAGAACCAATATGTTTTATATCTCAAAAACGTCCATGGCAACCTCGACCTTCAGGTACAGTACTAGACCCCATGCAATCATTTAATCCTTACTGGAACAATACTCAATTACATCAGTCGCAAGTTCCACAAGCTCCACAAGTCCAATAAAACTGTCAGCCTTGGTACCCACCTTTTCCTCAACAAACATGGGCACCTTCCTATCCCCAAAGTAACCCTTAGCAATCAAATTGGAGGAATTCAAATTTTGGGAATAATCAACAGATTCAGCATTTAGCCCCGCAATTATAGAATCCTCAATTCCCATTTGCACGAGTACAACCATTAATGCAACCCCTCCTACAACCTTAGTTAACCTTGCCAGTGAACAATCCACCTCCAAAACCACTCCTTCCTGCACAACCCGCTCCTAACCCTAATAATAAGGTTGGACAACCTATAATGGCTACTGAAATACCCAATTATCCAGCCTATTCCATCTCCACAGTGGACTTCCATGACATTCAATTACGCTCTAGCAGGAAAATTAATAAAACCACCTCTCCTATAATTTCAGAGGAGGAGGAGGAAGAAACACCAGAAAATTTACCAGTCCAATCCAAAGAATTACCAGTGCAATCTGAAGACAATTTCCCACCCATCCCACCCAGGAAATCACCTCCAATCGAGCAAAAACAACCACCACCATATCCTGAATGCTTAGCCATAGAGAAGTTGATGCCACAGTCAGAATTTGATCTCCTTGGAGAATTACAAAATGTCTGTGTCAAAATTCCACTATTCCAAGCTATCAAAGACATTCCTATTTACTCCAAAGTTGTCAGAGAATTGTGTTTGAAAAAACCAGGCATGAAACGAAAAGACCCCCCAACAGTCCATGTGATAGGTGACTTGGATGAATTGATGATGGGTAATACCCTTACTGCTAAGTCCTCTGACCCTGGTAGTCATGTGGTTAAAGTGAAAATCAATGGCATTCCTATCTCCAATACACTGATAGACTTGGGAGCAGCTATTAATGTCATGACTAAAAGAACAATGGACAAATTGGGCATTACAAACCTCAGGCAAACTTCTACTATCTTACAGTTGGCTGACCAATCTCCTGCGAAACCAAAAGGCATTATAGAAGATCATGTTATTTCAGTCAACTCATGGGAGTACCCGGTAGACTTCATGGTTCTACAAACGAAATCAAATTTGGGAGGCTATCCCCTAATTTTGGGGCGACCATGGTTAGCCATGACAGATGCTTATATTGGCTGCCGGTCAGGAAACATGCACATATCTCATGGCCATGCTATTAAGGAACTTACTTTATATCCTCCTGCGAAGCCGATAATCCAACCCGAACTTCCTGTTTGGTCAAATGAAGAAGAAATTGAGCAAGCAGATGAAACCCTACAGCTGTACATGATTGAACAAACAATGGCAGCAAAACAATTAACTGAGGATGATCTGCTCAGCCAATTCATTTCTTCTAATCCCTTGGGAGACTTTGTGGAATTGTTTAGTATAGTTTGTGCCACTCAACAAATTGACAGTACTCCGAGTTCATCTAATAATGTTGCTATCCATGATATGGAGTCTGAGATGATGGAAATGGAAATTGAACCTGGCAAGTTCCTGAAGATTAGCTCTACATTGTCAAAGCAGGAAACGAAACAGTTGACTGCAGTATTAAAGAAACATAATTCTGCATATGCTTGGATTATAGTGACATGAAAGGTCTACACCCTGACCTGTGCACACACCATATATATACTAAGGAGGATTCTAGACCCATCAGAGAACTTCAGCGCAGGATGAATCTGACACTCAGAGAGGTGGTCAAAGAGGAATTACAGAAGTTGCTGGCTGCAAATTTTATTTATTCTATTTCTGATAGCAAGTGGGTGTCTCCACTGGTCATGGTGCCTAAGAACAACGGGAAGTGGTGTATTTGCGTCGATCACAGGGAATTAAACAAAGCCACGCATAAGGACCATTTTCCATTACCCTTCATCGATCAGGTGTTGGACACACTGGCAGGAAGAAAGTATTTTTCTTTTCTAGACGGCTTCAGTGGGTATAACCAGATTAGGATAGCACCGGAGGACCAAGAAAAAATGACATTCACATGCCCATGGGGCACCTTTGCATACCAAGTGTTACCTTTCGGATTATGCAATGCCCCTGCTACATTTCAACGGGCTGTTCTCAGCATCTTTTCTGATCTGATTCATGACACTATGGAAGTTTTTATGGATGATTTCACCCCCCATGGTGAATATTTTGCAGCAGCTTTGAATAATTTGGATAAGGTACTTACATGATGCAAAGAGGTGAACCTCTGTCTCAGTAGTGAGAAATGCAGAATGATGCTTACCCAAGGCATTTTTTTGGGTCATCTTATATCTCCAGATGGCATTAGAATAGACCCAACAAAAATCCAGGTAATTAGTAATTTATCAGTCCCATCCACACAAAAAGAGGTACGCATTTTTATTGGATATGCAGGTTATTAAAAAAGATTTGTTCAAAAATTTTCAAAGATTGCTAGTCCCTTATTTCTGCTTATGTCTAAAAATAAACAATTTGAATGGACAAAAGATTGCCAAGTAGCGTGGGAAACTTTAAAACAGAAAGTCTCTACTACACCTATCCTACGAGGACCAAATTGGTCATTACCCTTTCTAATTTCGACAGATGCCTCTGATACTACCATAGGAGGAGTCCTGGGCCAACAAGAAGATCAGAATCCCTATGCCATATATTTTATTAGTAAAAATATGACTATTGCCGAACTTAATTATACTGTGACTGAGAAAGAGTTCCTGGCTGTCATTTATGCCATAAATAAATTTAGCCATTGCATTACAGGATATCCAATAACTGTCCATACCAACCACTCTGCCATTAAATATCTCATGAATAAATCCATCACAAATGGCAGAGTCACTAGGTGGCTTTTGTTGTTACAAGAATTTGACATTTCAATAATGGACAGACCTGGTAAAACTAATATGGTTGCTGATTTTCTTTCAAGAATAACTACTGATGAAGAATCTCAACCAGTGGATGATGCTTTTCCAGACGAATATTTGTTTGTTATTTCTACTAATGTTCCTTGGTTTGTAGATGTAGAAAATTATTTGGTTGCAGGAAGACTGTTAAATTTTCAGAATTTACTTCAATCTGATCTAGGATCTTAACTGAGAGAACAACATGTACAGCATATCTACAGCATATCAATCATGGAGACAATAATGCAAGCACACAAGAGACACAAAGATTTACTTGGGGAAAACCATAAAGGTGAAAAACCCCAATAACTTCCTCAGAGATAGATAGAGCAATGATACAACCAACCAAGAGAGATAGCCATAACCTAGCAGCAGATCCTCCTCCTCCATAAGTGCGCCACTCCTCCTTGAGTGCATGTGTGAGAAGTGAGTGAGCAAATAGAGTGCCTCCCGCACTCTATTTATACTTGACTTGACTTGCCTTTTTACCTAACTCATGTAGGCTCGAACTTAACCACATAACATAATGCTGAGTGGGCCGACCCCCAATAGGGTGGTCTAATAACCCTTTGACCCACATGGCCGACCCCCAATAGGGTGGTCTAATAACCCTTTGACCCACATGACTTATACAGGGCCGACCCCAAATAAGGTGGTCTAATAACCCATCAAGTATAAGTTACGACACTTACAATATAAATGACGACACTTCCTTATAGAGGAATAATACCATCTCTATAGGAATACAATATACATATATGTGAAATACATTCCGAAGTTACATATACATCAACACTCCCTCTTAACTAGGAAGGTATTTCTCAGCACAGTTCTTCTAGCACAAGTCATCTTCTCTGGATCATCGTCACTGGATAATCATCATCGAGTCATCATCATCGTCACTGCTGCTGCTATCTCAATCAATCTCTGAATCTACTCGTCATAGGAAGTTCTACAGAGCCAGTCCTTTTTCATACTGGATGTAGGCCCACCACCTGCAGGTCTTCATCATCACTGGCCATACTGTGGAATCCTCAGGACTTTTACGTGCGTCACAAAACCTCGAAAGAGCATCCCAGGCTGTTACGAGCACACAGCTCTATCTATAGGATCTCCCAGGGCACCGAATTACATGTGACCTCACCACAAAACCTCGCAAGAGCATCCCAGGCTGTTACGAGCACACAGCTCTACCTATAGGATCTCCCAGGGCAACGAATTACATGTGGTCATGGCAAAACCTCGCAAGAGCATCTGCCAGATATCCCAGGGAACCGAATTACATGCCATAGGAAAAACCTCGAAAGACTATCTGCAGATCTCCCAGGGCACCGAATTACATGCCATAGGAAAAAACCTCGAAAGAGCATCTGCCAGATATCCCAGGGAACCGAATTACATGCCATAGGAAAAACCTCGAAAGACTATCTGCAGATCTCCCAGGGCACCGAATTACATGTCCTCCCAGAGCAAAACCTCGAAAGAGCATTTGCCAGATGTCCCAGGGCACCGAATTACATGCTCATCTGCACAACCTGATCCACGGCCACAGAGTATCAACCTGATACTCACCATACATCATCCTGATGTATCCATGATCATCCTGATCATTATCACTGCAACGTCCTGCTGCATGTCATCTGGAGCAACATCCTGAAGCTCGTCATCTATGATCATCCTGATCATCACTGCAACATCCTGCTGCATATCATCTGGAGCAACATCCTGAAGCTCGTCATCCATGATCATCCTGATCATCAATGCATCTACCTGATGCATACCAAGTATCTACCTGATACATATCATCATACATGATCCTCCTGATCATACAATGTATCCACCTGATACAAATACATGATACATATCATCATACATGATCCCCCTGATCATCAATGCATCTACCTGATGCATACCAAGTATCTACCTGATACATATCATCATACATGATCCTCCTGATCATCAATGTATCCACCTGATACAAATATAAATACATGATACATATCACCATACATGATCCTCCTGATCATCAATGCATCTACCTGATGCATACCAAGTATCTACCTGATACATATCATCATACATGATCCTCCTGATCATCAATGTATCCACCTGATACAAATATAAATACATGATACATATCACCATACATGATCCACCTGATCATACAATGTATCCACCTGATACATATACAGATACATGGTCCAAGCATCCAACATGATGCATATAAAAAATACGTACACACGATCCAACTGATCATATCCAGCATCAACATGATGCGTACATACAAAAATGATCCAACTGATCATATCCAAGAAGAAACCAGAACATCATCCTGATGCTCATTATCCAGCGCTTACATCCACAGCCATGTGAAGGATCCTCCTTCCAACATGCTTGGAATGGCTTCAGCAAATGTGTCCATCACTTCTTCCTCAAAGTGTCCTCGATCTGAAGAACGCCAAGCCTCTCTCTGAAGTACTCGAACTTCACCCTGTCTAGTGGCTTCGTCAGCACGTCTGCAATCTGCTCGTCCGTCGCAACATACAGGAGCTTCACAGCTCCTCTCTATACCATATCCCTGATATAGTGATATTTGATCTCTATGTGTTTCGACCTGTCATGAAACACTGGGTTCTCGGACAGCTTCACACAACTCTGGTTATCACAGAAGATACCAGTAGCCTTCAACGGGAGATCAAATAACTCAGACAATAGCTTCCGTATCCATACTGCCTCACAACTAGCTGAACAGGCTGCAACATACTCTGCCTCAGCTGTACTCAATGCTATGCAGGACTGCTTCCTGCTAAACCAAGAGATCACACCTGATCCCATACTGAAGCAACACCCAGATGTGCTCTTCCTATCTGCAGCACTGCCAGCCCAATCTGAATCAACATAACCCTGCAGGTTAAACTTTTGATTCACTTCATACCTGAGCCCATAATCCACTGTACCCTTCAGGTACCTCAGAACATGCTTTACAGCAACCAGGTGAACACTCCTCGGATCCGTCAGGAACTGGCTCAATGTGTTCACAGCAAAGCAAATGTCTGGTCTCGTGTTCGTCAGGTACATCAAGGACCCAATCATCTGATGGTACATGGAGACATCAACCGGCTCAGATGAAGCATCACATAGAAGCTTTAGATTCAATTCCATAGGTGTGGCCATAGCCTTGCAGTCCATCATCCCGAACCTCTTTAGGATCTCTATTGCATACTTCCCTTGTCCAAGGAAGATTCTATCTGCACTCTGCCACACCTCCATGCAAAAAAAAACAAATAGTGCATCATCCCCAAGTTCTTCATCTTGAACTCGGTAGTAAGCTTCTGCTGCATGTCGGCAATCAATCTATCTTCACCTGTAACAAACAGGTTATCCGCATACAAAAGTAGTATCACTGGATTGCCTTCCTCAACCTTGTAGTAAAGGTTGGAATCCGCTTTACTCTTGGTAAAGCCCAAACTGGATAGAAAGCTGTCTATCCTACCATACCAAGTTCTGCACATATATGTGACTACACCATGCTGTCTTGAAATCCATCTGGTGCATCTTCTATTTCATCACTTTTATATTTCTCAATGTTGCCATCTGCAACATGCTTGATCTGATAATTCCATTTGGAAGTCATAGCAAACTTCCCTTCATGTCTTGGGATTACATCCCAAACATCATTCTTCATGATCGACGGATCATGGCATTTCATTTCTTCATCCCAGATCCTGGGAACTTCAATATCTTTAATATCTTCAATATATATCTTTGTTGCTGGAACAAATGTTGTAGTTCTTCTTTTGTAGGAGATGGCATACGATCTTTCCTACACAACAAGTTAAATTGCATGATTTAGAAAACATCTCATAGTTTTCAGAACAAATTCTTACACATAAAGAAATATGCCATACAGTCATGCAATTATCTTAGCCAATGCTTCAATACAACATTTATCCATATTCCGTAACTTTCTAGATGCCTTCCAATCTCTACCAGAACATTGTTAAGAGTGTGCACAACTCCCAACATGTCAGCAAAGAGGTTTCATTCTAGATAAGTAGCAATGGAATGTTGTACAGTGCCATAGGCCACTTACCCATGCATATTAGGAGTATAATGTTCATCAATGCAATTATTCTAATATGCATAATACACAACCTAATTCTAGGAACATCAGTATATACATTATTGAACAATATTATTTAAGAAATGACAATTCAAATACCTATCTTTGTTTGTTCGTTGGGTGGACTCCCTCTGAGTCTTTGCTTCCTTGCAGGAGCTGCTGGAGTCCTAATCTGAAGTAGCTTCTTCTACACCTTTCTGTTGTGGGATGTAGAGAGATGGTAAACTCCCTCTGAATATCTGCATCCTTTCATAAACAACTGGAGTGTACTCCCTCTTGATCTTTGCTTCCTAGATTACCTGTCCTTGAACTTACATTCATCCTTGGTTCCTATGCATGCTTATTAGTATCGTGATTGTGTTATCCTTGTGATCTCATATAAAATCATACATTCATTAGTATACTATTAAAACAAAATAATCTCAAGCATGTATAGTCATGATCATTGCAAACAGAAAATAATAAGCATTAGCATTCAAGGTTTATGTAGAATTCTTAAGGTTAGTCAAATCATAAGAAACATAACATGTCTAAACCTGTAATTACTCAAACCTATGACTCTTCAGGTTAGTTGAATCATCAATCAAGATAAGAGATATAATATGCATAAAACCTGTGATTATTCAAACCTATACCTTCATGATTCTTCTGGTTAGTCATATTATCAATCAAAGTAAAAATCATAATATGCCTAAACCCATGATTACTAACTTCAATGAATAATCATAATCAATCATGCCAAGTATAATTAAATAAAGGATCTTATCACAAGATGAGATTCTAACTTGATATAGAAAAAAACATACCTAGATTAGCATGCTATCTATTTATGTCTAACATACTCACATGATGTCTTCTTGTTCTTCTTCAATGACTTGTGCTAGTAACCTGTATATCTCATAGGTTAGCCATTATAAAACCAAGTTATACATACCTCGTAAATGGATTTTCTGTGAGATCCATGACAATGGATGAGTCTTTATCCTCATGTCATCATGATCATATGTTCTTGGACCAGAACATGATTTGTCTTTATTGGTGTACCTTTCATGTTAGTAGACAACATAAACCTCATACAACACCATAATGCATTAGTACAATCATAAGTGTCAACACCCTAACCAATGAATATCTTCTATCATGCACTCATAATTTTGTTAAGGTGATACGACAAATCTAAAATCAAGATTGTACTAACCGTAATAACATGAAGACAAACATACCATAAACTTAATCATGAACAAATCTCAAAACATACCTCGATGATTCATACCTGTTGAGATCGCTTGAAATCTTCTTATGTAAGGCCTTAGCCTCATCTCCCTCTGAAACAGGAACTTCTTTACTCATGCAGATGATCAATCCATCTTCTTCTAGGATTAACCCAATCCACTTGATTTGCAAGAACTGGACCTGGAGCTGGATATGGGTTTGTCAGAGAAACCCCAAAAATTCAAACTTTGAATTTCAAACTTTCGAAAGGATAGAAACATGCGCCTTGATGAGCTGATCAAACTGGTATATTCATAATTTGAAAACTGCAAAGTTTCACTCCTCAATTTTGCCTTTGAAACTTCCGGATTCACTGGACATGACCCTGAACTGGGGTTTGATGAATCCCACTCTTTTGCCCCATCAAAATGTTTGATCCAAAGCTCTAAGCTTCTATTTTTCTGAGGAGCTTCCAGCCGTGGTGACAGATTTCAAAAATTCTCATTTTTATAGAAGCCCTAATTTTCCACTTTTCTAATCAAAGTCCCGAACTAGGGTCTAATCAAGCCCGGCCTTCTTCCCAACCAAAAATTCTGATCTTGGTCTCTAAATTTCTATTTTAATGAGTAGCATCCAGCCGTGGTCTCCGATTACAAAAATTTCAACTTTCTCCAAAGCCCTAAATTCCGGAAGCCATGAATGAAGGTACCAAAAAATAATTCTATTTTGACAGAAATATGTACCTGATTGTTTCTAGTGTAACTACGAAATGTTTGATCCACAGGGTCTGAAAAAGTTTCCTAAGATAGCCTGACCTGTTATCTTTCCATCCTGACAGGTCTGACCTCAATTGGATTCTCTGAGAGAGAGTTATGCCAAATGTCGCAACGTGACCTGTTTTGAGATAAAACAGGGTAGCGAACTTGTACGGCGTGCCACGTGTCACTGTTTTAACTTCGGCCTCTGAAAAAGTTTTCTGAGATAGCTCGGCCTCTTAAATTTCCATCCTGACAGGTATGACCTCAATTGGACTCTCTGAGAGAGATTTATGCCGAATGTCGCAACGTGACTTGTTTATGGGATAATACAGGAGAGCAAAATTGTACGGCATGCCACGTGTCACTGGTTCAACTTCAGCCTCTGAAAAAGTTTTTTGAGATAGTACAGACTGTGTACTACCTGTCAATTTTTACGAAATTTCATTTGGAGATTCCTAGCCCAAGATATGACCTTTTTCCCAAGGTCACCTGATTTTGACTCAGATCTGGAAGAGGCAGAAACCCTATATTGTACAGATCATAAATCACAAAGTACAACGAATTAGAGGTTGTCCTTTGGACACAAGATACCTGGAGATCTTATATTCAGCCTGTAACAATTTCAGATCCGAAAAATTCGCCAAAACGGATTTATAGCGAAAGTGCTACGATGACTGGTTTTTGCTATATCAAGCCCTAGCATCGTAAGTGCAACAAGTGTCATACATGCCATATCATGCCTTCTTTCAGGCTAGCTCTGATACCATGTTAAATTTTCAGAATTTACTTCAATCTGATCTAGGATCTTAACTGAGAGAACAACATGTACAGCATATCTACAGCATATCAATCATGGAGACAATAATGCAAGCACACAAGAGACACAAAGATTTACTTGGGGAAAACCATAAAGGTGAAAAACCCCAATAACTTCCTCAGAGATAGATAGAGCAATGATACAACCAACCAAGAGAGATAGCCATAACCTAGCAGCAGATACTCCTCCTCCATAAGTGCGCCAATCCTCCTTGAGTGCATGTGTGAGAAGTGAGTGAGCAAATAGAGTGCCTCCCGCACTCTATTTATACTTGACTTGACTTGCCTTTTTACCTAACTCATGTAGGCTCGAACTTAACCACATAACATAATGCTGAGTGGGCCGACCCCCAATAGGGTGGTCTAATAACCCTTTGACCCACATGGACAACCCCCAATAGGGTGGTCTAATAACCCTTTGACCCACATGACTTATACAGGGCCGACCCCAAATAAGGTGGTCTAATAACCCATCAAGTATAAGTTACGACACTTACAATATAAATGACGACACTTCCTTATAGAGGAATAATACCATCTCTATAGGAATACAATATACATATATGTGAAATACATTCCGAAGTTACATATACATCAACAAAGACTTCCGGGGCATATGACGTCAAAAGAAAAGAAAAGGATTATGCAACGTAGCAGCAGATTTTCATGGATTGATGGCTATTTGTTTTATATAGGACCAGACTTGGTGATCCGTCGATGTGTTTGTGAAGATGAAATCTATCCAATCCTGAGAACCTGTCATGATGATCCATGTGGAGGACACTTTGTTGATAAATGAATAGCCCATAAGATTTTACAACTAGGATATTACTGGCCCACAATATTCAAAGACACCCAGGAATATGTCCAGAGTTGTGATAGTTGCCAAAGGATGGGGAAGCAACTTCAGTCCGATGAAATGCCACTTCAAACGCAGCTTGTGGTGGAACCATTTGAGAAGTGGGAATTAGATTTTGTTGGACCTATTAAACCTCCATTCAGACAGAACTCCTACATTTTAGTATGCACAGATTATGTAACTAAATGGGTGGAGGCAAAGGCACTTCCAAGGGCAATAGAGCAGGCAGCCTCAAAATTTCTATATGTAGAGATTTTCACAAGGTTTGGAGTTCCAAGGGAGATTGTTACTGATGGAGGCCCTCAATTCACATCTAAACTTATCAAAGCTCTCACAACAAAATACCATATCAAGCATAGGGTAACCTCACCATATCACCCTCAGGCCAATGGGAAAGTAGAAGGCACAAACTAAATTCTGGAAGCTGTGCTCACAAAGATGGTACAACTTCATCAAAGGGACTGGGATGATAGGCTGCTTGAATCCTTATGGGCCTACAGAACAACATGGAGAAGCACAACAAGTTTGAGTCCTTATCAATTAGTTTATGGAAAACAAGTCACCCTACCAATAGAAGTTGAGATTAAGACATTAAGAACTGCATTTCAATTAGGCATGGATTTATCACAGGCTCAACATACTCACCTACAGCAACTTAATGAACTTGATGAATTGCGACTGGCTGCCATAGAACGTACATCCATTGTGCAACAAAAACGAACTAGGTGGCATGATGAATTCATCAAAACTAGGTGTTTTCAAGAGGGTGACTGGGCTCTTCTCTACGACTCTAGATTCAAAAAGTTCAAAGGGAAACTTCATACTCGTTGGCTGGGACCATATGAGATTGAAACAGTTTTTGATAATGGTAAAGTACGACTTAGAACCATTGATGGTGAAGGTACGTTTCTTATGGCCAATGGTCACAGACTAAGACCATATAAGAAACCATTGTCCAAAGAGGCGTTCATCCGCAACATTGTTGCCTGCTGGTGCACCAATGATTTCTAGATCACTAGCTCAATCTCTGAAGAAAAAAAAAAATGGACTATGAAAATCCTTCTGGGACGCAACCCTTTTAGAAAGAAAAAAAAAAGAGAAAAAAAAGAAAAAAGAAAAGAAAAAAAAGAAAAATGGACTGTGAAAATCCTACTTGGACACAACCTAGAAAATGAAATAAAATAAAATTTTTGGATTCTAATAAGTCTATCTATTTATTTGCTGCAGGGACATTCTATCCTAGTTCCCCTTCTTTATTCCATCCCTCTCCTGTTCGCTGTTGGATGGCCCTGCTTTCTGGAATAAAACTATTCATTGCAGAACCTTTTCCGCTTTATTACGGAACCTGTTCCGCTGCATAAAAGAACCTTTATGCTCTATTACAGAACCTTTTTCCATTTCATTACGGAACATGTTCCATTCCATTACCAAAACCCTTTTCTGCCTTATTACGGAACCTTTTCCGCTCCACTACAGAACATGTTCCGCTGCACTACATAACCTCTTTCTGTTTCATTACGGAACATGTTCCGTTCCGTTACCAAAACCCTTTTCCACTCCACTATAGAACATGTTCCGCTGCGCTACATAACCTCTTTCCATTTCATTACGGAACATGTTCCGTTCCATTACTGAACCCCCTTCTGTTCTAATACCAATACCCTTTCCATACCACTACCGAAACCTTTCCGTCCCGGTACATAACCCCCATTTATTTTTTCCACTTTCTGCAATACCACGGAACCATTTTTCATAATGTACCACAGCCACCTTCCACGCCACATCCATATGGCGGCATCTCATTTATCTGTACGGGCCCATAATCACTCGACGTTGCCGGCAAATAAAACCGGAACACTCATCAGTTGATCTGCGACATTACGGATCCTTTTCAGCAGCCAAACTGAAGTCATATCCAATTCTATCTGACAGGACCGCTACCAGGAAGATCATCACAGTTCGTCAGCCTCATAGAAGACCATCAACGCTACAACTGGAGAACCTTCCATTCACCATCCAATCCAATTATCGCAACCAACCGGGTTTGTACTCTACTCATCTCTTCTCAGGTAAGGCAGGTACGTGCCCATCTTTCATTGGAATTTGGTAAGTACAGAAGGACGGGTCATGATCTATCATGCTAGTTAGTGCCACACGAGGTCGTGTGTTGAGTTAGTTGGGGGGGGACAATTGGGGGCGCCTTTAAAAATTTGGTAAAACCAGTTATTGTTTGATAATCCACCTGCGCTTAGCCCAAATCCAATCTTTCTCCCAGAATCGACAGGGATTTGAGAAATTGTAAGCATTTGGGGAGCAATAAGAAGCAAAACACAATGAAGGGGGAAATCCGGAGTGAACCAGGAAGCACTGATATGGTCTATGGAAACAAGGAGGTAACAACAGTTTTTTAGCAGGTAGGATGGCTGGCATATTTCGACAGAATGAAGAAAGGAGACGCTGCAATCACTATGGAATTTACACTCACATATGATGGAAAAGTTGCAGAAGTGCGGGGATTGAAAATTCCAGCATATGAGATGACAATTGCAAGGGTTTCTGGATTACCACAGATGGGTGAGAAATGGTTTGAAACACGGGTGGCAATAAAACCTCTTATTGATGCATTTTTGAATCCTGGTGAATTGCTGCAAGGCACGGAAAAGGGGACAAAGCGAGCTTCATTACCGGTTCCATGGAGCGAGGTGGCACTTTGCGTAATCAAATTCATCACATGTGTAGGTCGGTTCAATCTGATTTTTGCTCATCACTTTAAAATTTTGAACCACTTAAGGCACCAAAAATACATCGACATGCCATACTTTCTGTAGAAATCCCTAGAATTAATGAGCAAAATGGTCAAAAGCAGTAATATTCCAGATACAAGCCTGGAACATCACGGGTTGATCAGGTTATTGGTATAAGATGCCCTACAGAAATGCAGCCAGACTTGGGAATCATTCGTGGGTACATCCTTGAGTGATGGTCAGACAAGAAAAAAAAGAGGAAAATACTGGAAATTACCCCAGAAATCCAACAGGAGAAACCAGTCCAGGTAGTCCCAATGAGAAGCCTTCAAGCCGAAACCCCAACTTGCTTGATATAAGGACCTCATACTCGGACAAGATCCAAAGCTCAGGAAGGGTGAAAAACCCAGAAAGAAGTGCTGAGCCGGAATAAGGAAATGGAGGAAGAATAGGAAGTACTCATTATAACAGAAAGTACCAGTAAAAACCAGGAAAATCAATTAGGGTTGCAGAACATGGAGAGGCAGCAGAAGGGAGAAAAACAATGGCCGGCTTTGTTCAGAAAATCACAAGGTAGTAGGATTAGGAGATTCCAGTATTTCCTGTTATGCAAGTATCGTAAGGCATATGGAAAATTGAAGAAAGATCACAGGAATTTGAAAGTCTCTTATCAGAAGAAGTGGCGATCCTACAAGAGCAAATTCAGAGGATGGAAAGATATAAGATGGACTCCCTGTTGGAGGCTGTAGCATGGGAAGATGAACAAGAGGAAAATTACAGAGATGAAGGAACATAGGATAGCATGCAAGCAAGAAGTATGGAGCCTAAGGAAGGTTCTGAAGCAAAAGAACCAGAAGGTTTTGAAACAGAAGGACCAGGAGGTCAGGAGTTACATGAAGAGAACCATCCCGATGAAGCCCGAATAAAATATCTAGAATAAATGGTAGTTCAGCTAGGCGACAATAGGAGACCTGGAGGGACAATTAAAATTGGCCAGCAATCAGAAAAAAGGGAAAGAACAAGAGACAATTACAGAACAGCTGCAAAGACAAAATTATGCCATGGCTACAAGAAGGCTTGGTCAAGAAGTGGAAAAATTAAAATTTGAAAAAGAATATATGAATTATCTGGCTCATTCCATGAGGAATATAAGACCCCCTTCGAATTTGTATTTTGTGTTTTTAAAAGAACAACTTATATATTTTAGGCTATCAATGGTAACTATGGGATATAATGATCATATTGAGACAGAAGCCTAGTTTGTTGATGCCTTTTCCAGGAGTAATGACGAAGAACATGATTTTCTGTGTGAAGTATATATGCACAACCTGGTATATATGCACAACCTGGTTATGACCGATTATGAAGATTGGGATCCAAACCCTCATGTAGGGGAAGTACAACTAAGGGAATTCATGTTCTTCATGAGAAATCATTTGAGATGGAACAATGCGGCCACTGCTGTAGAAAATATTGAATGGGAAGATGCCCTTTGGGTAAGAGGTTCCCCCTCAGTTGAAAAGTTATTTATGTCCAGGAACCGGGTTATGCAAGATTCATCATTCATTACTCTCCTGGAGTCTGCTCAGTCTAAAGTTGTTCAAGAATGTAGGAGCTGGATTCCTTTTCATAGGTTGGAAGTGATGCTTTGTCTACGAAGAATGATTAATGCTCTGAGCATGGATTTAAGAAGGAAAGATCCCTTCTCTGTTAGGATGTTTGAGCGAGCCCTGGATAGAATACAAGTCTACTTTGATTTCCTAAGCACACAGAGAGCCAACTGGATTGGGCTCCGTTTTCGCTTCCCTATACTTCGTTGCCCTGTAGTGGATGGGGAAGACAGTGAGTTTTTCAGAATTATGGGAGAACAAAAAGGTTTTTACAGCATAACAAAAGGTGACCATTCCTCCTATAAGTGGAGTGATGAATGCCTAAGCAGCTCTCGTAGCACCCATGCTAGTGGATCATAGTCTTAGTTTGCATAGGGACATGCAAACCCTTTGGTTGGGGGGAGATGACGAACTGTGCATATGACCCTTTTTGTTCCTCCTTTCTACTTTGTTTTTGACTCCTTTTTGACATACTCCTGTATTACTACTGGCTCTTTTGGTTGTATTTTGCACATTTTAGCCTTGGTAAGAATTGATCTGGTCCTTTCTGCTATTTGTCAATTTCTTGTGATTGATAGGGCCATGCTGCCATTATTTCCTACTAAAGAAGTTATGTTTTAGGTTCGGTATCAGTTTATCTACAGGTTGCAGAATGAAGGACTATGGAAGCTGGAAGATATTCATTTCAGTTTGGAGCTATTACACTGAGGTATCCAGCTTGATGTATTCTGTTACATTATTTTGGTTACCTATCCAACATTTAGATGATGCTGCAGTTGATCCAAGGAGATGGAGGTTTTATGCTTAATCCGGTTTTATGGGTCTATGATGACTCATAGTTGACCATCCTGACATCCCTGGGATCTTCCTCCACTTTCCACGATGTATATCCTTGAAATATCTTATTAAAGATCCATAGATAGGATTTATTGGGGAATTCATTGTAACTATGCGATTTCTCATTTATCCTCTCATAAGCGTTGATGTATAAAAGACATGGGGACTCTTCAGAAGGGTTAGCCTAAATTGCATAAGATGTATAGTAAGTCATAGATTATCTGAAATATTATAGCACTTAAACCAAACGGACACGTCTCAGTAAGTCCGCAGTTCCATCTGATACTGGTGCACAATCTCATAACAACAAGCTATCAATTGTTGCACAGTATCAGTTGGTGAGTGCAGTCGCCCAATAGAAGATCAACAGAGTGAATCTTGGCACATATTGTAGGACCAGTTGAAGTAGGACACATTACATGAAGTGAGTCATCAGTTGAAGTGAAGTGTTGAGTGGAATGAGAAGTCAAGTGATGTATGTAGGAACTGACAACCATACGACTGCATATAGAAGGTGCACATAGTAGAACTAATTTCATAATATCAGAAGTGTGCACGTATCATAAGTACTACAAGGCAATATATTATTTTATATATCTAGGTGGTAGGACAGGGAAAGGAGCAGGGGATCGTAGCCTCCTTCATGTTGGTGATGGAGAACACAGGGAGTTGGTGCTTCCTTCAAGTCGGTGCCTATAAAACCAAAGGTTTGATGCCTCCTTCTAGTTGGTGCTGGTAAGCACAGGAAGTCGGTGCTTCCTTGAACATAATATTTTTATTATAAAAGAGCATTCCATGGTTTTCTCCCATTTGGGTTTCCACATAAAAATGTTGTGTTTTCTATGTTCTTTGATTTGCGCATATGTGGATGAATTCTTTACTTGTGATGGATGCATAATTGATGATAAAGATTAATTTTAGAATAATCTTTTAAAGAAGTTAAAATTGTTCATAACTGCTCTAATACTGATTCAGCCCCCCTCTCAGTATTAAATCGATTCCAACAATTGGTATCAAAGCGGGTGTCTTCAGTAACAACCTAACATCTGTAAGATAGACCTATCCATAGATATGGAAAAATAGGAAGGCCTATCCAATAGAGCACCAAGGTTTCATGGAACCAGCTACACCTTATCAAAGTTTAGGATGGAAGTATATCTACAATCACTAGGGGAAGATGTTTGGTAGTCCATAGTAGATGGTTATAATGTCCCAGCAGTTATTCCGGTTAATCCAACTAAGAGGACAATATATGAATGCAATGCAATATTGAGAAACATATTGCTGTTTGGTTTGATAGATACTGAATTTATCAAGTTTATGCACTGAACCTCAGCCAAGGAATTTGTTACACCAAAATCTCGTCATCATGAGTCATGTGTCAACTCCGTGCCTTAATCCCTGAAATTTCCTTGGCTGAAAACATCCAGAGCAAGTTGTTTTGCTTATGTTTCCACAATGTTCACTTGCACTGGCGCATCCTACTTTCCAGCAAGAGGCGCCAAACCATTCCTAGCGCATGATGCTCTCTGGAAGTGTGCGCTAGTGGCTCTTGTTTACTTCATGCAACCTGCGCCAACCCCTTCCTGGCGCCAGTTGTCTTCATGCAAAGTGCGCCATAGGTGGTTAATGTGGATAAAGAGGATATTCGAGC
The DNA here is from genome assembly GCA_027924585.1 of Larix kaempferi. Taxonomy (NCBI): domain Eukaryota; kingdom Viridiplantae; phylum Streptophyta; class Pinopsida; order Pinales; family Pinaceae; genus Larix; species Larix kaempferi. The sequence continues at coordinate 839,325 of BSBM01001316.1, read as the reverse complement.
GACTTCTTGAATATTGGTGACATGAAGGTCTATCCCTAATTGATAGGAGGGTTGGTATTCGATCCCCTAACCTAATGGGAAGATCCCTTAGACCTCTCCCCTTAATATTCAACCTACTCTATCCATTTATCCTTATAAATATGAACACCCAAACCATTATGAAGGGAGGAAGGACTATAGTACTCTCATGCTGGTGGAATTTCTGTAGGTGACCCTTACTTCATCCTTTGGAGGCTTGGCTTGGATTTTTGGAAGGAAGATTGCAATGTTGAGGCTTAGGTTGTAATGTTCTCTCTCTATGTACTCTCTATTATTACAGTTAATACAAAGTCTTTCCATAAACATTGTTGTGTTGATAGTGTTTAGAACTTTCTTCCTTAACTATTAGTTTAGATCAATTCATGTTTAGATATGCCTTTACTGTTTGCTTGTTTCTATTTGTTCAACAGGGGTTTGCAGCTTGAGATCTGAAGGCTCTGGAGCATTGGATAAAAAAAGAGGAAGAGGGTTTGCAAACTTCAGGTAAGTGATCTACTTGTTAATTTGCATCTCTATTGATCTAGGAAAGTAGGTTATATTTTGTACTTATTTGTTCTAGATCCGCTTGGACTAGGGAGATCTAGCTTGAGTCCGCTTGAGTAGATTGTCCGTAAACAAATCTAGCGACTCCACTAGGGAATTACGTAGCTTTGATTTCAGTTTAGTTTGATTTCATTGGTTTTTTATCAATTCATTTTCTAGCCTCCTAAGCCCCTCCCATATTTGGATCTTGTCATTAGAGAGTCTGTTGGTTTTCCCTGACTCTATTTGGATCAATTTGGGACCTCTTACCTGCCATTTGTTGAGATCTTTTTATTTTTTGTCACTTGTTATTCGCCTGACGCACCTGGATTGCATCTCCCCCGCACCACTGTGTTTCTGGTGCACATACCGAGTGAGAAACCTGCGCCATTGGCGCCATTTTCTTGATTGCAGAGTGCGCCATTGGCGCCATCCCCCTATGCACAAAGTGCGTCTGGCACTCTGGTGTATAACAATAAAGTGTGCCCGCCTTCAGTACTTGGAGTTTAGTGCAAAATATTCTCCATTTTTTGTTTTTGGTCTAATTGATGAGCTCTGTGTGTTGCACCTTATAGTCACATAACCCCTAGACACATCATACTATCATTTTCCTCTATTTTTGGGTCTTTTTGAGATTTGGATCCATGTTTGGCCCTTTGAGTTGAAACTAGTATTTTGCTTTCAATTTTAAGCGAAATGGATTCTATTTTGAAAAATAGAATCGTGTATCCTACAATCGTTTTGACCCATATAAAGGTGTTAAGATAATTTGTGGTTTGGTGTGGATTGGCTTGTTTTAAAAGACTTGAAAATTGTGGGATATCCATGTCTTTTTTAGCCTATTTTCCTTGGGTTGTGCATCTTGTTTCCCTTACATGCTGAGATATCTAATGATTGTTGGAAAGATTGATTCTTTGTCTCCACTTTAGTTCAAAGAAAACATTAATTTTGTCCCTCTTTTGATAGATTCACAAATTTGGAAAACATAAATATTATTCTTCCTTTAATTTGATCATTTGACATTCTTGGTCTTACACTCATAAGAAGAAGAAAGGCTTGTTTCAGATTTGTGTGCACTTGGGTTAGATAAGATTATTAAGTGCTTTTCTTTGTCTTGCATTTGATTGGAAACGTTTGTGGAATCCTTCTTTCCATAGCTTAGATGTGTCTTTTTCGATTGTAAAAATGTAGGAAACGGATTATAATTATAGCATTTGGTGTCCATAGAAAAGATCTCATTTACCACTTTAGGATGATTTGGGTTGCATGATTTTTAAATTTTCATTTTGAAAAGATTAAAATTGCATTTGCATAGGGTTTTTCTTTTAGGAAGAAAAAATATCTCTCTCCTTCTTAAGTAGGACTTCATACAAACGAAGACTTGCATTTTCATATAGATCAGATTTGCATCTTGTTTAAATTCCAAGTCTTCACTTGATGGATTCACTTAACCATACAAGATAAAATCAAGTGCTAGTTTAAGTTAAAAAAATTTAGCAACTTGTGTGTTAAATTATAGATGTGTTTCGACGTATTTAAGCATGCAAGTTGTCGTTATTTTCCTGCATTGCATCCCGAGGGCTTGTAGTTTTTCCACGCACCAATCGGTATATCGAACATGATTTCATGTACCTTCAGGTATATAGAAAGGTACTTCACATAGTCAGAGTATATCGGAAGGCTCCTGTCATACGGTTTTGCATTAAATAGCACCACTATGGATTGGCGCTCCCACGTACCATAAGTATATCGGGAGACCCCATAAGGATTCCTGGAACCATCCGAGCAAACCTTTTGACCGTCTTGTTGTCATGATACATCGAGAAAAACACTCGGGTAGATTACTACGCACATATTGTTAGGTAGTCGGGTTATACGGCCAAGGGTACGGTCCCAATACTCCTCGTGAGGATACAACTTTTACATTCCTCCTATTCACAAGTTTTCCTGTTTCTTTTAGTTTGAGTATCATTTCGTGTGCATGATAATTAGAAGGACTTAGAGAGTTTAGATATGGAAACCTCTTTTGGGACTACCAATCAAGAGCCCCCTTTTCAAGGGGTACCTTTTGTCTTTCCTCCAGTTGGAGATATTGGTCCTCCCTTTATTGCCACTTTAAATATTCCTGGATTAACCATAGGATTACCGGTATGGTTATTCAATCCGGTGATCTGGTTGTACCCATTGTTTCAAATGTTGTCTCCACCACGAGAGTGTCATTCCCAAAATGATCCTTCCCCTTCTTCGTCGGATGCATCTTCTTCCATTTCTTCTTCCATTTCTTCTTCCTCTCCTGATCAAAGTAGTAGTTTTAGTAATCAGGAGGATAAGAAGAATAATAAAAGGAAGATAAATAATAACAAGGATAAGAAAGAGACTAAGAATCAACCATCTGCCTTCGATGGAACTCATTCTATTCAAACACCTCGTAGACCCAAGTTCCCTTGCAAGCTTTGCAAGGGTATTCACCTTCTCAAGGATTGTCCCAGTCTTTCCAAAGTGTTAGAAGAGTGGTATAAAGCCCCCAAACCATCTATATAATCAGCCTCTAGACATCATAATGATGACACCCCATCAACCAATGACTCTATGGTGAAGAGTCAGAAAGGTAAAGTTAAGAACCCTTGTTTGTTACGCAAGGGAATGCACCTTACTTACCTTTTTCCACGCATGGATGAAGCCTCACAATTGTTGGAAGAAATTACTGTATCTCAGAAACACCTTCCAGCTAGATGTCATAAGTCGTCCCTTGACCCCCCATTGGTTGATGAAATGGTTGATCCAGCTCCATCCTCAGTCGATCCCACTCTTTCTTCAAAGAGTTGAGTTGAATTGGTCGAGTCGATATCACCTCCACTCAATCCTGCTCTTTTATTGGAGACTACCCAGACTGAAGCAGTCACCATGACACAATCATTGTCTCATTCTACTTTTTCGGTTGAGAGTGAATTGAAAACCATTGATCTTTTCCTGGTCAGTTCAGACTGTTCTAAGAAAGGGGAAATCCTATCCATTTTCACAGGACCTCCTCCGAGTACTAAGGTCATTTCCTTTGATTGGAATAACCTAGCAGAATCCCATCTTCCTTCAGATGTTCCTTTCCAGATATCTGTAGGAGTTGCCAATAAGGAAATATTTCACACTATAGTTGACAAGGGAGCTGTTGTTAGTATTTTATCCTCAACTGCTTGGAAAGCTATAGGTTTTTCTCATCTTGTGCCAGTAACTGACTAGATATAGGCTTTCAATAGAAGGCCTAATGGACCTTTAGGGATCCGTCCGCAATTACCTATCACCTTAAGAGGGAAAAATATTTGTATTGGTGTTATGGTAGTCCAAGGTCACTTAGATTTTAATCTGCTCCTTGCACAGGATTATGCATATGCTAGGAAATCTATAGTGTACACTCTTTCGAGTGATGTATTTTCCCCATGATGGGAGGATCATGACAATTGATTAGCTTTCCTTTGTGACACCGAATCATCGCATGACTTCCATTCATCATAATTCCCTAAATATTCCACAAGTTTTATTGGTTTCTCCCCCCTAGGGATGGGGGGCATGTCTCTAGCCTTTGGACATCATGATGGAGTTCTCCCCCTAGCTTCTTAGGCTGGGGGGCACACTACCAACCTCTGGACATCATGTTGGGTCAAATCACAATCCCAAGAATAGTTTACCTTTGGTTTCAAGCTTGTGTAAAAATGAAACCAGTCCCAAGCATAGTTTACCTTTGGTTTCAAGCTTGTGTAAAAATGAAACCAATCCCAAGCATAGTTTACTTTTGGTTTAAAGCTTGTGTAAAAATAAAACCAGTCCCAAGCATAGTTTACCCTTGGTTATGAGCTTCTGTAAAAATGAAACCGTTCTCGAGCAAATTTTACCTTCGGTTTCAAGCTTGCATAAAAATGAAACAAACTTTATGAGCATAGTTCCATTTCTATGTCAAGCTCGCTAAAAAATGAAACAGGTCATATGAGCATGGTTCTTTTCTTGTGTCAAGCTTGGTAAAATATGAAACAATAGAAAAAGAGCGTGGTTCTTTTCCTATGTCAAGCTTGGTAAAATAAGAAACAGTGGAAAACGAGCATAGTTCTTTTCCTGTGTCAAGCTCGGTAAAATATGAAACAGAAGAAAATGAGCACAATTCTATTCTTGTGTCAAGCTCGTTAAAAAATGAAACAGATAATTTCCCATTGAGTTGAGTCTTCCCATAGACTTAGTACCTGAACCTTCTTTTCATCCGCCTATGCCATTTGATCCTCCTTCATCTCTGGTGAACATATTCATATTAGTAACAAGGAGTTTAATCGAGTGAAGATTTAGATTAGGCGAATGAAATGCAGCTTGGGGGGCATGTCTTCAACCTATGAAAATTATGTTGAATTCAAATCGATCGCCTCTCCATACCATGTTGGATTTAAGTCACTTACTTCTAGAAATCATGTTGGGGGAATGTACCAACCTCTAGATATCATGATGGGAAAAAATCCACCAATGGGAATATTTTCGAGCATACATTCTTTTGGGTTTCGAGCTCGCTAAACCATGAAAATAATCTCGAGCATAGTCCATTTTTCTGTTGCAATATCGCTAAAAAATGAAGTAGATACCATGAGCATTCTTCCAACCTATCTTCGAGCTCGTTAAAAACATTAAGATGGTGTTGAGCTTACTTTTCCACTTTTTCGTGCTCTGGTTAAAAAAAATGAAAAGGATGTGTAGAGCTTACTTTTTGTTCTTTATTGTGCTCGTAAAATGATGAGAATAAGTCACCGATTTGTATTTTATCGCTTTTTCGGGCTCGTTAAAATACCACGAAAAAGGAAACCCTTGGAGTCCTTCTTTAAATATCTTTTCAGGATCCCTAAACATGAAAAGATCGCTAAGCGAACTCGATGCGTTCATGCTTGTAAAAGTATTTGAATGATCGTCTTTCTGGTGATAGTTTACCCATTTTCGGACTAGGAGGCACTACTTACGAAAAAGGAGCACTCCAGCCAATCATGACTAGAAGAGTTCTCTTTCATGTTGTTTTATCCTTTTTTGGGTGAAGAGACTAAATTTTATGAAAAAGAAACTTTGGAGTCTTCTTTAGTTCTTTTCAGAATCTCTAAACATGAAATGACGCCGAGTTTACCTTTGGACTCATTAACATTCAACATCGAAGGGTCCATTTTGGGATGAACCCCTCCTATCTTAGGTTCATAAAATATTTAGGATTGGACTCGTCCATGCGATGAGCTATACCGAGCATGTGTTACCCTCCTCAAGCTCATTAAAAAACAAAAGAGGTACTCGTCAATCATGATGGGCATAAGGGAAGAGTTTGTGTTTCATTGTAGTTGCGGCAATACATAGTCACTATTGAACATGGCACTCATCTGCATATGCATTCAATACTTGGGTAATCTATTTTTGTTCGAGTCTTGTTGATTCCAAGAGTCTTGATACTTCTTTGGGTCATCCGAATAAATATTCCATCATTAGTTGCATTAGGGGTCGGTATCATTCTCATCATGTCAATACCGCTAAGTCATGACATGCCCATGTTCAAGATACATTTGTTATTCATTATCTGCAGTCGCCTTCTATCATGTCGGTCGTCTTTGAGTCAGTCTCACACAGTACTGTCCAATTCATTCCAAATATCTGTGATCACATTTCGTGTCGATGATGGGGGATACATCATGGCCCTCCTTCGACAGATTCATCCTTGTTGACTTCAACATATAATCCGGGGATTGAATCTAGAAACCAATCAAGTATCTTGGGCCTATATTCCTTAATGGCAGGTTACCTCACTTTCAACATGAGTTTACATCATTGACTCTTGATTGAAAGATCCCATCGAGTGTTCGACCTCAACTCATTGATTCGCATTCGATGGTATGTACTGTGATACCTAGGGGATCATCAACATCAATGATGATTTCCCTCGCACTTGTTAACGATATACATTAATCATCGGTAATCAAGTGGTTTCTACCATGTTTGATGTGAAAATCCTCACAGCAGATCTAAGAGATGATGTATACCTCACAAGAAAGATTTAGCAGAAAAATAGAAGAAGAGTGGATAATGCAGTGTAAAAGAGTAGCAACATTATGATATAGTAGAACTCAAATAGAAGCAGAATAACATCACACTATTCATTAATCATAATATGAACAATAAATAATACAATGGGGAGGATTCGAATGCCAAGGTGGCAATTCGAATTAGTGTTACACCCAAAATCTACTCATCATCAGATTCAGTGTATACACCCCCAAGGATACCTGGACTAAGTAATCATCCTGGGAAGATTTGCACCCAGTTGTACTAAGTTTTGAAGGGTCATCGCAGGCTACACACTAGCAACATGCGACGTCGCACCTTGCTCCATTACAGGGTGAGACGAAGTTAGTTAGATGGAAAAAATAGCTTCTTCGAGGTCCATCTCGAATCTTGCTGACTTGGGACCCTATCCCTGACCTCTTGGAAGAGCTGGCACTCGGTTCCTAAACCTTTGGAGAGATCCCTTAAGCCTCTCCTACCATCTCTCAACCTATCGTATCCACACCCTATCCACTTAGTCCTATATAAATGAAGCTCACTCCCATCCCAAAGGGAGGAAGGATATGGTATCTACATGCTGGTGAAATCACTCTTAGAACATCTCCACTCACCCAGTGGAGAACTCATACTTCCTTGGAAGGATATGGCAATTGGCTTTGTCGGAGAAGGGCTACAACGTTAAGGCTTGGTTGTAGTTCTATATCTCTATCATGTACTCCTCTATTTGCAGTAATACAAATGTTTTCCACCAATGTTGTTCATGTGTGTAATGATATTGAGTAGTTTACCTGCTTAACTGTTTACTTAGATCTCTTATTGTATAGATGTCTTTTACTAATTTCTCTTGTTTCTTGTCTTGACAAGTCTTGTAGCTTAGATCTGACGACCGCGAGACGTGGAGCAGCATTCAGGAGAAAGGATTGCGAAGTGAAATGTAAGACATCTAGCACTCGATCCTTAAGTAGATCTAGGAAATGCATTGGTAGTCTGTTCTATTTGTTCTAGACTCACTTTGAGCTAGGGAGATCCTACTCACGTCTGCTTGAGTGGATTGTCCGATAAAAAATATGGCAACCATACTGGGGAGCTACAATCTAGTCAGTAGTTGTCAATCTGAGAGTCATTTTCAATTGATTGCTTGACACAAGCCTTTTTATTTTTTCCATTTTACTTCTTGGATTTGATTTCACTATCAGATCTTCGTATTGAAGACTTTGATCTACTTCCTTTGAGTTTATACAACTCATTCCCAAACCCTTCCATGGTTCATTTCTGAGAAATCTGATTCATTTTTTAATCTAGACTTCGCTTGTCGCACCTAGGCAATGGGAATAGAGCGACACTGTGTCATTCTGGGTCTCTGTTCTTTACCTATTAGATACTCGTCGTATCCCTTGCATTGGTAGACTGCGACATCGTCGCACTTCCCGTGTAGGAAAAATGCGACGTCGCGCTGTGTACAAGCACAGAGTGCGCCGATTTGTCAAATTTTTGGCATGCAGGCATCTCCTCTCCATTTGACAGTATGGACTTTGGTTTGCTGTATGAAATCTCTCTATGCTACAAGATCCAGCCAAGGATCCCATTTATGATTTGTGTTTTGAGTGTTTGGTTCTGTTTGGATTGATTTTGGGTTCTGTCTTGGACAAGTTTGAAGATCGGTAGTGGTGGATACTCTTATCTCCTCCACCTTCATCCGCTCACCCTTGCATTCCCTTCCTTCCATCCCTGATCTAATCGTTATATTAGATCAGTTTCCAGACCTCATTTACATTTGTTTTGAGCTTTGCTTGCTTGGTTTGCTTGCTGCTGCTTGATTTTGAGTTAAGTGTGTCCTTCAGCTTGGTTGAGTGCTTGTCTTTTCTTGAGTTTTCTGAATGTGCTAGCGCTGCAAGTAGTGTTTTCTTTTCAGTCATTTAGATCTAAAATCTCAATGGCTATCAAGTTTATTCTATGATGCATCCATTGAAAAGTTAATAAGTGCTTCTTTCCCATCATTTCTTGAACATTATTGAAGAAAATTGTTGTGCATTGCAAAATTCGCGTTTGTGTTTTGGAAGAATTGAATGAATGTATGGTCTATTGTGTTTTTCTCAAACTATGAATCTTTCATTTTCTTGAAAGACTCAAAGTATGCTTCGATTTTTGCAAAATTGATTCCATGCTAAGGAAAGATAGATGCATTTTTAATTTTTGGTGCTTTTAGACCATTGAAAGTGAAATTGAAAACTTGCATATTCCATTTCAGAATCCTCTCTTTTCATTACCTAGTGTCGTTTTGATTTGAAAAGAAAAAGAAAAGGAAAAATGCTTTGATTTGGATAGTAGTGTTGTGATTTTTTTGTGTTTCGTTGAAAAAGGAAAATAATACTTTTATTGTCCGATTTGTTTGAATTGGGAATTAGATTGCATTGAGTTTGTTTTGGAAATACTATTGGAAAAATATTTCTCCTTCCTATAGCTAGAATTCATTGAAAGAAAAGAATATTTCATGCATGTAGCTAGGGCTTGCATTATGCTTCGGATTATGTACTCACCTCATGCATTCACCTAACCGTCCAAGATAAAATTAATGGTAGAACTAGGTAAAATTTTTAGCAACTTGTGTGTAAGTTAGACACGTGTTCTGGCGTTGTTAAGCGTGGCAGCTGTCGTTATCTTCCAACACTGTATCCCGGGGGTATTGTATTCTTCCACGTACTTATCGGTATATCGAGCTCCTTCACGTGCCCACCAAGTACCATAATCCATACTTGGAGTATATCGAAGGGTGTATCATGTACTTGGTAGTATATCGGAAGGTCTCTTGCCGAACGGTTGTGCATTAGACAACACCACTACGGTTTTGAGCTCCCACGTACCTTGCATATATCGGGAGACACCACTAGGATTCCTCAAACCAACTGAGTTAACCATTTGGCCGTCTTGGAAAAGCAATACACCGAGAACAACACTCGGGGAGATTAGCATGCATGTACTGTCCAGGTAATCGGGTATGTAGGAAAGGGTAGGGTACCAATCCTCCTTGTTGCGTCATATTGTTGGACCCTGCAGTATATCGTGGTTTGCGATGCCTTGATAATCCCGTGAGGTTCCAGACTTTTGAATCCACTCTATCACATAAGTTTTCTTGTTGCCTTACTTTGAGTAGGTTTTTCTGGACTGCTTTTTATTTTAGCATTCCCTTAGGAGAAACGCTGTTTCATCCTTCCTGGTTGATTTTCTTGATGCTCTGGCGGATTTTTCCTGGAGAAGATCCCGTAGGATCTTAAACTTATCACCCAAATATCCGCTTAATCCGTAGGTTATTTCGAGGGTAAGAATGGATCGGAGTAACATGGTCACAGTTACTGAAGTGGAAAACCCCACTCTGAATGTTGGAGGACTTTTGTTTCCACAAACTCCTCCGGATTCACCTGCCTATCATCCCCCGCAGAATGAAGGAGCACAAACCCCCGCTTCACAAGACCTTTCTCCTGTCATCCCGGGAGAACCTGGATCATTGGAGTGGATAAACCGACCCCAAGATGACCCTACAGCAGCTGTTGGTCCTTCAGTGGCTTACTGGACATCTTCTACAGACCACCCAGTGGCTCATTTCGCCATCTCATCCCCACCTAACTGGACTACTCCAAAGCTCTCTAGACCTTACTACAGGATTGACCCTGCCGAGATTTTTGGCCCTATTCATGAACGTTTAGAATTGTTACGTCTTAAGGGTGATGACCTTCGAAGACAAAGTCTCGAGCAATGCCCTGAAGAGTTTCAAAATCACCATTTCCAAATAAGATTTGACAATGGAGACATCCTAGTTCATCTGATATCTTTCGGATCACCTGAAGCACCCCACCATGAGACCACTAATAAGACTGGTCAACCCTCACAAGAGTCCAATCCTGCACCTCAAGTGAACCAACCTGTGGAAGGACAACAGTCCAACACACCCGTCATTACCGCAATTACTTTACCAGTTCCTCCCCCACCTCAAAATTCGAGGGGAGGATATTCCATTTCCCCAAATTATCTTATTGGTAATGTTATCACTATGGTAGCTAGTCAACAACCTACATTGGTTCAACCTTTAAATCGTGGTCAACCTACTATGGCTGGGGGGAAACCCCCGTTTCCTAACCAGAACATAGGCGGTGGAATCCCCAACGGACCTTCCGTTGGACCTTCCCAACCTGCTAGACCATCCACCATGGGATTATCTCAGGTTGGGGGGCCGTCCAATGTAACTCAACCCTCATGGAGTCAAGCATATCCAGGTTTTGTTAACCCTGCGCTGGGCCAATCTAATACCGGAAATGAACCATACGGGATGCCTTATCCTGAGAATCCATACACTCTATGGGGGCAACAACTTGTGTTGCAACGCAGATCCCAATCGACTATCCCTTAAGTACCACCACCCCCGATCGGTCCTCCCCCACCTAACCTTAGTGGATGTCCACCTCTACCTACAATATCCCTCACCCCTCAGGCGGTGGCAAGAATGGTCCACCACCCCCTCCAGGTGGAGGCAGTGGGGGACCACCCTATCATGGTGGAGGAGGACATTTCCCTTCGAGTGGCGGAGGTGGTCCACCACCCCCTCTAGGTAGAGGAGGTGGAGGACATAATTACTATGGTGGTGGCGGTGGTGGTGGAAACCCTCATCCTTTAGGCGGCGGAGGTGGTGGGGACCCCCATCCTTCTGGCGGTGGAATTGGTCCACCACCCCCTCCAGGCGGAGGTGGTGGTGGGCCGCCTTATTATGGTTATGGACCCCCATCCCCTCCTGTTGGTGGAGGTGGACCCCCAGCTTATTGGAATGGACCACCTTATGGTGGCGGACCCCCCTACGGTCTGAGTGGCACACCCCCTACGGTCCAGGTGGCACACCCCCTATGGCCAGTTTCCTCCTGGTACACCTTACGATCAGTTTGGTCCTTACACACCTTATCCGTATTATCAATATGCGCAGCCTAACCCACAGCTACCCTTCTTGGATACTTTGGACCTGCCTGACCTATCCCGTTTAACCAACGATCCTATTTACCACGGATCTAACTGGCCACCGATTCCGGTGAAACTTTCGTCTGATATCCCCAAATTTGACGACAAGCCGGGTGAAGACCCTAAAAACCACGTGATGACATACCACTTATGGTGTTCATCTAATTCCTTAATGGACAATTCCATTCGTCTTAGATTGTCTCAAAGGAATCTCACCAGTTCGGCTGCCAAGTGGTACATTGAGTTTCCACCCCACTCTTTTCCTGATTTTGGTTCTCTTTCCATGAATTTTTTGACACATTTCCAGCTTCCTATACGGTATGAAATTGGTACTGAGATTTTAACCTCGCTCTGTCAAAATACCGCCACTCATATTTCTGATCATATCCACGAGTGGCGAAGGAGATGACATCTCATTAAATCTCCTATTCCAGATCAGCTCCTAGAATACTGGTTTACAAAATCCCTCATCCCTACCATCGCAAGAGATGTTGCCATGCGAGGTGCTGTCACCGAAGAACAAGCCATCGCGAGCACCCATGTACTAGACCTAGTCTACACTCAATCCAACTCTTTGCTTGATATTCTTCCTGGTGCACCCCGTTACGTTAATGACCCTGCGAAACCACATAAGGGACTCCAAACTTATGGAATCATTGGTTCCCTTAACACCCAGCCTGTTGCTAACACTGTCGGATCATCCAACCCGACTCCGGCTGGACACAACACCACCAAGTCAACCGCTCCTGCTGTAATCGAAGAGGTGAATTCTGTCCAATCAACTTCATCTCAAAAGTCCGGCGGTATAAAGAAGAACAAGGGGAAACCCAAAAAGTCTTCTTCCCAGCAGGAACAAAAGAGCACTCCTAAAGATACCAAGCAGAAACAGAAACTAAAGTATCCTTGTTTACTGTGTGGAGATGACCACTTCTCCAAAGAATGTCCCCATAGAGATGAAGTACAAAAGTTTATTAGTGGAAAACCAACTCTCGCAGTCCTCAATGATCCATTTCCTACTTAGAACTAGCAAATGATTGCTCAAACCCCCCCAGCCCAGGGGGAACCATCCAACACCGCGCAAGTTCTCATGGTGCGTAACGAGATGATCAATTTGAACACTCGCTCGCGATATTACGAATCGGTCCCTTCGAAGGAATCCACTAGAAGTAATACTGAAAAAGATTTCAACTCCTTAACTAATGTCACTGTACCATCAACCTCTCTCACCATTGAGAAGCCCTCCTTAGACTCGATATTGCAACCACCCAAGAGAACGATTCAAAAATCTGTCTTCAATCTGAATGCTTGGGCAGCACAAAATTACAATATCGTAGAAGACTTGGCACAAGATCCTTGAGCCATGTCTACCTTGGAATTTTTGTAGAATTGTCCTAATCAACGCAAAAATCTCCTTGCGGCCATCGGTGCAGTCGACCTGGATTCCTCAAATACCATCATGTTCTGACTTTACAACTTTAAGTCAAGGCTCTCACACCAACTCACATTCCAAGTTTCTGTGAACATTGCTGGGAAGATTGTCCATCATACCCTTTTAGATGAAGGTGCCTCCACTTCTGTCATGTCGATCTCCTGTTGGAGATCCATTGGCTCCCCCGAATTGAATCGTTCTCCTACCACGTTGAAAGCATTCGATGGGCGTGGATTTCAACCTCATGGGCTCTTACAAGCTCTAGTAGTTGAGTTGGGCAGAAAGACTGTAACTATTAACGTGGAAGTGGTCTCGGCCCCAATAGATTATAATCTCTTGCTTAGTCGCAATGGGTTTAACACCATGCAGGTGGTAGCTTCTTCAGTCTTCCGCATAGTACAATTCCCCCACCAAGGATGAATTGTTACTATTGACCAATTAGATTTTTGTACACCAGACGCTACTACTCATCCTGGTGACCATTTTCCTTCCATTGGACAGATGTCAAAACAGTATGAGAGTATAACAGTATGAGAGTATAGAGGTTGGCCTTTTGAAAGATTCATCCCTCATGGGCATTTTTCCAGCCGCTGACCCCCCTAATCATGTTGCTACGGTGAACATGATCTCCACATAGATTTCATCTCACTCTAACGATGCTTGGCTTGTACTGGATGAATCCACCACACCTGCTTGGAGACATAATGCCTCTTTCACCCACTGAACATATTTACGAGGCTATCCAATCAACACCGGAGGACCATTTAACCATGGCATCTCCATCATGTTCTCTATGACGGACGCCATCTCTACCTGATCTCTTACTTCGGAATTTTCATTCAGAAGAGTCCATCATGGAAGTTATGAATGTTGACGATAGTCCGTGGGATGATCTCCACCATCGGTAATCTTTTCTTCCTCCTTTGGAGTACATAGAGGACAACATTCACACCCTCTTTTCACCAGATATCTACCCGTTCCCTCATTCCCCCATCCTTACATGTCTTACGGACACGGAGGGAAACTTATCCAACATTGAGCCAATCACCTTGGTAGACATCTCGGTGAAACTTGGTATGCAGGAACACATTCGCATAGGCCAGAAGTGTTCCCCTGAAGAAATAGCCACTGGCACAACCTTATTCAAGCAATTTCGAGACGTATTTTCTTGGTCCTATGAGGAGATTCCTGGGGTAGACCCCACAATTGTTTCTCACGAAATAAAAACCTATCCCAACATCAAACCTATACGTCAAAAGTTGCGACCGGTACACCCCCAGAAGATTACGACAATTAAGGCAGAAATTGAAAAGCTCTTAAAGGCTGGTTTTATTTATCCTGTCCCATTGACGGATTGGGTCTCAAATGTCGTCCTTGTGAACAAAAAGCAGGGTACCATTCATGTCTGTGTCGATTATCGGGACCTTAACCAAGCTTGTCCGAAAGACAACTACCCGACCCTCTTCATCGACCAGATTATCGACAATTGTGCCGGAAGCGTCATCTTCTCATTTATGGATGGCTTTTATGGTTACAACCAGATTGAGATCAACCCAACCGACCAACATAAGACGGATTTCATCTTCCCGTGGGGAACGTTTGCATACCGCAAACTCCCGTTTGGCCTTAAAAATGTTGGCACCATGTTTCAGCAGGCTATGTTGTATGCCGTCCATGACATTAAGGACTTTGTGGAACCTTACCTGGATGATCTCCCTACTCACTCAAAGCAGCATGAGTTCCACATTGATCATCTGATGGCCATTTTCCTCATATGCAGATGGTACAATATCTATCTAAATCCTCATAAGTGTATCTTTTGCATTGAGTCTGGACGCCTCTTAGGATTTATCGTTTCGAAGGATGGGATCCGCATTGATCCCTTAAAGGTGGAGGCCATCATCAACCTACCACCCCTGACTGATGTGACGGAAATTCAAAGTCTTCAAGGGAAGGTGACTTATTTAATACGTTTTGTTTGCAATTTCGTGGAGAAGACTCAGGGGCATATGAAACTGCTCAAGAAGGACGTCCCTTTCATTTGGGATGACCAAGCTCAAAAGTCCTTCGACAGTATCAAACATGCCATTATGCATGCCCCCGTGCTCCAACTGCCTAATTATTATCGAGATTATATCTTATATATCACCACTTCTGTCACCACTATCGCCATGGTTTTGGTACAGGAAGATCAAAACTCCCAGGAACATGTAATATACTATGCAAGTAAGGGTCTTGCTGACACTGAAACTAGATATTCACATGTCAAAAAAATCGCATTCGCGGCAGTCATCGCCGTCCAGAAGTTCCGGCACTATATCTTGCTCCGCACCACCACCATCATCACCGAATCGAACCCCATGTACCACGTACTGACCCGTCAGGTGCTTGGGGGAAAGTATTCACGTTGGATCGTGATACTGCAAGAATTTGGCCTTCTTTTCGAGAAAGCTAAGTCTAAAAAGTTTTTGGTGTTTTTCGAGCTCATTTGCGGCCTTCCCCGTCTTGATGCAGAAGTTGAGCATAATGACTCCTTTCCAGACGAATCATTGTTTCTCATCAGTACGACTGATCCATGGTATGGAGATATCTCATTGTATAGATTCAAACCCAACTCTTCAACCCTCAACTCTCTCGTGACGACCGTCGTAAGATACGTCACCATGCGAAGTATTATTTAATCATCAATGATACTTTGTATCAACGTGGCATTGATTCAATTCTTCGATGTTGTCTCACTCACAATGAGGCTGAACGCGTTCTTAATGACTGTCACGTTGGGGCATGTGGCAGTCACCTCTCTGGGATGGCTACAACCCAGAATATTTTGCGTGCAGGACATTTTTGTCCTACTATCTTCAAGGATTGTATTGAGGCCGTAAAAAAATGTCCTCCTTGCCAACACTTCCATACGAAGAAGCACACCCATCCTGCCTCGTTATACCCGGTTATTGCCGTGGGCCCCTTCACAAAATGGGGCATTGAATTTATGCATTGTAAGCCTACCTCGGCTGGGGGGCATAGTTACATCATTGTAGCTATGGATTACTTTACAAAGTGGGCCGAATCTATGCCTACATACTAGAATGACGACAAAACCGCCGCACTTTTCATGTTCAATCATTTAATAGCGCAGTTCAGAGTTCCTCAGGAAATTGTTACCGATCATGGTTCCCATTTTCAGAACCATATGGTTGATGAACTGAGCGAAAAATTGGGTTTTCACCATGAAAATGCAACACCCTACTACCCGCAGTCCAATGGACAGTTCGAGGCCATTAACAAGTTCTTGAAAACTATGGTCCAAAGGATGGTAGGGACACATAAGTCCAATTGGCACAACATGCTCTTCTCAGCGTTATGGGCCTATCGAACTTCCTTCAAAACCGCCATAGGCTTCACTTACTTCCAATTGGTATATGGATTGGAGGCTGTACTACCTATAGAGTGCGAAATTCCGTCTCTACAACTCGCTGTCGAACTTCTTCCTAACACTACTGCACAGGAAGAACGTCTCTTGCACTTAGCAAAACTTGACGAGTCCCACCGAGATGCCACTCTTGCTAATGAAACGCACAAGAAACACATCAAAGCCCAATACGACAAGTCAGTTGAACCTCGTATCTTTAACGAGGGTGACCTGGTCCTCACTTATGACCAGAAGCACAACAAACTAGGAGCGGGAAAGTTCGAATCCATGTGGCATGGACCTTGCATTGTCAAACATGTTTTGGAGAAGGGAGCTTACGAGATTGAAGACTATGACGGAATATCTTTGGGTGAACCCCGCAATGGGCTTTACCTGAAGAGATACTATGCCTACATTCATAACGCTTAGACTTTCTTGTATATACTGTACATGGCATGTTTTTTGTGTTTTGTGTGTGCTGTGATGCTTTTATTTTTTAGTGTCTTTAGATCTTATTTTCGCTCCTTATACCATGTTATGTCTGCATGTGCAGATGGAAATGTGCTATGGATTCGCAGACGACGCCAGCCGGCATACTCGTAACCTTGCTTCGACAGCCTAGGTACTATATTCCCCAACAGATGATCTCATTAGCTCAGGAGGAAGTTTTCTAGGGTTTGCGACCAACAATGCCGCATAATATCAGGCAGTAATCAGAACCCTAGCTAACGCCATTTCCTTGGGTATGAACCAAATTATCATCCACATGGATTCTCAATTAGTGGTTTCCCATCTTAACCAGGTTTACGCCATCCATGATCCCACTTTACTCTGTCTCTTCAGACGAGTACGTCTCCTGAAAATGTCATTTGAATCCGTTCAGTACCTACACATTCCACGGGAGTTAAACACAGTTGCTGACTTGATGGCCAACTTCATTTTGGATTGGTACATCACACACACATAATATTCATAATATGTAAAAGCATTCACAACATGTAAATAATAAAATGTATAAAAGCAAACATGTAAACAAGATCACATCACTCATCATTTTAAAAACACATAATGTATAAATCGCTGAGAGTGTCTGTATACATATATATCATCAAAAAAGTAGTGTCGGTACAAAATCTGAAGCGCGATGGCTTTCAGTGAGTCTATACAAAATATGAAGCATCATAGCCTTCAGTACTACAAAATCTAAGGCCTCTAAGCTCTTAGTACAAGTATAATAGTGTCATCAGGCCTGACGCCTGACCCGTACACCACCCCTAGCATGGACAGCACGCTGTCGCTGAGTGAGGAAGCAATCCACGGTCCTCGCCACCTTGCGGAGTAGGGAATTGAAGCATAGGGACGCTCCAACCACAAACCTCTGCATAGGTCTCGACAGCTCATCTATTGCTGGCTCAGGAACCTTCACTGTCAACTAGGACAAGTTCCTGTATACCTCCTCCATCTCCTCGATGGCAGCATGAGCACCTGGGGGCACAACTGCTTCTCCACCTCTGTCTCTCCTCGCTAGGAGAGAAAGTCCTACCGGTCATATGGGCCCCACATCTGCACACACATGTTATATACTTGTCAGCACTGCATAAAAAAAATGATAAATATACAAAATTAAAAGTACAAGGGTTTTGTTCTCACCTATGTCACCCATGCTGCATCCTCAAGAAGCATCAAGTCAGGATCCTCTCTGAAATCCGTACCGTTGTATGGCAAGTCCTCAACCATGAGTAACTGGCCTTCGAGCTAGTTGAAAAACTCAAGACCAAAGATGATGATGGGTCCTCCACCATGACGATTCATGACCTCAGTCCATTTGAGTATGTGGGGATATCTAGGCTCTCTGTCATCTAATACCACCTGTGGGCGCAAGAGAGGGATCCGCTCCAAGAGGAACAATACCACGATCGATCCATAACCAAGTTGCTTGATCTCTCCCCGCTGACACTTGGTCAGCTGAGCTCAGAGGTTTGCGAGGAGACCCTCACACTAGTTGAAAACCATGGGGGACATGCAGTCCTCCACATAAAGCATCTGAGTCCGAGTAGCCGTGTGTGGGGCTTGGCTACCCGCCACTCTAGTAATAGTAAACAAAATGGTAAACAATGGGTGGCTCACCACATCCCTAATAAGAATATTCCCACTGGAATCGAGAAAGAGTAGTACAATGCTGTGACACCATGTCATCAACTGTGCGGTCACTGGCTCGTGTTCCAGTAAGATGCACAGGTTCCTTTCTCCGAGACAAACCTATAAGAAAATAGATGTCCTCAACATCTATTGTGAGGATGCGCTCACCGATCACGAAATGTTGTTGGGCCGCATCCCAACTCTGGAGCATGTGTGATAGCAGTGGGATTTGGGATCTCATCCCCTGAATCTCAAAGAACTTGAGCAAACCACAGTTCCTCAAGGCATCCACGCATTGTGGATCATTGGCATCTTGTTCATCTTCTATCTCGTGTTCTCTTTCCTGCCACTCTAAAACCATGTTGGCTAGCAAGCAACCTGCCAAGAAGAGCATTTAAACACTGTTAGGTCCTACTTCAACCTTTTCAAGTTCATTTTTTGGTTTAAATTTGATGGTTGGAAAGTGCAACTCCATCATCGCATGGTACGTTTGTGTACAGTGCGATGTCGTCGCACTTCATCCATTTGGTACTTGCGCCAAGTCGGTCTCATCGCAGTTCCCGAAAGGGACAACTGCGACGAGCCAAGAGCGCAGTAGCCCTCCATGAATTCATCAAAAAACCCAAAAAATGAACCTAAAAACAAAATCTAATCCACCGGAAAGTTCCTAGATGAAGTTTAGGCTTACCTGCTCCCGACGGTGGGTGAAATGGCTGATCATAGCTCCCGAAATTGGCAAAGAAAGTTTTGGCTCTAAATTGGTACTTCTCCTCCCAAATTGGCAATTGAAACAATGAAATCTATTTTTGGCCCATTTTTCTATTTCTATTGATGCTCTTGGGCCATTTATCATAGTTTTTGACCATTTTTGTCATATTTGAGGTTATTTGACACATTTTCTAGTGTGCAGGAGTTTTAAGTAGTCTTTCGTGCCATTTCTCACATCATAACGGTCATCGCAGGTATGAACACTCCCTTGAATGTTTTGTCGTTATTTTTGCAACGGTTAGTCTGTAATTATTGTGTGATGATGAGTTTACTCTTCGTTTGTTCTCATACTCATGGAACTATGAGAACAAGTACCGAGTTATGATTTATCACTTTTTTGGGCTCGTTAAACTTCCATGGAAAAGGACACCCCCCCGATTCTACCATTAAGCTCTTTTCAGGCTCTCAAAAAACGAAAAGATTGCCAAGCGAACTTGTCGCGTTCACACTTGTTAAAGTATTTGAACGGTCGTCTTCCTGGTGATAGTTTACCCCTTTTTCGTACCAGGAGGCACTAATTACGAAAAAAGGTATACTCCATCCATGACTGGAAGAGTCCTCTCCCACGTTGTTTTACCCTTTTTCGGGCAATGAGGCTAACTTTATGAAAAAGGACCGTTGGAGTCTTCTTTAGTTCTTTTCAGACTCTCTAAACATGAAATGAGGACCGAGTTTACCTTCTATGGACTCGTTAAAATTTTCACATTGAAGGGCTCGTCATGGGACGAACCCCTCCTATCCCAGGTTCGAAAAATATTTGGGATTGGACTCATCTATGAGATGAGCTATACTGAGCATCTGGTTACCCTCATCAAGCTCGTAAAAAACACATGAGGCACTCATCATTCATGATGGGAAAAAGGGAAAGTGTTTGTGTTACATACCTTATTAGTGGCAGTATGTAGTCGTTCTTGAACATGGCACTCATCTACATTTGCATACAGTACTTGGATCATCCATTTGTCCTCGAGTTCCACTTATTTCCTGAGTATTATTACTCCTTTGAGTCATTCAAAGAAAAGCTTCCATCATCAGTCGCTTTGAGAATTTGTGTCGCACTCGTCATGTCAATACTGCCAAGTCATGCCATGCCCATGTTTAAGAATATGTCTATCATTTATCATTTGTAGTCAGTACACCCACCATCACGTCGGTCTACTTTGAGTCAGTCTTGCATGTTACTGTACCATCTGATCTACCCTATACATTTTTGTCGTGTTTCGTGTCGGTTGATGGGGGATTTATCATGGCCCTCCTTCGACGGATTCATCCTTGCCGACTTCAACACATCATCCGAGGATTGAATCTAGAAACCATTCAAGTACCTTGGCCCTGCATGCCTCAATGGCAGGTTACCTTGCTTTCATCATGAGTTTACATCATTGACTCTTGATTGAAAGATTTCATCCTGCGTTCGAATTCAACTCATTTATTCACGCTTGATGATATGTACTGTGATACCTTGGGAATCATTGACATCACTGGTGATCTCCCTCACACTTGTTAATGGTTTACATCAATGGCCGATAATCAAGTGGTTTCTACCATGTTCGACGTCAAGACATTTGTAATCACATGGATAGATTCGTATCATTGCGGGTTCAGCTTGAAGACCCTGGGGAGTCATGTTTTACCTAGGTTGCGATGGAGTTTGTATTGAGTTATATCACACAGATCCACTTTTGTATTGGTCGTGGATGCGTTATCATCTCATCATGGATCTACGCTTGTGTCTAGTAGCCATGATTATGTTCAGTCAGTCATTACTACCATGGATCTGCAATGTATTGGTCGATAGCCATGTTGTTCTTCATATGAGATTGTCAGTTCAGAGTCAGTTGTACTACAGCAGTGTCCTTCGTCTAACAAGTCTATTGCCATTACTTCTATCAAAGCACTTCACCTGTACATCTTCAACAGCTTCATGCTTTGGGGGGCATTCTGTTACACCCAAAATCTACTCATCATCAGATTCAGTGTATACACCCCTAAGGATACCTGGACTAAGTAATCATCCTGGAGGATTTGCACCCAATTGTGCTAAGTTTTGAAGGGTCGTCACAGGCTTCACACTAGCAACATGCGACGTCGCACCTTGCTCCATTACAAGGTGTGACGAAGACAGATAGATGGCAAAAATAACTTCTTCGAGGTCCATCTCAAAGCTTGCTGACTTGGGACCCTATCCCTGACCTCTTGGAAGAGCTGGCACTCGGTTCCTAAACCTTTGGAGAGATCCCTTAAGCCTCTCCTACCATCTCTCAACCTATCCTATCCATACCCTATCCACTTAGTCCTATATAAATGAAGCTCACTCCCATCCCAAAGGGAGGAAGGCTATCATATCTACATGCTGGTGAAATCACTCCTAGAACATCTCCACTCACCCATTGGAGAACTCGTACTTCCTTGAAAGGATATGGCAATTGGCTTTGTCGGAGAAGGGCTACAGCATTAAGCCTTCGTTGTAGTTCTATATCTCTATCATGTACTTCTCTATTTGCAGTAATACAAATGCTTTCCACCAATGTTGTTCATGTGTGTAATGATATTGAGTAGTTTACCTGCTTAACTGTTTACTTAGATCTCTTTTGTATAGATGTATTTTACTGGTTTCTCTTGTTTCTTGTCTTGACAGGTCTTGCAGCTTAGATCTGACGACCGCGAGATGTGGAGCAGCATTCAGGAGAAAGGATTGTGAAGTGAAAGGTAAGACATCTAGCACTTGATCCTTAAGTATAGCTAGGAAATGCATTGGAGTCTGTTCTATTTGTTCTAGACCCACTTTGGGCTAGGGAGATCCTGCTCACGTCCGCTCGAGTGGATTGTCCGATAATAATTAGCTTGCATGAACTCATCATCAAATCAGTAGAGTGTCATCAATGCACAAGTAACCATCAACCATGTGTCAAACTGAGTCTAATTGAGTGTAGTAGGTGTAACTGATGCATGGAGAACTAATGGAGGGCGCATGAGGAGCTAACTGCAATCATAATAGATCAACTAGTATCTCTGGAGGTCTCACTGATTGTATTAGTCAACCTATCCTCAAATCAAGGATCAGATCCACAAATCAAGCAACAACTTAGTGTGTCATTGGTGGTAGGTGAGAGAGGGTGCACTAACTGAGTGTGTCACTGGTGGTAGGTGAGAGAGGGCTCACTTATTCCTATGGTAGGTGAGAGAGGGCACATCACATACTAGGAGGGCTAGAAATGAGTGGAAACAGGCTCCTGGGCTAATAAACTAAGCACTAGGTGCTGGGAGACACCATACTGATGACCGGATGCATGCAATTGCATGACTGCATGCATGACTGAATGCAAAAAGCTGGTAGGACTAGGATGGAGTATAGGAATATCCTAACACCCCCCCTTAATCCATCCTGGGCCCTGGTAACTGAGACCAAGGGTCACCCAATACAATGAATAATAATGAAAAGTCCATGAAACAAGTAAAAGGGAAAAACCTCTAGAGGTATCTTCTTCTTGGGAAGAAGAGGTTCATGCTCCAAAATCATGTGTTTGTACTTGCTCTTCATACTGAATGTGATGAGAACAAATCCAAAGGTATGAGGATGATACTGGAACCTGTGATTCGAATCAGTTGAGGTAGGATTAAATCCATGAATGTGTAGAAATTCTTTTGTTATCTCCTTTGAACCATCATAGGTGAGATTATGCCCAAAAGAACCATCACATGATAGTGGTTGCTTGGAATTCAAATCAGCTCTAAGACTTGATAAATGGTTTCTTGAAATCTCCTTTGAACCAACAGGGGTAAGATCAAAACCAAATAAATCATGATATGCATGAGAAATGATACCAAGCGAATGGTAATGCTCTACATATTCAATGAACTTCTAAGAGCATGTACAAATGATCATATAGTAGTACATAAGAGGTAAGTGATCAAGGAGAGTGAATGCATCACCTCCAATTACTGATTTAACCTCCAAAAAATTCAATATATCATCATTATGCAAACCAGCATACTCTTGTGCAAGAGAGGATTTAAGAACCTCTTCAGTTTCTAGAGTGTGAGCTGGCTCAGAATTCGAAATAGAAGACATTAAGAACATGAGTGTTGAATCCGCAATTTCTTCTTCTTTTTGGACAACTTCATTATGAGATATGTTTGATACTGAATCATGATCAGATAGACCATCAAGGAGGGAAAATGCATCATTGGGATTGCTCTTCAAATAGTTTGCACCAATACCTTCATTTTGTTTTCGAAATATTTCATCCAGATGGGCCCATAGCTCTTTTGTAAATTCAGCAGGATCATGGAAGTGGGTTAACATACAACAAGACATAACAGTCAACATTGCTCCATAGGCTCTGTCACCTTCATTTAACCAATCATTCTCCTCTTCAGAGGATTTGAACTCTCTTTCAAGACAATAATCAAATAGACCATGTCTCTTCAAATATGCTATCATCTTTGGTTTCCACTCATCATAGTTGAATGGAGAGAGAGGATGAATTCCTTCCAGATTCATGGAAGTTGTTGCAGAAGACCTGCAAAAAACAATAGAGAATATCTGCAACTACAACTACTGCAAAACTGTAGAAAATTGCTGCAACTGCTACTGCACTCGAAATCTTGGTAATAACCTGCAAAAAAATCTCAAGAATGGAGATAGACAATACTCTCAACCAGGGTATATTTTAAGGATTATAAAAGTATGCTCAAGTATAGTATTCTATGCGATTATTTTGGATTGAAAAAAACATAAATATAGATTGGTAGGCGAATATTAAATATGAAACATACAATTTACCACTAAACTTGTAAAATTTGGCGAATATTATGATAAAAAAACATCTTTTATGTAAATATAGGCAATATTAGAGACTAAAAATGACTAAATAGTGAATTTATTTTTTGAAAAAAGGCCCCAAAAAAGCCAATTGGAGAAATTTCGCCCCTAAAAATTTCCCTGCTCTCAACATTCTCTAATACCATGTGAAAATCCTCACAACATATATAAGAGATGATGTATACCTCACAAGAAAGATTAAGCAGAAAAAAGAAGAAGAGTGGACAATGCAGTGTAAAAGAGCAGTAGAATTATGATACAGTAGAATTCAGATAGAAGCAGAATAACATCACACTAATTCATTAATCATAATATGAACAATAAATAATACAATGGAAAGGATCCGAATTCCAAGGTGGCAATTCGAATTATCCTGCATGAACTCATCATTAGATTAGTAGAGTGTCATCAATGCACAAGTAACCATCAACCATGTGTCAAACTAAGTCTAACTGAGTGTAGTAGGTGTAACTGATGCATGGACCACTAATGGAGGGTGCATGAGGAGCTAACTGCATTAAGAACAGATCAACTAGTCTCTCTAGAGGTCTCACTGAGTGTATCAGTCAATCTGTCCTCAAATCAAGGATCAGATCCACAAATCAAGCAACAATTGAGTGTGTCACTGGTGTTAGCTGAGAGAGGGCACACAAACTGAGTGTGTCACTGGTGGTAGGTGAGAAAGGGCACAATTCTTCCTATGGTAGGTGAGAGAGGGCACATCACAGACTAGGAGGGATGGAACTAAGTGGAAACATGCTCCCGAGGCTAGTAAACTAAGCACTAGGTGGTGGGAGACAACATATTGATGACTGGGATGCATGCAATTGCATGCCTAAATGCAAAAATGCATGCATGACTGAATGCAAAAAGTTGGTAGGACTAGGATGGAGTATGGGAATATCATAACATTCGACTCCAAGACATTGTAATCACATGGTTAGATTCGTATCATTGCAGGTTCATCTTGAAGACCCTAGGGTAACTCATATCTTGCCCAGGTTGCAATGGATATTGTCTGAGTCATATCATACGGATCCACTTTGTATTGGTCGTGGTTGTGTTATCATCTCATCATGGATCTACGCTTGTGTTCAGTAGCCATGATTGTGTTCAGTCGGTCTCTACTATCATGGATCTACAGTGTATTGGTCGGCAGCCATGTTATGAGTCTTATGAGACCTGTATCTTAGAGTCATTTGTATTACAACAGCTTCTTCCACCAACATCCGTTCCTTAAATCCTTCACATTACAAAGCATTTTACATGTCTTATTTCACCAACTTCATGCTTTGGGGGGCATTCTGTTACACCAAAATATCGTCATCATGACTCATGTGTCAAATCCGTGCCTTAATCTGTTACAACGTAATCTTCCACCTTGTGAGCATCAACATTCTTTGGCCTGTAAAATGGTAAAAATCACTAGTTTATTACTTTTTACTCCCAAAAAGCGGTCATTGGGTTACCTTTGGCTCTCCATATGCCCAAGTAATGTCTTGATGTGTCCTTTCACTTACCTTTGAGAGGACTATATATTGAGCACATAGAGCTTATGGACGGGAGGAAAAAGAAGAGCAAGAGAACTCTAGTGGATTTTTTCCCTATATTGAGTCTACACTCATTGATCCTTGTAGTTGTGAACCCTTTATGTTCATTGTTGGGCACTCTATATGTCAGTTAATTAAATCTAAGACACAGAATGATCAATATAAATTGTCAAACCCAGGAAGGTCTTTTATTTCAAAGGTAATAAGAACAATCTATGGATAAATAGATTAAGTAGTTGATTAATGAATGTAAGTAATGATCCTACCTAGATGCTCAGCCATCTCATTCCCTAAGTAACTAATCTAATTCACACATCTACAAATCCCAATTGAAACAATCCTTCTTACAGAATTAATCCAGAAAGTTAATGATCTAATAATGAAATGAAATGAGATTGATTTTGCAAGAAGTTAAATCCTCATGATCATCAAATTACAGCATTCAACCTTTACCAAAATGATATATCCAGTGACTAATGTAACTCCAACATTATCTGTCTATTCTATGTATGCAATTAAAGATACAACAACAACCAGAATTGAAATACAAGCTTGAACTCTATTGATGATTACTGGAAGTCCTAGAAAGCATAAATAAATACCAATTGATTGGGATCGAGCTTGGTTGTTACAGCTGATTAAAACACACATGCAATTTAATTGAATTGTTCTACACAGTCGACTGTCACACCACTCTGCTATAGCTTATTCAAGATGCAATTGTAAACTACCAGCAAGGAAGCTAATCTCTGTTACAACTATCAGCAATGCCTGCAATATTCCACACCACACAACATAAATGAATTTAAACTATTCTCTGTTACATCTATCAGCAATGTTTGCAACATTCCACACCACACAACAGAATGCCACCTATTTTTTGCAGTTAAGCTCTTCTTCAATGGGATCTGTTACAATGGAAATCTATTACAGCTCGCGTGGAGGATGCGCTGTCCCTTAGAATATGAGGAGCTAACGTTGAAGAGTCACAGTTGGCACTGCTGGGATGATACACCTGCGCTTTTAGACCTTGGATAAATAAAGTCACATAAATTAGTATAAACCAAGGACTAAAATCCATAATCTTTAACAGTCTTAGGCATAAAAACAAATAAAGTAATAGAAAATTATACCTATCAATGTTATAGATTGATCTAGAAAGACATGGACATAGCTCATGAAAATAGGATGGAATTAGGGAAAAAGGTGTAATAGAGGTAGCCAAAAAGGGGCATTTCCTGGACCCAACATCTCCCCCCAACTATCCAATTGCATTTCCTCATGCAACAACCTCCTTTAGTCTGAATCTGAATCTGAGTGAAATCTGTGGAGATTGGTGATGTTATAAGCAAATTTTGGTGCCTCCCCTCGAGGGACAAACCCATAGCAGTATACCCAATGCTCCCACCAACTCTCTTCTTCTTCTAATGTTAGAGCATAATTGGTTCTATAAGAATTGCTTATAGGAAACCAAATGAGGGGGAACTAAAATCTTAAACCAATCCACCAAGGTCCACACCTCTGCATGCACTGCACATATCTAGGCACCCTAGTAAAGGCTTGCATGAAATTTTTGAAGCCATATGGAACCATTTCCTTCAGAGACGAGGATGAATACATCCATCTATATTCACTTCCTTCCAGGGAATCCTACTGCATATTAAGAATCATTGGGAAACATGTAGTAAGGAGCTTATCTCGTAGGCTCTCAAAATATTGAGCAATTGAAGGAACCCTGAGGGATTTAGCATGACTGGCCATGAATGCTAGTGGATTCTGAGGTTCCCCCCTAATCCATAGAGTAGAATTCTCCTCATTCTACCCCTAATCCAGAGAGTAGAATTATCCTCATTCTTGAGGATGGTTTGGAAGGCATCCTTCCATCTTACATGGTTAATGACAAAGGAGGCAAATGCTCTCAGCTGAACATCCCCAAGAACAGGTAAAGGGTCAGATGGAACGGTAATATAGCAAGCCCTATCATGCAAATATAACTCACATAACAAATGTTGATCCTCAAAGTCACTCTTCAGAAAAGTCTCCAGAAATTGATCAGCTGTTGCCAACTCAAATGATCTTCCATCTTTGAGAGCCTTCAATTTAAATAAGGTTGTCTGCTCATAGAGGAAGACAGGATAAGAGGGGGATGGAGCTCTACAACTCATCAATTCTATAGAAAGATTATACATTTGGTTTTTGTCCTGATGTAGGGACTCAAGCTTCTTCAAACCTTCCAGTGTTTCTTGGAGTTTCTCCCACCGAAGTTTCTGGAAGAACAGATCCTCAGCCCATTTTTCTCTTAGTCCCTTAATGACATTCCTATGCTCCTAAAGAGGGATCATACCTTCTTTGAACGGTTCAATCCATTTGAGCCATTTATCCAGTTCAAGGTTTAACCAGAGAATTTTCTTCTCTAGTCGTTGAATCTTTCTGTCTTCTACCTCCTTTTCATCATTAGAATCTAGATGAATGACTTCCTTGTCTTGCCTCAGCACTATGACAGCTTCATCTTTTATTGAGATTGCAATGGCCTGTGCATGTGGTGCAATATCAACCATAGGGTTTAAGGATGATGGTTCTTGTGTAACATCATTCTTCATATCCATATCCATCTCAGCTTCCTTAGTCAGTGTTACAGTCTCAGTTAGTATTTTTAGGGTTGTTGGTTCTTGTGTAACAGCACCCCAGTCTTTAATTTCAATCTCAGCCATATAAGTTTGTGTTTCCACTGTAGCAAACGATTTTGGAAACACTGGTTCTTGTGTAGCAGTGTTTCCCTCCTGAATCTCCACATCCAATGTTGCTATCTGATTTGCAGATTTAAACATTCTCAAGGGTACTGGTTCTTATGTAACAGTCCCTTGTTCCTCCGTTTCTTTAAATTGCTGAGATTGTTTCTGATTTTTATCATATCTTTCTGACTGGTAAGACTGGTCCTGAAGGAGCTCAGTATCCCCTGATGGCTGGGACTGTACCATTTCATCCTCTAAATTCAAATCAGGGATTTCTTCCATTCTAGGCTCATTCTCTTCTATCAATTCGATCCCTGGCATTCCTTCTTCCACCTCCTTTATTTGTACATGACTCTAGGATGCAAGTCCCAACACAACAACTCTGTGTCCTGCTGAAGCAAATATATCTCCACATTCTAGGCAAATAGTCTCCCAATACTTATCATTTTCAAATGCAAAAGATGGGTTTTCTAGCAAATTTGCAGTGTTTGCTAATATATCCAAATTTTTCTCTGCTTGTCTTCCAGCTGCTCCCTTCCACTTTTCCAATTCTTTTCTTAATTTTTGCACTTCCTCCTTTAATAATTCATTTTCAAATAGGCAGTTTTCAATTTGGGGTTCTTCCCTAGAGGGTTCCTGTATAGCAGTAGGAAATTTGGGGTTCAAAATAGGAATCTCTATATCTACCCCTACTATATGTGCTTCTTCTAATGCAGGTGACCCCCTATTCCCTTTAACTGCTCCTGTCATCTCTGATAGGGGTGTTCCACTGTTACCCCCAACAACATCCATTTTATCAGCTTCTGCTATTGTCCTTGTTAATTCTGCCGCCATTACAGTTACTTCTACTGCTGCCACTGTCACAACTGCTTTCGCTGCTACTGCTGACTGAGTTCTTTTCCTCATCAATCCCACTGGGTGTTCCTCACCAATTGCTGCTACTGATGCTTTGACAGTCTGACTCTTCTTCCTCTTTGTTGCCATGGGTGTATGACCCCTATTTCTTGATTCTATTCTTCATTTCTTTGACACAGGGGTGTTCACCTTGGTTTCTTATTCCTCAATAATGGTGCCCCTTATTTCTGAAGAGGACTCCACTTCCAAGACATCCAAAGTTCCTTCTGCTATTGTTTCTGGCCGATATCCTTCCTTCTGAATCCCTACTTCTGCAATTGCAGCTTCAACTGTTGCAGCTTCAACAACTGCTCCAGTTTCAGCTTCTTTCAATTGAGTACTTGACTCTGCAATTACAGATTCCAATTTTTCTACCTCTTGCTCTAGGGTTTCCATCACACTTCCTTCAATTATAGGGTTTTCTGCTACTCCAACCTCTTCTTTACTTACTTCCCCTTCATTATTGGCCTGAATTTCTGTTACTCCAACCTCCCCCCCAACTGGGTTTGAGGAACTCCGGTCCTCACTATCCTCACCATCACCTCCCTCTTCTAATACAGGTTGTATGATTGGTGCGTCCCCATCCAAAAATTGCTCCCAAGTTAAATGATGACTTGCAATGGCTCTTAGGACCAATAATTTAATTAAACCATGATTAGTGAGGGAGGAAACTAGGTGCTAGGAAGTTCTTGCATAGCTAGCCATGGTTTGTAGGGATTTAAACAGATAGAATGGTATATTTACTAAGATACCATGTCGTAAATCAGACAGTAAGGGAAGTTCAGAGAATGAAACAACTTGGTACCTATCTCCACAAGAAATATATCTCTTCACAAAGACTGCAACTTGATTCTAGGGTGGTGGTAAGGATGCCAGTTCTAGCCCACGGAGCTTTGGAATGACCTATTCTCCTTCTAACAGAAATTCCCTTACTGCATTCGCATTATGTACCTTCTTCCCAAATGACTTCTTTCCCACCATGGGAAAACTAGTAACCTCAGCTATGATTTCTTCTGTAACATCCATGCGCAGTCCTCTGACCTCGGCATGAGTATCAGTCAGCCTGAGGGTGAATTGCAATGCGGTTTATGTGTGAAAACCATTCAACCGTTCGAAATACTCCATCCAACCTGTTGCTATAAAAATATTGAGAACCTTTACATTGGCACGCACAACGTTTGTATTCACAGGTTCGTGTCTGACTGGATTTCCCATTTTAACCTCTCCTCAAGGTTCAGACCTCAACAATTTCTTGTTTAGAAGTGGAGAGTTGTAGATTACGAACATGCAAGGGGTCGTTGGGGTTCAAGAATCAGGTTTCAGGCTAGTCTATGATAGTATGAACGTTCTATGGAAGCGACGAGGTTGACAGATAGGAGTAATAGGTGCAAAATCAGGTAAGGTGATGGAAAAAAATAATCACAATTATGACCTTTAACTTAATCTTTAAAGTGTGATTCAATTCGGTTCATTGATCGAGTGTTATGATAGGACATAATCGTTATTATTGTATTAATTCTCTGCCAAATCATGTAAAATATAGGACCCGTACCTTGCGTTTATGAATTTGAGCAATGAATTAATCATTGCGGTCGGCCGTCGTCCCAGCGGATGTAAATGCACATGTGCCGAAGTACGTGGCCCTTGCCACCCAGGCTGACAACTATTGAAGGAATCCGGATTATCCTTCGTGGTGGATCATGGTTGGACCATGTGGAGCAAGCACCAAAAATGATGCCTAGTCACATCATTATTGACATCATTAATCGGAGAGCAGACAAACTGGCGGAGTATCAGCTGCGAAATCTAGCAAAATAAATGAAAAATGGCGTAGTCGTAGCTGTACGGAAGGAGTTATAATGAAGTGGAAATGGCGAAGTAGCAGCTACCAAATTAGAAAGATAAGCAGAAGTAGCGGAGTCGCAGCCGCAAGATTTGGCCGAATGAGCAAAAGTGGCGGAGTCGCAGCTGCGAATTTTGGCAAAATAGGAAAATATAGCGGAGTCGCAACTGCAGGATTTGGCCGAATGAGCAAAAGTGGTGGAGTCACAACTGCGAATTTTGGTAGAATAAGAAAATGTAGCGGAGTCACATCTGCAAATTTTGGCAGAATGGGCAAATGTAGCGGAGTCGTAGCTGCGAATTTGGCAGAATGGGCAAATGTGGCGGAGTCGCAGCTACGTCCAACTGTAGTATAAGCAAATTTTATTTGTGAAAGACCATGAAATATCCATCTTCATCAAAGAGATTTATTAGATCAAGAACAAATATGGGGTGTCTACAGTCATTTGGCCCAATCACGGCTGTTGCTCCTCCAATAAGTTCCTGCACACAGTTCTTAAAAACAAAACGATCAAGTGCAAGAAAAATTAAAAATAGATAAAATACAGAATGAAAGAAAAACCGATTATCATGTACAAAAATATTTGTGGAAACTGCAACTTTTTAGGAATTTACAGGGTTTAAAAATCCCTGTCCCGACGTTAACTGATACTCTGGATTAGATGCAACTTGTGAAATAAAAGCTTCCCTTGAGATCGACCTGTGATACAGTCGCAGCCGTTGACCATTTGCGAATAATGGTACTTTGTTCTCATCAATGGTGATCAATCGGACTATTCCATTATCAAATACCCGATCTATCTGATAGGGTCCCAACCAATGGGTGCACAATTTGCCTTTAAAATCCCTCTTAAACCGTGAATCATACAACAGGGCCCAGTCTCCTTCCTGGAAGACTCTTTTCTTTATAAATCTGTCATGCCATCTAGAGTGCTGTTGTTGGATTAAAGCTGTATGATGCATTGCAGCCGTGCGTTTCTCATCCAATTCATTGAGTTGGTCCAGTCGATTCCTCTGAGCCTCTAATAAATCCAGATTTGCTTCAACAGCTGTTTTCAAAGTTCCGATTTCAAATTCAATTGGGAAAACAACATTCTTTCCATATACTAGCTCATATGGGGAAAAACCAGTGGTGTTACGCCAAGTAGTACGATAGGCCCACAGTGCCTCTGGAAGTCTTTCAGCCCAATCTTTACGATGGCTCTTCACTGTTTTTGTCAAAATAGCCTCAATAACCTTGTTTGTTCTCTCCACCTTCCCATTGGCCTGTGGATGATATGGTGAGGTTAGTCTGTGCTGAATATGAAATTTCTGCAACAGTGCTTCCAGCTTGTGAGATACAAACTATGGTCCAACGTCTGTAATGATCTCCTTGGGTACTCCAAAGCGAGTAAAAATTCCTTCATACAGGAAATCAATCACAGCCTGATCATTGGCCTTAACCAAGGCTACAACTTCCACCCATTTAGTAATATAGTCTATGCAAACCAAGATATGAACTTTCTGCTTTGAGGGAGGGTTGATAGGCCCTACAAAATCTAGGGCCCACCTGTCAAATGGTCCAACCACAAGTTGTGTCTATAAATGCATCTCATCTAATCTGTTGGGTTGGCCCATCCTCTAGTAGCTATCACATGCCTAAACATACTTCTTTGCATCCCTGAATAATGTAGGCCAGAAATAGCCCATTCTCAAAACTTTGTGACCTGTCCTCTTGTCAGCAAAATGTCCCCCACAGGGCTCATCATGGAAAGCTTTAAGAATACTGAAGATTTCATCCTCTCTAACACATCTTCTGATTTCTAAATCAAGCCCAGTGTAGAAAAGATGGCCATCAATCCAGCAGTACCTAACACTCTGCTATATGATTTTCTTTCTTTCTCTCTTCGACAGATGTGCTGGAAGCTTACCAAAAAGTTAGCAATATTTGCATACCATGGGGAATGAGCTGATACAGTGAACAAATGTTCGTCAGGGAAGGAATCTTCGACTGGTAAATTGTCATCACTGTTAGTAAGTCGAGATAAGAAATCTGCAACAACATTTTCCTTTCCTGGTCTATCAATAATTGTGATATCAAATTCCTGTAGTAGTAACAACCATCTAGTAACTCTAGCATTTGTGATTGGTTTATTCATTAAATACTTGATGGCAGAATGATCAGTGTGAACCAAAGTATAATATCCAGTAATATAATTCCTAAACTTATTGATGGCATAAACAATGGCAAGGAATTCTTTTTCTGTGACAGTATAATTCAATTCAGCAGGAGACAGATTTTTACTAATATAATAAATAGCATAAGGAGCATTACCTTCCTGCTGTCCCAAAACTGCTCCAACGGCAGTGTCTGAAGCATTTGAATAAATATGGAAAGGAAGAGCCCAATTGGGTCCTCTCAAGATGGGTACTGTGGACAGCCTCCCTTTTAGCTCAGTGAATGTTGTTTGGCATGCATCATTCCAGATAAACTGTGCATCCTTCATTGACAAAGTGAACAAAGGAGAAGCCATTTTGGAAAAAATTTCTATGAATCTTCTGTAATAACCAGCATGCCCCAAGAAGCTACGCACATCCTTCTGAGTTCCAAGAGTTGGTATGTTTTCAATTACCTTGATTTTAGATGGGTCTACCTAGATACCATCAGAAGAGATGAAGTACCCTAGCACTATGCCTTCACTCATCATCATGTGGCACTTTTCAGTGCTCAAAGAGAGCTGACTTTGTTCACAGTGTTTCAACACCTTTTCTAAGTTCTTCAGTGCTTCTTCATAGCTGTCACCATATGAAGTAAAGTCATCCATAAATATTTCCATGCAATCATTCACCATTTCTGAAAAGATTCCAATCACTGCCCTCTAAAATGTAGCTGGTGCGTTGCACAACCCAAAAGGAAGTAATCGGTATGCAAAAGTCCCCCAAGGACAAGTGAAAGTGGTTTTGTCCTGATCTTCTGGAGCAATCTGAATCTGGTTGTAGCCACTAAAGTCATCTAGAAAAGAGAAATAGTTCTTCCCAGACAAGGTATCAAGGACCTGATCAATGAAGGGTAAGGGAAAATGGTCTTTCTGCGTTTCCTTGTTCAATTCTCTGTAATCCACACAGACCCTCCATTTCCCATTTTTCTTTGGCACGATCACAAGTGGAGAAACCCACTCACTATCTAAAATTGGATATATGAATCTAGCTTCCAATAGTTTTTGGATTTCCTCTTTCACTATGTCTTTCAGGTTCGGGTTCATCCTTCGTTGGGGTTGGCATACAAGCCTGGAGTCACTTTTAATATAGATGTGATGAGTGCACAGATGAGAGGGAATCCCCTTCATATCTGTGCACTCGCAAGCAAAAGCTCCCCTACATTGTTTCAGCAGAGTGACTAGCTGTTCCAGCTCGCTAGGTGCCAGATTAGGATTAATATTCAATGTTTTTCCTGGCTCAACCTCCACTGGAACACTCTTCGAATTCTTAAGTACTGGAATTACACTGTCATCACTGATCAGAGTTTCTTCTGTAAGGTTTTCTTGTTCTATTGCAGCTAAAGTACTGTCCAAGATCTGATAAACATTCTTATTGACTGACATGGGCTCACTGATGAAACTATTAATGGCATCATCCTCTGTTTCATCTTTAAATTTCAAGGCTCTCCTTATGGTTAATAGTGGCTGAACTCCCTCTTCCTCCTCCAAATCTACCCATAATGGAGTATCAGCTTCTGTGCTTGGTCGAGCTGGAGGGTATAGGGTTAGATTATTGATCTTAGTCCCATCTGAAATGGTCATAGAACCTAACCGATAGCTGATACATGCATCAGCTGTGGCCAACCATGGTCTTCCCAGGATCAGTGGGTGTCCCCCCAACTGAGATTTTGGCTGTAACACCAAAAAGTCTGCAGGGTATTCCCACGAGTCTATTGAGATTACAAGGTCATCTGAAATTCCTTCAGGCTTGATCGTTGATCTATCAGCAAGTTCCAAAACAGTAGGGGTTGGCTGAAGATTAGTGAGTCCCAATTCCTTCATAGTTTTTTATGGTCATAACATTAATAGCTGCGCCCAAATCCACCAAGACATTTGGAATCCGTGTGTTCCCTATGTGCACTATAACAGTCGGGTTCCCAGGGTCATCATACTTTGCCACAGGGGCCTTTCCCATTATTAATTTTGACAGTTTTCCTAGCACGTGGATAGTGGGAGGATCCCTAGGCCTTCTTCCTGGTTTCTTAACACACAAATCTTTAACTATATTAGCATAAATAGGCACATCATGAAGGGCCTATAACAGTGGAATTTTAACATATAAATTCTTCAACTCTCCCATGAGATCAAATCGAGGCTGTTCCACTGTCTTCTGCAGCTGCAATCATTCAGGATATGGTGGTTCTCTGTTCAACTGTGTAGGTTGTAGCAAATTGTGTGTTGCTTCCTGAGTTTCAGCTGCTGCTTTAGTAGGAGTATCATCATCCTCAATAATGGGGCTTGCTGAATAGTGCTGATTTACTCCAGTTTCAGTCACTAGGGATGACAGATCCTCAGTGATAATAGGCTCCACTACCATCCCTGATCATAATTGTATATCATTGCAGGGAATCTGAGTAATGGAGTATGCAGGCATGTCGTCAGTCTCAAACTGATGGACTGCTTTATTGTTTGGGTTTGGGTTAGGTTGTGCAGGTAGCTGGGGTCGAAGTGGTGCATTCATGGGTGCGGCATTGTTCTGGAAAGGGAGTTCTGGTTGCTGATACTGCTGGTGCTGATACTGTTGAGGAGGGTATTATTGATACTGAGTTTGGTGATGGGGAAAGTTATTTCCTTGGTAGGGGTTCCTCCAGTTGGAATTCCAAGGAGCTTGGTTTGACTGCTGTGGCCAAGGTGTCCATGAATTAGGATTTTGCATTGGGTTCTAAGATGGATGCCACTGGTTGTTGGAAAAATGTGAAGGTAATTGTGTGTTCATATTATGCATGTTGTTCATTCCATTCATATTATGTAGAAAAAATGTTGGATCTAGATTCATACCTTGGTTTCTAGGATGCCATGGTTTCTTCTGTGCCATAAAGTATGCTGGCTCTACATCAGGAATAGACGCCTGCAGGACTTCTTTAACCTTATATAATGAAGGAGACTCTTTAGTTTCATGCTCGAGTTCACATATCCTACATACCTCTGCTTTCCAATGGACACTCCTTCAGTGGATGCTTCTTTCTACATTTGGGACAGAATACTCCAAGTGTAAGATCTTCTATTACTTGTTTCTGTTTTGCCTTCATGGCATCCAGCTCTGAGGGCAAGGAACTCATCATATCTGTTTTAAATTTCTCCAGCAGGTTGCCTATTTCTGTTCAAGTGGCACCTCCACTAGCTGACTTCTGAGTCCTAGTGAAAACATCCTGATCTCGATCCTTGTCTTGTTTGCTGGTTCTGGAAGATCCCCCGGAGTACCTTCGGCATAATTCAACAATTTTTTCAAAAGGTTCCTTCAAGATATCCCCTTTACCAAGTAGATTCAACATGTCAAGGCAATATTCCCTGATTCCTCTTAGCAAGATGATCTTGAGCACATCCTTGCCAATCTCAGCATGACCAGATCTTTGCAAATTGTACAGTAATCTCTCCACAAAGTATTCCAAACTCTCTTCATCCTTTTGAACCATTTTGAACAACTATTCCTTTCTATCTCTAGTTCTGCAATATTCTTGATATTTAGAAAGGAAGGTGTTCTTCATTTGGTCCCAAGTAGTAATGGTCTCACGACCCAAACTCATGAAACAGCGTACAGCATTTCCCTTCAAGGTGGCTGGGAATAGCTTCAGCTTCTGAGCACTAGAGGTGTAATCATAGCTGCAAAAAAGAATATCAAACTCAAAAAGAAACTCATCAGGATCCTCAGAGTACTTACCATGGAAATTAGGGAGGACTGATGGTGAGATATTCTTCATAGGAGCTGCTCCAGGTGTCTGAAGGATAGGGAATTCTAATGTAGCCACAGTATTACCAGGCTGATTATTTTCTCCTTCTTCCTCCGATGGTCCTCATGTTCATTCTCACCCCCTTGTTCTCTATCAACCATGGTTCTGGTCCAAAATTCAATAGTCTCTTTTATGCATTCTTCCTCTGCTTTAGCTTCTTCTTCTTTTCTCCTCTCTTCTTTTTGCCTTCTTTCTTCTTCTGCTACTCTTGGAGTCTCCAATCACACCTCTTTAGTAACTTTGGTTCCGTCAATATGATAAATATCCTCTCTATCTGGTGCACCTACAGCACTACCCTTATCTTCAGGAGGTTTACTTTCTGCAACAGGAATTGAAGGTCCCGTTGTATTCTCCATTGTGGATGTTGAATGTTCAAGGTTAGGAGGAATAGAATTTCCCCTGCCTGTAGAGTTCCGCTGTGGTCTAGTGGAAGAATCAGCTCTAGCAATTATCTCGTCAATATAAGTGTGTCTCCCCTGACCTGCATTACGACCTCGACCTCTTCCACCTGCGATGTTAGTATTCAAAGGGGGTTCCCAATTTGTTTTTCTTGTATTCATGCATGCCGTAAAAAAATATTGAACTAAAGTAAAATCAAATGAAACCAACTACTAAC
This sequence comes from Larix kaempferi, assembly GCA_027924585.1. Taxonomy (NCBI): domain Eukaryota; kingdom Viridiplantae; phylum Streptophyta; class Pinopsida; order Pinales; family Pinaceae; genus Larix; species Larix kaempferi. The sequence continues at coordinate 801,537 of BSBM01001316.1, read as the reverse complement.
TATGTCTATCTATTACCATCCCCGGCAACGGCGCCAAAATGTTGGGCACTCTATATGTCATTTAATTAAAGCTAACACACAGAATGATCAATATAAATTGTCAAACCCAGGAAGGTCTTTTATTTCAAAGGTAATAAGCACAATCTATGCATAAACAGATTAAGCAGTTGATTAATGAATGTAAGTAATGATCCTACCTAGATGCTCAGCCAACTCATTCCCGAAGTACCTAATCTAATTCACACATCTACAAATCCCAATTGAAACAATCCTTCTTACATAATTCATCCAGAAAGTTAATGATCTAATAATGAAATGAGATGAGATTGCTTTTGCAAGAAGTTAAATCCTTATGATCATCAAATTACAGCATTCAACCTTTACCAAAATGATATATCCAGTGAATACTGTAACTCCAACATTATCTGTCTAATCTATGTATGCAATTAAAGATACAACAGCAACCAGAATTGAAATACAAGCTTGAACTCTACTGATGATTATTGGAAGTCCTAGAAAGCATAAATAACTACCAATTGATTGGGATCGAGCTTGGCTGTTACAGCTGATTAAAACACACATGCAATTCAATTGAATTGTTCTACACAGTTGACTATCACACCACTCTGCTATAGCTTATTCAAGATGCAATTGTAAACTACCAGCAAGGAATCTAATCTCTGTTACAACTATCAGCAATGCCTGCAATATTCCACACCACACAACAAAAATGAATTTAAACTATTCTTTGTTACATCTATCAGCAATGTCTGCAACATTCCACACCACACAATAGAAATGAATTTAAACTATTCTACCTACTTAAATCAGCTATCTCTGTGAGAAGGCTGGCCCTGGCCTTCTAACAGAGACGCCGAGAGTCACAGCTAATTAAAACTCAGAAGTGAAGAATTCTGCTCTCATATTATTAATTGAAGATCATGAGCTTCAATGCTCTGTTACAGCTTACACCAGTAATGATTGTCCCACCCCAGGCTACGAGAGCCTTCTAGAATTTATACAAAAAGAAAGACAGTTTCAGATCCAGAAAAATAGCGCAGCAATGAAGATCTATGATCTTCATGCTGTGCAGTTACAGCTAACTGATATAGCGTGTTGGATAGTGCTATTAATACCGAAGGATGTTGTTGTCCCGATGGAAATTGGATCAACAGACTTAACAGCTGGAATGCCACCTGTCTGTTGCAGTTAAGCTCTTCTTCAATGGGATCTGTTACAGTGGAAATCTGTTACAGCTCACGTGGAGGATGTGTTGTCCCTTAGAATATGAGGAGCTGATGTTGAAGAGTCACATCTGGCATTGCTAGGATGATACACCTGCGCTTTTAGACCTTGGCTAAATAAAGTCACATAAATTAGTATAAACCAAGGACTAAGATCCATAATCTTTAACAGTCTTAGGCATAAAAAAAATAAAGTAATAGCAAATTATACCTGTCAATGTTATAGATTGATCTAGAAAGACATGGATATAGCTCATGAAAATAGGATGGAATTAGGGAAAAAAGGTGTAATAGAGGTAGCCAAAAAGGGGCATTTCCTGGACCTAACATTCACCTTCAAAAATCCTATCTAGTTTGAGTTTTCCATTCATGGAGGATTGAAGTGGTGGAGGCACAAGTGGATTGATCTAGATCTTGGTTCAGATTGGTTGCTGGCAAGAGGTCGTATCACTTTGTACTTCTTCTTGTTTATCAATAGAAATACTCATATTCTCATCCATTAATGTTGTAAATGTTGTTTATCTTATTACATTGGGTTTCATTTACTTGTTATATCATGGGCCATTGCTATTGATGATGTTAATATCATTTTTATATTATATGTACTTGTTGTATATTGGCTGTCAAGACTAATTTGCAGATTCAAGTGCACAGATTGAAAAGCTCCAATGGGGAGCTACATCAAACGTTTGGATCGAGGTTGGTTATCTTCTTCATTATCTTAGCATTGTCATTTATATAGCATAGTTCTGAGAATTGAGTTGATTTCTGGTAGTCATCTGTCTATTGTGGTATACCCCAAGCCATAGCGAGTTTTCTCCAACACAGAAATGGTGACTCCACTAGGGCAAACATCCATCTTCGGGATTTTTTGAGCATTAGTCCATAATTAGAGTTGATGTTTGTCGAAACTCTGTGTCACTTATCTGCCGTTGAGATACACTATAGAAAACCTACTTTTTCTGAGCCATTAGACTCTCTGTTTTCCAATTTACCTTTCCTCACCCACGGGCTAGCTTAGCTCTGCCCGCGTATACCCGCCTCTGTTTACTCTAATGCTCACGGGTACCTGCAGGTATTCCTTTGACAATAACGTACAACTCTGACTTTTGTTGGTTTATGACCTTTGGTTGTTGCTGGGTTGGTTTTGGTTGATCCTAAGTCTTTGTTGGCCTGTTTCTTGACTATTCCATGCCTTGGTTGTGACCAGAACTCTTTGTTTCTCTTGGTTGAGCCTTGTTGGTTTTTTCCTTTTGAGCTCATTCCTGTGGCTGAGTCTTACTGTTTGGTATCTTCTTGGTTGTCTGAGTGATCTCCTTGGCATATCAGTGACTAGATAGTAGGATTTTTCTTTCATTTTTCATTTCCATATATTGAAAAACACAAAAAAAATACACATAGTTTTTTGCATTTTCCTTTCGTTTATAAGAGAAAATACAAAAAAAAATTGCTTTTATGTATTGCATCTTGCATTGAGTGCTTTCTGCCTTCATTTAGATTCTGATTGTGCATTGAAAGAAATATAAAAGGATTGCATATTTATTTCGAAATCGTTGGTTTGATTGTGCATATTAGGGGCATTGTTTTCATTGGATAGATAAGTCTAGTATTTGACGATTTTGCATACCATTGAGTCTTACACATCACTAGTTTCACGATCATATCCCTTGAGTAATCACAACCATTAAAATTAATGCTTAATCTTAAAATTGATTAGACCGATTTTATTTATAGGGTACACCAACTAGCATAGGTTTAGAGTCTTGGAATAGATCATTGCGAGTTAACAATCCAAGATTACTAGATGAAACATTAGGTGTCTGACCAGGGAGTGGAGGAATCCATGGTATAGATCGGTGTTCTCAAGAAGCTCTACTCAAGCCAGAGTTAAGCACGAGGTCACGGGAGGTTGGTTGAAGGGATATCCCTCTGATACCGGCTGAACGTGGGAGATATTTCCAAGATTTGTTCGTATCTGGGGACTCTTGGGGGATTTGACCCTCATTGAGTTTCGAGCTCAGCTACCCTTCCCATACAATGGATCCCACCTGTGAATGTCCCCCTGAGCATTGGTTATATTGCGGTGACCATAGTTTCCTTACCTAGGTATCGCACAGGGTACTTGTAGTGCTTATACTGTTTGTGTCCTAAGTCAGATAGGGATTGGACAACACCGTTGTGTTTGTGTAGTGGACTTGAACCTGTACACGCAGTGAAGCCTCGGTGTCTCTATAACTGATTCTATTACCTCTGGCTATAGTTTGGGAGTCTCAAGCCTCTCCTAGGCGAGACATACCGGCTCTAGTGTCGGGAGCTCATTTAGCCACTCTGTTTGTCTACTCTTGGTTGTAGTTTCTCTAGGTGTGTGCTTTTGATTTACTAATTTTTGATCGATAGTTGGCCTTTAGGGGATGTTTTGATTATATATTCTCCCCGGAGATATCGTGGCGCGGAGCCCTACTCTTCGTTAATCCCATCGGTTGGCTGGTTTAAAGTCGGTCGAGGTTTCACACCATATTGCTAGAGGACGCCGGAGGGCTCCCTTTGAGTCTTCAGATTCTTATGAAGCTTACGTTCAAGACGTCATGACTGCTACACATTCCAATATTGAGGAAAAACCTTCAGCTCCATCGGGTAGAGTTGACCACACTTTTGATCCCCATACTCCTCGTGAGGAGTGGGGAGGTGATCCACCTGAGACTCAACCTGGTTCTATTTGGCCTAATCCAATTGAACTAGATCCATTCGATCCTTTGAATCCAGATAATTATCTTTACGAAATGCCAACCTTACCCGAGGAAGAAGAACAAGATGATCCGTTCATTCCTTCGTTTCCACGCAGTTATAGACACGGGATGCCAAAGTTACATGATGACACTGGTCCTACAATCAACCCGATAGCACTCTCTTTTGGTAAGCCTAGTCATAGTACAGTTGAACCTTCTACTACGTTTGGTAGTCACGCTGGCACTAGTCATGGTGTTAGCCATACTATACTCACTAGGGGCACTACCCTCACTAGGACACTACATTGTCCACTCACACACATAGTATGGGGACTGGTCAAATTCCTCGTAACAATGCTAATGTTGGAATAAGACTACCTCCTTGGATTGCCAAACCTAATAGGAATGTTGTTCGAAACACGGCTCGCCATCCACCACCTAATACACATGCCGCTACTCGTCAACCCAGGACTACTTTTACGGATGTTAATGCTCCTCCCAACCATGGGGGTGGACATATGCCGCATAATTTTGTGTCCAATGCCACCACTAGTAATTCTAATGTAGGGGGTGGGAATATCTCCTATCCACATGGACATCATGCCACCATCCCTGCTACTAGTCACACCAATATTGGGGCTGGGAATACTTCTCATGCTTCTGGTCACCACACGACTTCTCAAGCGAATCCTAATGCTGGGGGTGGGAACATACCATACCATTATGGTCATTACAACATGATTCCCGCTATGAATAGTACATATATGCCCCATAATCATGGTGGCAATCCTTACTACAACAAAGTCAGTGCTGGCCACCAGTATAACCCGCCACCCCAATATGGTGCCCAAAACACGCATATACCTGCTTACTCTCATATGGGTCAAGCAAGAGGAGGTTATCAATCCTATGGCCATGGGCAAGCTTATGGTTAGTTAGGTCCTTATTATAAGCAGTTTAATCCTCATGGTCAAGCTTTTGGTCCATCTTATAACACGATTCCTTTTAACCAACCTTTTATGGGAGCTTATAATCAAGCTTTCTAGCCTCAGCTCCCATTCCTTGCATGTTTGAATCTTCTGTATCTTTCGAAGCTCACGAATGATCCGATGTGTCACGAACCTACTTGGCCCCCAGTCCCTACCAAGCTCCCTTCAGACATTCCTAAGTTTGAGGGGAAAGGTGGTGAGGACCCGAGAGATCATGTCACGACATTTCACCTTTGGTGCTCCTCCAACTCATTGAATCACGATTCCATTAGATTGCAACTATTTCAAAACACCCTCATGGGGGCAGCTGCGAAGTGGTAGGTTTAGTTTCCTGGAAACACTTATAGGGGTTTTAATGAGATCGCTTTGGTTTTCTTAGATCATTTCCAGTTATTGGTTCGCTATGATACTGGCACTGAACTTTTATCTACCTTCCGTCAGAACAAGGCCACGCATATTTCTAACCACGTTCAAGAGTGGCGTCGGCGAAAGAGATTAGTGAAAGCCAACATTACTCCAGAGTTCCTGTTGGAATGGTTCCTCAAGTCTCTACTCCCATACATTGCTAAGGATGTTTCAATGTATGGCATTGTGACTGAGGAACAAGCTATCTTGAAGGTCCAGCAGTTAGACTTATTATACTCTCAGTCTAGCATTTTGTATGACATCATACCGGATGCACTGCGTACACATCATGAGCCCACGTCAGTTCCTGGACCGCATGTCGATGGCATCGTTGGATCTGCAAGCACTCGCCCCGTAGATTTGATAGCTAATCAAATGCAAAATTTGTTGCTAAACTAGTCTACTCCCGGACAGGTTCACACCTTGTCCATTTCCACCCCATCATCCGATGTGCATAGTGTGCAAACGACCAAACAGCCAGGTAACCAACAACTTGGTGGTAAGAAAAAGGGGAGAAATAATCGTAAGGGTGGAAACAATGGGAATAAAAATAGCAATCGCAATACCCCCCGTAAGGATAATGCCAACCCTCCTTAGGAAGGCGGAAATGATGGTGAGGACCGTAAACCTAGGCGTAAGGTGAAGTTTCCTTGCAAACTCTATTGGGAAGACCATCTTACTCACTTATGTCCTCGTATTGAAGAAGCATCGAAGCACTAGGCACAAAGACCAGCTATGTTGAAGGATCCCCTACCTCATCACCAAAACATGGCTTCGCATGCTCCCACCACCGGTTATGGACCTACTGAGACCACAACGTCTTCTTCCAATACTAGTGGTTATGGATGTGTGAACATGGTTCAGTCAGAGGTTAGTGTTGCCACTCGTCAACGCAATTATGATGCACCACAACCCAATTTGGGGAGTGAGCCTCCCCCTCCTCCTGACAATTCCTTTCATATCGAGAAGCCTTCTATTATGCCGCGGATACCGAAAGGTGTTCTTAAGCACTCTATGCATAATCCTAATGCTCGAGCCGCCCACAACTACTCCATCGTAGAAGATTTGGGCCAAACTCCGTGTGCCATGTCGGATCTTGAAGTTTGGCAAGCCTGTCCTTCTCAGAAGCATGCTCTTTTGAGTGCGTTAGGAGTTCAGGATGGGGGAAGTCCCACTGTTATCAATTTCGATACTACTGATGTCCAACCTTGCTTACCCTACCACGTGGCTTTTCAAATCCAAGTGGTGTTCCTTCAGATTTTTGTCAAACATACTATGATTGATGAAGGTGCCTTCGCGTCAGTAATGTCATTAGCTTGTTGGAAAGCTCTTGGCTCTCCTCCCCTACTGGAATCTAGAACCACGCTCACTGTATTCGATGGTCGTTCATTTAAGCCACATGGAATTATCCCTTCCCTTGTTTTCTCCTTGGGAGATAAATCTGTGCCTATTGAAGTCAAGGTGGTTGATGCGCCCATCGACTACAACCTTTTACTGGGTCAGAATTGGATGTATGCCATGAAAGCTGTCATGTCCACTGTATTCAGAGTTATCTGCTTTCCTCACGAAGGAAAGACTGTGACCATTGATCAGCTGGATTACGTTAACTCCTCTTCCACAGCATCCATGGGATCCATAGTCCCGCAAGTTACTCATTCTCATCCAGCAACTGGTAACATGAATGTTGGCTTGTACCCTTCATTGATGGGAACTTATGATTTTGACGCACCTATGAATTTTATTGGAACCATTACCGACGATGCGTCTCCTCCTTCGCATAATATGTCATTCCGGACTTCTTATTTCGATGATCTATGGACTTTCCCGTCCACGAGTTCCACATCTAGAAACATTTTGCATGTCGGGATGTCTATGCCACTGTCTGTAGCTGAGCTTGCTTACCAACATATTCAACAAGCCACTGCAGAACCGGATCTCTCTTCTTCCCAGATAGTCGAGGAAGATCCTGTTACGCTGCCGGTTTGGGCAGCCAACTCGTCTTATTCTCATGATTACCTCGATGATACTTTGCCTTCTGATGATGCTATTATGGAGGCCATGTGTGGTAGTGAGAGACGTTGGGAAGTTATGCACCATCGCTCTTATTTCCTTCCCAAACTCGAGCTCGCCGAACGAGAAGAGTTTAGGACGACTCTAGAAGAGATGGTTGGTCACACTGTGGCTCTTTTGGAGTCACATGTTGTTTTTGCGGAATGGAATATGGCCAACATTTCCCCAACTATGTCGATCAATATCTATCGCACTCTCGGAATAGTTGAGAATGTCTACATCGGTGACGATTGCACTCCTGAGGAGATTTCTATTTACAGTGAATTGTTTACAGAACTCCGGGAAGATTTCACCTGGTCATATGAGGAGATGTCAGGAATAGACCCCTGCATTGTTGAACATAAATAAGATTAGAACGTATCCCAATGCTAAACCGGTCCGACAACAATTATGTGCTGTGAACCCTAGAAAAACAGCCGCTATCAAGGCAGAGGTGGAAAAACTACTCAAGGTTGGTTTCATCTACCCCGTACCCCTTACCGAATGGGTGTCAAATCCCGTTCCTATGGATAAGAAGCGGGGAACGATCCGTGTATGCACCCATTTTAGAGATTTGAACCGTGCATGTCCGAAAGACAACTTCCCCACACCATTCATAGATCAAATCTTGGATGCTTGCACCAGAAGTGAGATTTTTTCCTTCATGGACGGATTTTCTGGATATAACCAAATTCAAATCAAACCCGAGGATCAACATAAGACAGCTTTTATTTGTCCTTGGGGAACGTTTGCATATCGGAAAATTCCCTTCGGCCTTAAAAATGCCAGAGCTACGTTTCAGCACACCATGACCTACGCCTTTCACGATCTTAAAAATATTATGGAGGTTTTCTTGGATGATCTTGCTGGCCATTCCCACAAGAGAATGGACCACCCCAAGCACCTCCGCATGATTCTCGAACGATGTATACGATACAAGATTCGATTGAATCCTAGCAAATGCATCTTTGCTGTCAGGATAGGTCGCCTTCTGGGCTTCATAGTTTCGAAAGAGGGTATTATAGTCGATCCTATCAAAGTTGAGGCAATACTTCAGTTGCCTCCTCCACGCAATTTGTTACAGCTTCAAAGCCTCCAAGGGAGAGCCACTTTTCTACGCCGTTTCGTAGTCAATTATGATAATCTTACCAAAGGTTTCGCACACCTATTGAAGAAGGACACACCTTTTATCTCGGATGAGCGAGCCCAACAATCTTTCGACGCCCTTAAGAAAGCTTTAGTATCGGCCCCTGTGCTTAGTCCACCCGACTGCGCATGAGATTTTATCCTTTATGTGGCTGCGTCTCAAGAGACGATTGGCATGGCCTTGGTTCAGGTGGATGATGCGCTTGTTGAGCATGTCATCTATTACCTTAGTCAAAATCTAGTAGACGCTGAGCTAAGATATACTCATGTGGAAAAGTTGGCGCTTGCGACTGTTCATTCAGTCCAGCGGTTATGACATTATATTTTTCTTAGAACCATTACAGTTGTCATGCATATCAATCCATTTCAGTTCATGCTATCACGACACCTTATCGGGGGGAAGTACAATAAATGGATTGTTATCCTTCAGGAATTTGATCTCGATTTTGCTTCGGCAAAGTCAGTGAAATCATTGGTATTTGATGAGCTTATGTCGGACCTACCGAGACTTGATGAGGATGCCATTCATGAAGATTCCTTTGTGCATAAGCACTTATTTCTGATCTCGTCAGAGGACCCTTAGTATGGGGATGTCATTGTATATCTCCAAACTTTGAAGTTTCCTCCGCACTATTCACGAGATGAGAGATGGTGTGTGAAACATCACACCAAAGATTATACTATTGTCGGTGACACTTTGTATCGCCGAGGAAAGGACTCTATTCTCTGTCGTTGCTTAACTCACGAAGAAGTGGAGCGGGTGCTTAATGATTGCCATGTTGGGGCATGTGGCGATCACTTATCCGGGCTTGCTACAACCCAACGTATTATGTGAGTTGGTTATTTTTGGCCTTCCATCTTTAAGGATTGTGTTAATGTTGTGAAGAGATGTCACCCTTGCCAGGTGTTTTCTCGAAACATACGATTGCATCCAGCGCCCCTTCATCCAGTCGTCACCATTGGTCCCTTCACCAAGTGGGGGGTGGATTTCATGGATTGCAAACCAACTTTGGCTGGGGGGCATCACCATATCATAGTGGCCATGGACTATTTTTCCAAATGGGCTAAGGCCATGCCTACTGTTAAATCCGATAGTGCTACAACAACCCACTTCATGTTCAATCAAATTATAACTCGGTTCGGTATTCCGAAAGAGATTGTCACTGACCATGGCAGTCACTTTCAGAACAAGATGATGGAGGATTTGTCTCTCAAGCTTGGGTTTCGTCAAGAACACTCATCTTCTTATTATCCCCAAGCGAATGGTCAAGTAGAAGCAGTCAATAATTCGTTGAAGACCATTCTCCAACGTACCATCCAACAAAGCAAGACCAATTGGCACATCATGTTATACCCTGCTTTGTGGGCGTATTGGACCGCAGTCAAGACTGCCACCGGGTTCTCACCATTTCAGCTAATTCACGGTGTGGAGTCACTTTTACCGATTGAATGCGAGATCCCTTCGCTTAAACTGGCCATATAGCTCCTCCCTGATATGACGGGTCTTGAGCAATGTTTAATCCACCTTGAGCAACTTGACGAGCAACGTCGAGATGCCGCTGTGGCCATAGATGCCAACAAATGTCATGTTAAGGTTCAATATGATAGGTCTATCCGTCCCCAGCAGTATGTTGAAGGTGACTTGGTCCTCTTATATGACCAAGCTAAAGAATCCCTGGGGGCAGGCAAGTTCAACCCCATGTGGCACGGTCCTTACATCATGAGGCGTGTCCTAGAAAAAGGAGCCTACGAATTAGAAGACTATGAGGGGACTGTCTTGAAGGATCCTAGAAATGGGCTCTACCTTAAGTGGTATTACGCTTGAACCTTTGGTTCGGGATGATACTTTTGTATACTATTGTATAGTTGCTTCTGTACATAGTTTAGATTTCTTTTGGTTTTCGGGTCTGCTGATTAGCTTCCATTTGATTGACAGATGTTAGCAGAGTTTCCTATGTTCTTAGGATTCGCGTATGGTGCTAGCCATTATACGCAATAGCTTGCTTCTGCTGCCTGGGTTATTTTCTCTCCTAACCACCTAGTTGTGTCCTTAGGAGGTTCTTGTTTTGGTCCTACATCTAACAATGTGGCTAAGTATAGTGCCGTCATTGAGCTCCTTCGGGATGCCATTTCCCATGGCGTCTAGTCTTTAGAAGTCCACCTAGATTCACAACTAGTTGTGTCTCGGCTGAATGGGCAGTACCATGTGTGAGATCCTATGCTACTACAGAAATTCCTAAGGGTAAGACTCTTGGAACGATATTTTGTTTCAATTACATACATACATGTTCCTAGAATTCTTAATCATATATCTGATGCATACGCTAACTATGTATTAGATTGGCATTTGTCACATTCATCATGAAGCACACAAATATAAGAAGACATGCATACATTTGTACATACACACATATAGTAGAACCGGAGAACCGAAGTTTTATATATAAATATGTCCAAAAATGGTAGTGTCATACAAAACTGGAGCCTGTAGCCCTAAAAAATATACATAACGATACAAAAAATGGGATCCTGAGATATCTACTCCCTTCGAGGAGGCCTAGCTACCGCCCCGATAGGATGTGTCTCATAGAAATACTGAACTGCATTGGCTACCCGCTGCAGTAGCCGCACCCAGTCACCCGGAACCCCCACTACTTGGTGCTGCATGGCCTCAGGTAGTCTCGCCACCTCTATCTGTGGAACCCTAGCAACCATCCATGTGAGCCGCAAGGTCTATAGTGTGCGTCCTGCTGTAGCATTGCCTTCCTCCTCGCCCCTGCCCCGACGACCATGTCTCAGGAATCCATCAAGTCTCACTGGGCCTTTGTCTGTGAGCAAGCAGTCAACCATTAGCATGTGTTACTACCACCTAAAATATTTTTTCATTTACATCTATAATAAAAAATCCATAAAAAATTATTACACAAAAACCAAAAGAGTACTCACTAATGTCTCCAAACGCTGGGTCTGGTGGGAGCTGCATGTCCCTATCCTGGAGGAAGTCTATCTATGCATAGGGGTAGTCCGCTATGGCAATGAATTGCTGGTCCCACCAATGAAAAAACTCCTCGGTATATGGTGATGCCAAACGGCCACCACCCTGTCGTGTCAAAATCTTATCCCACTGGGTCAGGGCTGGATCCCGGAGACTATGAAGAGGGACATCCACCCTCAGACTAAGCCCTGGAACCCTCTCAAAGAAGAAGTTGTATAGGATGCTCCCATGTCCGAAGTTTTTGGCCTTCCCTTCTTTACATTCTGTCAGTTGGGTATTCATAGACCCCAGCACTGTGTTACACCAGTCAAATACTATAAGATGCATGCATTGTGATGCATAGAACATCACTGGCCTGGACGCCTGGTGCAGATCTTTGGATCCTGTGATCCGCACTAACGTCGCCACAATGATCTTCATGATCAGATTCACTATGGCATTGATGGGCACCTGACTTCCCACCGTACGTGTGTTTGCGCGGCAATACTGCACTATGTAGTTAAGGATGGTGATCCCACCACCCACAGTACGAGACCGAAAACTAGCCTCCTCACCTCGACGGGACAAACCGGTAATGAAGTAGATGTCGTCCACTTCCAGTGTGAGGAATTTTCCCATTGAGATTGAATTTTTGTGCATCAACATCCCAATAGTCGATCAAGCGCTGGAGTGATAGGTTTTGGGCCCTCAAACCCCCTATACTCCATAATTTGTACAACCCACATGCTTGCAATGCCTGCTGTGCTTGCACATCGTTGCGCATGGCCTCATCAACTTGGTCATGCTCCCTCTCCCTCCAGTTTAGAACCATCCTGGAGTGAACAAAAACAAGAATTTTAGTCAAATTCTTTTAAAAAACCAACTACATGGCCGTACCCATGGGCTAGTTTGTATACAGGGGCGGGTATCCACGGTCAACCTTTTCGTTGACTGCGAGTATTTTTCCCTACCCGCGACCCGCATAGCTACAACCCGTGGGTAGTGCCGAAGCCATTTAGGGCTTGGCCAAAAAAAAATTCCCACCGCTGAAAATCAAAATGAAAGCATTGAAATGAAAGGTATGGATGAGACTACCAACCTGCTCCGGATGGTTCGATGAATGGTCGCTCGTAGATCCCAGAATCGGCAACTGAACTTTCAGTTGAAAACTAACCAAAAAGCTCCAAATGGGTGAATAGTAAAAATGAATTGTAAATTGTAATTTTTTATTACTATTTATAATTTTCAGGACCCACTTGTCTATAGTTTTTACCATTTTGTGTCATTATGGACTAATATAATGTCTTGGAGTAGTATTTTTTTATCATATTTCTTCAGCGAAAGATGTCCTGGACCATTTCACACCTATGACAGGTACATTTCACACCCGACATATAGGTTATATTCCATTTCCATGTGCATTATGCATTTGACCTGTTGACCATTTTCATAAACCCTAGGTGCGACCCTGCTTCGTAACTGACACGGAACCTTCACACTGCTATAGAAGTGTCATTATGTGGCAGTAGGGATTTTACGAACATGGGTACCCTAGTTAGAACCCCCTTGTGCATTCTAGTGCCCATGCCGTAGTTTGTCCTTAGGATTGGGAGTCCTTTGTAGTTACGCCATGACATTGTGATAAAGACTCATACTCTACTTTGTCTTATGCTGGCCATCTCCCTTAAGGACTCCCCTCAGTTATATCATGTTGTGATTACATTGCATCATCCTTCTTGCTGCTTGAGCCTTGTGTTGGCTCCCTCTTACTCAGTTGTTAGCCTGGTGCCTGAGCACTTTTCCCTGTCGAGCCCTGCAAAGCTTATATTTGCCCTTCACAATTTGATCACCTTTTGACCCTGAGGGAACATCCCTCCTGAGTGTCCACATCCTGTATGCACTTCCTTGCATTGATCATAGGTATGTTCCACTGCTTGGAACTAGTCTGCTCGCTATTTGACACTCGTTCCCTCACTTGTTTTACTATAAGCAATTTTATTCTTTTTCAAGCTTTTCCAAAATATGAAAAAGACCAAAAAAATCAAATATTCCAAAAAGCCGGACGGGATTATGGTTACTACTTTTTGTTGGCAGTTGTTGTGTCGCCTTTGAACAGAGCATTCATTCCACTCCGTACATTATGAGTCGGGACTATAGTTGGACCTTAGGAGTTGTACTTGTTTCTCAGTTCTCTCCATCGATTGGTTAAGATTCCAGTCATTATGGAGCCCTTTGTAATGCCTCCTGCATTGCACAGTTTATGTCAAGTTTATGATGCCTGAGTCTATCCATCTGCTCATGCTCTTGTTCAAAGGAAGTCCTGAACCAGTGTCGGCCACTCCTCAGATCTCTTGACTATTGCATATCGGCCATGCTTATTGAGTCAGTCCGTTTCACCTGAGTTCTTCCAAATATTTTAGCGTAGCGGGTACCTCGTGCCGGCTGATGGGGGATTCCTTAATTCCCTCCTTCCAGCGAGTCTTGTTCTGTCGACTTCAACCCATTTATTCCAGGATTTGAGGCTTAGAGTTCGGTTGAGTACCTTGAGGCTTGTAGTCATTAGTGGCAGGTTCTCTCACCATCGACATTTTTGGGAATACATCAATGTCCCCTGATCGATGGATTCATCCTAGTGTTCGACTTTATTCACACTTCGATGATTGTGCTCTATTCCTTGATGCCCATTTTCATTATTGGTGGGTTATCTCATGTCTGTTAATGGTATACATCATTGACCGGTAATCAGACGATGTCACATCAAGTTCGACCCCAACTCCTTTATTCACTTGATGGGACTTGCACCATCGAAAAATTATGTAAAAGACCCTAGGAGATACTAGCATTCAGTATGCTACTTATGATTTTGACTTAACATCTAGGATATCACCTCTCAGATATTAGAAATTTGTACCTCTAGTTTGCACCAGTTGTTTCCTTTTCAGCAGGAGACCCTATCTTACTGTAGAGGGATCATGGCTATGATCATTTATGACATGTATTCACTATGTACCGCCTATTGATGGCCATTGTATCAAATTGTTGTACTACCAACATGTATTCAGGGATACTATTGTATTATGACGAGTGATCTGCTCTTTCCACTTGTGTCTCCATCACTCCACTTCTGAGTTTTATAATGTATTTCGGCCATCGTAGCATCAGTCTCTGACATCACACATTAGGGGGGAATATGTTACAATGTAATCTTCCACCTTGTGAGCATCAACATTCTTTGGCCTGTAGGATCCATTTCATTGACTCAGATTCACTTTATATCCTTTAGACCTATTTTTCCCTATTTTTGTTCCTACCCGCCTGTTGCATCACTATAGCAGGCGTACTCGCGGGTTGCATCTATATAGCCCGTGAGTAGCATGTAAAATGGTAAAAATCACTAGTTTATTACTTTTTACTCCCAAAAAGTGGTCATTGGGTGACCTTTGGCTCTCCATCTGCCCAAGTAACGTCTCTATGTGTCCTTTCACTTACCTTTGAGAGGACTATATATTGAGCACATATGGCTTATGGACGGGAGGAAAAACAAGAGCAAGAGAACTCTATTGGATTTTTTCCCTATCTTGAGTCTACACTCATTGATCCTTGTAGTTATGAACCCTTTATGTTCACCTTCCAAACTCCTATCTAGTTTGAGTTTGCCATTCATGTAGGATTGAAGTGGTGGAGGCACAAGTGGATTGATCCAGATCTTAGTTCAGATTGGTTGCCGGCAAGAGGTAGTATCACTTTGTACTTCTTCTTGTTTATCAATAGAAATACTCATATTCTCGTCCATTAATGTTGTAAATGTTGTTTATCTTACATTGGGTTGCATTTATTTGTTATATCATGGGCCATTTCTATTGATGATGTTAATGTAGTTTTTATATTATATGTTCTTGTTGTATATTGGCTGTCAAGACTAATTTGTAGATTCAAGTACACGGATTGAAAAGCTCCAACGAGGATCCACATCAAACGTTTGGATCAAGGTTGGTTATCTTCTTCATTATCTTAGCATTGTCATTTATATAGCATAGTTCTGAGAATTGAGTTGATTTCTAGTAGTCATCTGTCTGTTGTGGTATACCCCAAGCCATAGTGAGTTTTCTCCAACACATAATCCCTGAACTTTCCTTGGCTAAAAACATCCAGAGCAAGTTGTTGTCCTTATGCTTCCACAATGTTTACTTGCATTGGCACATCCTTCATTCCAACAAGAGGCTCCAGACCATTCTTGGCACACATGATGCTCTCTAGAAGTGTGCACCAGCGACTCTTGTTTCCCTCATGCAACCTGTGCCAACCCCTTCCTAGCACCAGTTGTCTTCATGCAGAGTGTGCTAGAGGTGGTTAATGTGGATAAAGAGGAGCTTCGAGCGACTTCTGAAAGCTTGGTGACATGGAGGTCTATCCCTAATTGATAGGAGGGTCAGTATTCGATTCCCTAACCTAATGGGAATATCCCTTAGACCTCTCCCCTTAATCTTCAACCTACTCTATCCATTTATCCTTATAAATATGAAAACCCTATCCATTATCAAGGGAGGAAGGACTATAGTACTCTCATGCTGTTGTAATTTCTCTAGGTGATCCTTACTTCATCCTTTGGAGGCTTGGCTTAGATTGTTGGAAGGAAGATTGGAACGTTGAGGCTTAGGTTGTAATGTTCTCTCTATTATTATAGTTAATACAAAGTCTTTCCATAAACATTCTTGTGTTGATAGTGTTGAGAAATTTCTTCCTTAACTGTTAGTTTAGATCAATTCATGTTTAAATATGCTTTTACTGTTTGCTTCTTTCTATTTGTTCAAAAGGTTTTTGTAGCTTGAGATCAAAGGCTCTAGAGCATTGGATCAACAAAGAGGAAGAGGATTTGCAGACTTCAGGTAAGTGATCTACTTTTTAATTTGCATCTCTATTGATCTAGGAAAGTAGGTTGTATTATGTACTTATTTGTTCTAGATCCACTTGGACTAGGGAGATATAGCTTGAGTCCGCTTGAGTAGATTGTCCATAAGCATAATTTTGGGACAAACTCAGAGCTTTCTATGAAGGTGATCAAAAGGTAAAGAAGGAAAAGTTGAAAAACTACTCTAGGTTGTTTGAATCCTTGGAGATGAAAGAAGAATATAATATTACCTCTTACTTCTTAAGAGTTGATGAGATAGTTAATGTTATCAAAAGTATTGAGGTCACTCTGGAAGAAGAATTTGTAGTACAAAAGACACTAAGAACTCTACCCTCAATATTTGATGCAAAGGTGTATGTATTGGAAGATAGAGAAAATCTTGAAGACCTAAAAAAGGATAAGCTTCGGGGGATCTTAACAGCATATGACATGAGAAATGAGAAATATATTCCCATCAGAAATGAAGCTGATTTTAAAGCCACTGGAAAGGATAAGCACGATCATGTCAAGGACTCTTGCAATGAGTCTAATGATGAGGATTCAAATTTTGTTAGAAATATGAAAAGAGAACAAGGTAAGTACAAGAACAAGTTTCCTTTAAAACGTTTCAAATGTGGAGGAATAGGTCATTTTGCTTCCAAGTGTCCTTATAGAGAAGATGGATATAGAGACAATGAGGAAGAAATTAGTTATCATGAATGAAGAATTGCACACACTCAGCACAGACTTGAAAATAAAAGGAGGATTCCAAAACAAAAGAGAAGTTTGTATACTGAGGAAGACATCAAAATATTTGAAGAAAGTGACTACGGCGAAAAGCCAAAAGATGTGCTTTTCATGGACTTTGTAGAAGAAGAAAGTAATGATGAAAAGAAGAAGAATAGTTCGTCTATCAAGAAGAATAATCCAGTTGCGCAAAGAAAACTAGGATCATTAGACAAATACTTCTTTAGTGAGTCTGTCAAAACTCCTCCAAATCCAGTTACACCACCAAAGCCAGATGCATAGATTGGGACTAATAATCAATCTGAAGATGAGGAAGCAACAAAAGTTGACTAGGAAGGTGAGTTGATTAGTTCCCTGGATGAATTAAAGAAGTCAAGAAAGAATATTAAATTCTTGCAGGAGCAGTTGTCGAAGTACGAAGAACAGGATAAGGTATTTCAAGAGTCTCTTGATACAAACTTCTGTTAAAAAGTGACCAACTAAGAGAATCAATTGATTTGCGCGTAAGACAAAATCAAAGTGCTTGAAGAAGAGAAACTTGCATTAAAGGCTTCTTTGGAAGAATTATCAAAGCTAAATAGGATGCTGACAAGTCATCTTGAGGAGAAGGACAAAGAGATATCTTGTTTGGAAGACAAATTGTTTGAGATAAAAGGAAAGAAACAAGTACATATCACAAATGATATTCTTATTTGTGCATAGGTTGGAAGTAACAAGGAAGAGCTTGATGAAATAGTGTTGAAAAAGTTCAAAGGAATCACATTTATTCTGAACAATATTTTGAATGATTAGAGAACACCAGAAGACAATTCTGGACTTGGTTATGAGAAAACATCAAGGAAGGTCTGCGACAGTTCACATTGTCCAAATCAAGTAAATTCCTTCAGGTACATGAAAATGATTACAACTCTTCTCATTATACTAATCAAAGAAAGATCAATAGGATGAAGTGCAAAAGGTATAATCGCATGGGTCATATTGCAAAGTATTGTCAAACTATGAGATGATGTCCATGTGATGGTTTTAGACACAAGGCTTTGTATTTTTGTAGAGTAGTAAATTGTCCTGATGAAAATATATTGTTCAAAAGCATTCACAATGCAAGATTACGCAGGGAATATTGTTAAAAAAAGAATTATAAAGTGCACATGATAACATGGGTAAGGAAATTTCCTCAAAGATGCGCAGAAGAAGCAGACAATCCAAGTACATCTAAAGCATGAAGCAAGTGTTTCCCCTCTTGCTAATCTCTAGAAGATTAAGTGAGACCCTTGAATTCAACACGATGCATCTTAGGAATTAAAGGGGTATGCTAGTGAATTTTTTGGTTAGAAGGTGTCTGTTGTAGTATTTATCAAAGTTACAAAAAATTATGTGTTAAGTCACAGAAAAGGATTTTCAAAACCATGCACGCATTCAGTTTCTTACTTATTTATGATTATTGAATAAAGAGATCTTGCATGTGATAAAGTGAAGAATAGATTAATTGCTGGAGTGTTATGGAACAAAAGAAAAATTATTGCATGAAGAAAAGGTACAAACACTATTCAAAGATAGACATGAGTCTACGCAAAAGTGTAATTTTCATTATATTCAAAAATCAATGTTTTTACAAAATTGCATGAGTCTTCTACAAAGTGAAGGGACTCCATGCACATGCCAAAAGGGAATGTACAAGAAAATGATTGAAAGAGGAAAAATTGAGAATTGCAGAATAGTCTATAGTTGCAATTAGAGGTCCAGTTCCGAGTATGGATGATGTGCAATTCGAAGCTCCAAGTCCACCGGAACGAGTGCAGTACATTTAGAGGGCGGTCACATAGGAAGAATCTATAATGATACAGACGATGGATGTCCAGAATGATTAGAACAAAGCGATGATAGTTTGTCTAGAATGCGTTGGTATTGCAACTCCAAGTTGTCAACCCAATGGCTCTGATGATTCATTTGCTCAGCATGCTCGTAATTCACCTACAACTGAGCATATTGACGCTAGAACTCTGTTTCCTCCGTTTGGTTCTGCCAGGATCCCATGTCAAATCTCAGGTGATTAAATTCATGCTGCTATGACTAAAAAGCAAGGTGCACACTCTCAAGGGAAATATTCATTCTCTGGTAAAAGGAAGCCATTAGCAGAAAAGGTGAAAAATTAGAAAGAAATGCAACATAAAAGGGGAGGAGTACAAAAGGTGATGAACTAGTCATTTTTCATAGCTCTTATATATTTGAATATATGTTGTTTATGTGCATGAAATTAATTCGAAGAGATGTGCATATAATTTTCCACAACTCGAAGAAGGTGGTGGAGTCACCAAAACTAAATGATGAAATTAATGAATTTGGGAAAAGTACAAAAGTGGAAATTCAATTCATTCTTCTGTGCGACGAAATGATGTTTCCCAAAAGGCTCAAGTACGATTGCGACACATAATTTTTTCCAGATGAATTGAGTGTCATATCCGCTTTAATGTCGAGATAGCTGAAAAATGAAAAACATGCCAAATTTTGGTTTTCAAGGAAAGCGATGCGACAACAATAAATGTGACAAGGCCTGGTGATAGTGCAGTAAATGCGACCAATGGGTCAATCAGACACAAAAGAAAATCAAGAGTACTCGGTATTGCATAGTTGGAATGAAAGGATGATTGCATTGACATGAACAAGAGAATAAGGTACATAAGTAAGATAGAACCTGCAAAGGGCCAGCGCAATCAAAGATAATTATGAAAGAAATTTACGGTCTACAGGACATCAATGCAGAAACGTCAGCAAAAGAAATGAAACATGAAGACAGGGGGATTCATCCCTTTGAGTAGTAATTGAAGGGTAGTGAAAAGCAGAAGAAATAAGAACTTACATTTGTGCAAAGTAATGGCACCTCTTTTCCATTGATGTCAAAGGGGGAGAAAAAAACATGAAGCTGTTGGATGAAGTAATGAAACTGATCATAAAGCTTGTAAAAGCAAACGAATAACAAAGAGTGTGAAGCTGATCTTGAGCATGAAACTGATCAGGAATAAACAACATAAAGTTGATCATGAAGCAGAGATAAATCCAAGTTATTGCAGGAGCATGTAACAACACGATAAAAATGATCTTGAAGCATGCAGTCTGTGCAGAAGTAACAAAAAGAAAAATAAGTATTGACAACAGAATGCGTAGATGTCAAAGGCTCAACTTGAAAAGTATACAGGGGGAACATATACACAGGGGGAGTAATGCGACAAGAACAGATGAAGCATACAAGTCCAATAATATGATTATGCATAGCTTCATAAGGTCTTGACATCACTTCCAAAGAGGGATATTGTTGAACTTTGGTTGTCATTGATGTCGACTAATGTCAAAGATGATGTCAACTTATTCAGTTTGAGTCATTGATGTCAATTGATGTCAAGTGGATTCAGTATTCCCATTCCATCTTGAAGAAATATAGAAAATCCACTTTAAAGAAGCATATGGACAAGCAATATGGTGAAGCATATGGATTTGTCTGAAGAAGTATATCTAGAAGTTGCATCCAGTCTGAAGAAGTGTGTCGAGGGGTACAACATGCCTATCCAATTTGAAGAAGTGCATAAGGAATTAATCCTATCACATGTTGTACATGCGCAGATATCAAGTCCACTATGTAATGTCCCTTTTTTATTTTTATTAAAATAGTGAAATTTTCAACTTTTTCCCCAAGTTCTACCTTTGACTAGTTTGTAGGTCTAGGTCTCCAAATTGATCCAAATGCTCCCAAATATTCAGAGAAGGTGTAGGAATGATATTAGGACTTGATTATCATGTTCAGGGATGATTTAGGACCATCAAAATACTTCTTCAAACCCCTTTAATATTCTGGCCAAGATAGGTGTTATAGGTCCAATCTACACTTCTCCATCCATGATCACATTGCTCTGTCGATCACACAAAAGGACACTATGGATGGAAGAGCTAGGTTGACCTGGATGAGTTATTGCTGGAACTACACTCTTCAGCTGAAAATATTATCTTGTCTACATATTTCATGACATGTGCGCTACTATTGGCATAGTGAACCAGCGTTCTAAACGCTGCTTTGCTCAAGGACAACCAGTGCACACCTTAAAAATGTTGCAAATGCTTGTTGTAAAGAACAAAAGTTGCATACCGTGTGCTACTCTAGTTGTATGAAACCTGCACACACCTTAAGATGAATAAAAAATATATTAATATTATGAATGGGGATTAGTTGAAGTTGGTTCTTGCAACTTCCCCAACCTCCCAATTCAACCACCTCTCGAATTCAACTGCCTACCTTGTCCCATAAATACAAGGAGGATCCATGAGTGAGGGACCTAGAAGGAATGCTTAAAATGTAGTTACGCTGGAGGAATTCCAAAGTCATTGTGAAGAGCAGGATCCCAGGACTCGGTTGTAGAAGTGTCTGGACAGATCAGGTATATCTGTACTTATCTACATTTCTTTGACAATAAAAGGTGCATGGAAATACCCTTCCCATCCCAAATTGAATGTCTACTGGATTGAATGTTCATTTGGTTTAATATCTTATTGTAGTTGATGTTTAATTGTTTCCAATTCCATCATATTTATTGCAGTCAAGATACGCTGAGGAAGGTTTACTTTGTGTTGTAGGTTCATCATAGCGGAAGATCAAGCGAAAGCTAGGACCAGCCATCAATAAAAAGGTACATCTTTGGATATCTCGATCTCTTTCCATTTGTAGTAACTAATGCAATACAATGAATATTTACCTGTCACCCCACCCAAGTTGGTAGTGTTGTCTCCCCACTATAAGGTATTTTTATTGCACAATAGAGTGGTGACTCCGCTAGGGAGTAACCGGTTGTTTTTCTGCTCTAGGAGGCCTTGTTAGGTTTTCTTCCAGTCTATTTCAGTCTTTTTGATTCTCTGAGAGGTCTTGTAGGTTATTTTTTCTTTCTCTTTCTATCTTGATTCATCCCAGTCTGCTTTAGTAAAAAAATTTCCTGCTTCAAGTCTCTGTGCACTGGTTTACCCTACTTACAGTAGCGCATTTTATGTCATGAACGTTGCTTTGCCTTGTACATAGCAGCGCACCTTTCTTGGAATGCGCTGGTTTATGTACTACATAGTAGTGCATTTTCCTGTAGATTCCAATTCTCTGTTAGGGTTTGATTTCCAGTTGTTTTGGTTTCACTTCTAACCTTTTGCTTTGCTTCTCTGACTGACCCTTGAGACTTGTATGTATCTTTTGAGTCTTTTTTTCCTCTCTGAAGTCCTTTAGTTTTCCTTTAACTAATTGAGTACTTGTTTAAGGTGTCTTCACTGATTTCTAGCCCTTTTGAAGGTTGTGCACTCTTCTCTATTATACATAGCTGCACACTTTTTCCCTAGATGCTTGTTGCAATCATACAGACCTGCGTTCCTTAATGTTTGTTGTCTATGGCAACAGTAGCTCACTTTCACTGTGTCTTATCCTTTTCATTAGGGTTTGACCCCAAGTTTGAGTTCTTAGGGTGGCTTTGAAAGGTTGCTTGGTTTAGATACTTTCTGATTATCTTTTCAGTTCAGTCCAAGTGAGTTAAAGCTTTCTAATTAGCTTTTCTTTTAATTATGTGTGTTGGTAGGGTCACTTTTTGGTTTTCTTACCTACTCCTTTGCTTGGCGAGTGTTTTCTAAGGTTTTTGGTGCTTTGGAGCAACCTTTTAGGTCTTTCTTTCCATTGCGAGCATCTCTTCCCCTTTTTCTTTTTGCGCTTTGTTCCTGTTAGTTTTTCAGAATTTAATTCAATCTGATCTAGGATCTTAACTAAAATAACAACATGTACATCATATCAAGCATAAGAGACAAGAGAAAAGAGACACAAAACATTTCACCGGGGAAAACCAAGAAGGTGAAAAACCCCGCAACTTCCTTAGAGATAGAATAAGCACCAATACAAGGATCACAATGATCAAACCCAAGAGATAGATATATTCAGCAGCATACTCCTCCTCCACTTGTGCACACTCCTCCTCTCTCTCACTAATGTGAAGTGAGTGAATAAGAGAATGTGTAAAATAAGAGAGACACACTCTCTATTTATACACTTACTTTCACTTGACCTTTACTCAACTAGGTCAGCCCCAACTTAACAACTTAATATAATGCTGACTGGGTCGACCCCTCTAGGGTGGTCTAATAACCTATCAAGAATACGTTACAGCACTTACAATATAACTTGCGACACTTGCAAGTACAAATGATGACACTTCCAATCAGAGGAATAATACATCTTTGTTGAGGATACAAATAAGGTACAAATGTAATACATACAATATACAAGTGAATATATTTCGAAGTTACAAATACATCAACACTCCCTCTTAACTAGGAAGTTATTCTATTGACATAAGTCATCAATACATATCAGCACATGTCTTCAATTCTGGAGTTGGATCATCGTCACTGGATCACGGAGCATCATCATCATCACTACTGTTGTGCTCGACATCTCGATCACTGGTGCTATCTCTCAATTCTTCTCGTCATAGGAATTTCTACAGAGCCAGCTCTTTTTCATGCTGGATGTAGGCCTAGCCTCCTGTAGGTCTTCCTCATCTGTGCGAACGGTCTCATAGAGGTGGTCTCTCGGGACTAATTATATGTTGATGCAATACTTGACAAGAGCATCCCAAGAACATTTATGTACCTAAGCACGACCGGCAAGATCTCGCAGGACTGATTACATGCATCCCTTCTGTTAGCTCTCCAAGAAACTACTTAGTGGTTATGGCTAAGTATGCTTGGTAACTTAAGAATTCAATACCCTTTTCAGTAAATGGATCGATGGGATACCACAATAGCTCAATGGAAAAGTTGCTTATCAAATAGTTAAATGAACCAGTGCTCTTAGAAACTGTAAATCAGATGATAAAATATAGAAATGAAATGTAGAATATTGCTAAGACAACCAAGTATATTAATCATGCAGGGTTTATGCAACCAAATACATGCATAACATCGGGTCACACATAGCAGTAGGAAGTTCCTCAATCCAAATTATGAGCATAGGCTAAGCTAATTTGAACAGAGTGCAGAACAATGGTGGATGAAAATATCTGATAACAACAACAAGAGAAAACTGTGATTTTTATTATAACAAGCAACTAAAACATATGGCAAAGTCTCTCCAAGCTCGAACCCTTTGTTCTCCAAATGACTTTGGCTTTATAGCCTTACAAGATCAAATCTAGATCCATAAAAAATGGATCAAATTTGCCCAAAAATAGTCAAACCAACAAGTGTAGGATGAGATCCTATAAAAATGGATCTGGAATGCTAATAATGGAAAATCAAATCAAAAATAGGAAAAGATCATATCCAATGAGTCAAACTCTATCTTGAAAGCCCTGATATCCTCCAATCTCTTTGATAGGTGTAGAAAGCCTTCCAAGGCTGATGAATCATCATGAGAAATTCGAATTTGCCTCCTTTGGCAAAAATACAATATTTCTGCTCATTAACTAGTTCACCATTTTCACTTTTCAACCTTCTTAACCATCAAATACATCAAGATAAACTCTTAAAACTGATGTATTTAATTATTATACATCATTAGAAACCAACTTCGAGAGATTTGGTTGAGAAAAAGTCAAATCTGGGCAAAAATAGAAAAAACTGCCAAAAACAGGCTTTCGGCAGCTAACAATTCTGCTGATTTCGTGCCTTAGCCGCCGGAAGTCAGACCTTTCAGCAGCTAATGAGCTCTGTGGGGCTCTCCTAAGCTGCCGAAAGCTGTAACTGTTTCAAAAATTAAAACCCAAAACGCTGCTTTCTGCTGATTTCGTGCCTTAGCCGCCGGAAGTCAGACCTTTCGGCAGCTAATGAGCTTTGTGGGGCTCGCCTAAGCTGCCGAAAGCTGTAACTGTTTCAAAAATTAAAACCCAAAACGCTGCTTTCTGCTGATTTCGTGCCTTAGCCGCCGGAAGTCAGACCTTTCGGCAGCTAATGAGCTCTGTGGGGCTCGCCTAAGCTGCCGAAACCTGTAGGATTCCTGAAAAAATTGCCTTTGGAAAAAATCGATTTTCTCAACCGTCCGATGTCCGTTTTGCATGTTCGAATAGTCGATTTTGATCTACAGATCATAAGCTATCCATTGGTGCTTTTAGATTTGGATTTGGAGTTCGGGAAGGCCGTCAAAATTGCCCCACAAGATCACGCGATTTCAGCAAAAATATTCCTCCAATTTCCATTCACTGCTCTGTGCAATAATTATTTTTTGCCAATTCCTTGACGATTCTGCTGCTTTTAGTCCTTTCGCTTTACTGGTCGTTGTAATATATCCATTCTGTCATCCAAAATGACGGTGGTCAATTTGGGAGATAACACCTTCACAATACATTTAAAGAGCATTCTAGGAACATTTATGTGCCGCAGCATGACCAAC
Organism: Larix kaempferi; assembly: GCA_027924585.1. Classification (NCBI taxonomy): domain Eukaryota; kingdom Viridiplantae; phylum Streptophyta; class Pinopsida; order Pinales; family Pinaceae; genus Larix; species Larix kaempferi. The sequence continues at coordinate 775,974 of BSBM01001316.1, read as the reverse complement.
AAGATCTCTAAAGAGCATCCTAAGACTTATTACGAGCACACAACTCAACCTATCGAATCTCCAGGATTGATTACATGTGAATAGACAATACCTTTAAATAGAATCCCAGGAACATTTATGTGCCACAGCACAACCGGAAAGACCTCTAAAGAGCATCCCAGGATTTATTACGAGTACATAGCTCAACCTACCGGATCTCCAGGACTGATTACATGTCTCCATAGCAATACCTCGAAGAGCATCTCGAGACTGATTATGAGCACATAGCTCAACCCATCGGATCTCATAGGACTGATTACATGCTACTTGCACAACCTTCCACACATCATCTCTGACCTCGAAGTATCATCTTGATGCTCATGATCCAAATGATCATCATCGCACGGTGCATCAACCTGATGCACACCATGATCATCATGATCATCATCATAGCATCGTCCTGATGCATATCATCCAGAGTATCATCCTGATACTCATCACACATGATCATCCTTATCATCATCATAGCATCGTCCTGATGCATATCATCCATAGTATCATCCCGATACACACATAATTGTCCTAATCATCATACAGTACATCATCTGGAGAATCGACCTGATTCTCATCACACATGATCAAACTGATCATACTATGCATCCACCTAATGCATATCATCACATATGATCCAACTGATCATACAAAGCATCCAACTGATGCATATCATCATACAGAACATCATCTGGAGCATCGTCCTGATGTTCATCACACAACGCTTACATCCACAACCATGGGAAGGATCCTCCTACCACCATGCTTGGAATGGCTGCTACAAATGTGTCCATCACTTCTTCCTCTAAGTATATTCTAACTGAAGAACACCAAGCCTCTCTCTGAAGTACTCAAACTTCACTCTGGCTAGTGGTTTAGTCAACACATCTGCAATTTGCTCATTTGTCACAACATACATGAGCTTCACTACTCCTCTCTGCACCTTATCCCTGATATAGTGATATTTGATCTCGATGTGCTTCCAACTGTCATGGAACACTGGGTTCTCTGACAACTTCACACAACTCTGGTTGTCACAATACATATAGGTAGCATCCAACGAGAGATCAAATAGCTCAGACAGTAGATTCCTAATCCATACTACCTCACAACTGGCCGAACAAGGTGCGACATACTCTGCCTCGACTGTACTCAGTGCTACGCAGGATTGCTTCCTTCTAAACCAAGAGATCACACCTGATACCATACTGAAGCAGCACCCCGAAGTGCTCTTCCTATCTGTAGCACTGCCTGCCCAATCTGAATCAACATAACCCTCCAGGTTAAACTGTTGATTCGCATCATACTTGAGCCCATAATCAATTGTACCCTTCAGGTACCTCAGAATATGCTTTACAGCAACCAGGTGAACACCTCTGGGATCCATCAGGAACTGGCTCAATGTATTCACCGTAAAGCAAATATCTAGTCTTGTGTTCATCAGGTACATCAAGGACCCAATCATATGACGATACATCATGGCATGAACCAAATCTGATGAAGCATCACACAATAGATTCAAGTTTGATGCCATAGGTGTGGCCATGGCCTTGTAGTCCATCATCTTGAACCACTTCAAGATCTCTACTGCATACTTCCCTTGTCCAAGGAAGATTCCATCTGCACTCTGCCACACCTCCATACCTAGAAAATAGTGCATCATCCCCAAGTCCTTCATCCCGAACTCGGAAGCAAGCTTCCTCCTCATGTAGTAAATCAACCTATACTCACCTGTAACAAATAGGTCGTCCACATACAGTAGTAGTATCACTGGATTTCCTTCCTCAACCTTGTAGTAAAGGTTGGAATCCGATTTACTCTTGGTAAAGCCCAAACTGGATAGAAAGCTGTCTATCCTACCATACCAAATCCTAGGAGCTTGCTTCAAGCCATACAAGGATTTCTTCAACCTGCACACATATGAATCCCTGTCATGTGTCTCAAAACCGAGTGGCTGCTCCACATACACTTCCTCTTCGACTACACCATTCAAGAAAGCTGTCTTGACATCCATCTGGTGTGTATTCCACTTCATCACTACAACTAGAGCAAGTATTGTTCTGATGGAAGTGTATCTGGCTACAGGTGCAAAAGTTCCTTCTTTCTTGGAGAAACCACGAACCACAAACCTTGCCTTGTATTTCTCTATGCTACCATCTGCAGCATGCTTGATCTTGTAGATGCACTTGGAAGCCACAAAAGACTTCCCTTATGGTCTTGGGACCACATCCCAAACATCATTCTTCATGATTGACTAGTATTCCTTGATCATGGCATTCTTCCATTACTGCATCTTGGATCCTAGGAACTTCACATTCTTCAATATCTTCAATAGATAGTTTTCTTTGAACTTCGTTGCTGGAACAAATGTTGTTGTCCTTCTTTTGTAGGTGATTGTACACGATCTTTCCTACAAGTCAAATTCAATTGCATGATTAGAAACTTCTCATAGTTTTTCAAAACAAATTCTTATGCATAAAGACATATGTCATACAGTCATGCAATTATCTTAGCCAATGCTTCAATACAACATTTATCCATATCCCGTATTCACACGGTAACTTTCTAGATGCCTTCCATCTCTACCAGAAAATTTGTTAAGAGTGTGCACAACTCCCAACATGTTAGCAAAGAGGTTTCATTCTATATAAGTAGCAATGGAATGTTGTACAGTACCATAGGCCACTTACCCATTACTTGCATTTTAGTAGTATCATGTTCATTAATGCAACTTTTCTAAAATGCATAATATATATCCTAAATCTAGGAACATAAATATGTACATGAATGAACAACATCATTTAAGTAATAAGAAATGACAATTCAAATACTTATCTTTGTATGCTTGTTGGGTGGACTCCCTCTCAATCTTTGCTTCTGTTGGTTGTGGAGCCAGATCTTCTAGTCTCATAGATGATATTGTATCAGTCATGTTTGTACCCCAGTTTTATATGATATGTAGGTGGACTGTATAGTCACCATAGTGGGGGGTGTGGGGGGTAGCGCCCCCGAAGAAAATTTTTGGGGCTGTTTTCGCCAGCTATTTTGCGGGCCCATGGTTTTTGGGTATCCCGTGGTATTTTCCCATTGTATTTCCCTTATAAAATAAAGACATTGTAATACGGCTAGGGATGATGATGTATTAGGTTTTATGCATTGTAAAGATCTCTGAGATCAGGAGAGAGACTGTGAAACAGAGAAGAGGAAGTGCAGCGGTTGTGCTACAAGTTGTATCCCTTCACCTTGCTAGAAGGTAATAATAATAAGGAATGGAAAATTCAGTGTGGACGTAGCCCAAGTTGGGTGAACGACGATATATCTGTGTCTCTCTTGGAATGTGTATGTGTGATTATATTTGAATTTCTGTTTATTGTTATTGCTCTGTGATCCTGTTGTCTAACAATTGGTATCAGAGCCAAAGGTCTATTTGGCAGTTAAACCCGCAGGAAGCTAGTGTTTCTGGTTCGAGTGGGAGCAATGGAAGAAGAGGGAAAGTTTAAGGTCGAGAAGTTTAACGGCCAAAACTTCAGGTTATGGAAGATGCAAATGGAGGACTATCTGTACTAGAAGGATCTATTCCTACCGTTGGGAGGAAAAGCAAAGCAGTCGACGGCTATGAAGGATGAAGAATGGGAGGTTCTTGACAGAAATGCTCTGGGAACAATACGGTTGAGACTGGCTTCGTCGGTGGCTTTCAATATCTCAAAAGAAACGACAACAGAGGGTTTGATGAGCGCATTGGGTAAGCTGTATGAAAAAACCTCGGCCTCCAACAAGGTATTTCTAATGAAGCGTTTATTTAATATGAAGATGTCTGAAGGTGGATCTGTTACTGATCATTTAAATGAGTTTAATACGGTTACAAATCAGCTAAGTTCTATAAGTGTGAACTTTGATGATGAGGTTAGGGATCTTCTAATCTTATGTTCATTGCCAGAAAGCTGGAATAGCTTGGTCATGGATGTAGGTAACTCTGTCTCTGGTTCAAACACCTTGAAATTTGATGATGTTATTGGTGTTATTCTTAGCGAGGAAATGCGAAGAAAAAGCACAGGTGAGACACCAGGTAATGCGTTGACCATGGAGAGCAGGGGAAGACAAAAGGAGAGAGGAAAGAGCCAAGGTAATCGTGGAAAGTCTAAAACGGGCAGATCCAAGTCCAGACTGGGAAATATAGAGTGCTGAAACTGTGGAAAGAAAGGACATCTGAAGAGAGACTGCAAATCTCTAACGAAGAAAGGAGATGCACAGAAGGAAACTACCCAGGAAGCAAATGTAGCAGGTGATGTGTTACAAGATGCTTTGATTCTTGCATTAGATAATACTAGTGATTATTGGGTAGTAGATTCAGGAGCTTCATGTCATGCTACACCCCATAGGAAATACTTTCATGAGTATGTTCCTGGTGACTTTGGACATGTTTTATTGGGTGATGATGAGCCATGTAAAATTGTTGGAATGGGTAAGGTATGGATAAAAGTTAAGAATGGAATTGATTGGTTGTTGAAAGAAGTTAGGCATATTCCTGCTATGAAAAGAAATCTGATCTCAATAGGGAAGTTGAGAGATGGCGGCTGTCTATCTACGTTTGGAGAAAAGTGGTGGAAGATCACTAAAGGATCAATTGTGATAGAAAAAGGAGACAGAGTAGGTATGTTGTATTTATGTCCTCATAATACTGACCATTCTATCTCTTTAGCTTCCACAGGAACAGATACAGCATTGTGGCATCATAGGCTTGGCCACATGAGTGAGAAGGGGATGCAGATTCTCCACTCAAGGAAGTTGCTGCCGGATTTGAAGCAGGTAAGTTTGGAATTATGTGAAAACTGTGTTTATGGAAAACAGAAGAGAGTCAGATTTCTCAAGGTTGGGAAACAGAAGAAGAATGAAAAATTAGAGCTTGTGCATACAGATGTATGGGGACCGGCTCAGGTATAATCTCTTGGTGGATCTCATTATTATGTTACATTTATTGATGATGCAACTAGAAAAACTTGGGTTTATTGCATTAGACAGAAATATGATGTGTTTGCTACTTTTAAAAAGTGGAAATCTTTGGTTGAGAATGAGATAGGGAAAAGATTGAAGTGTATCAGATCTGATAATGGAGGTGAGTACTGCGGCAAGGAGTTTGATAGTTACTGTTCATACTATGGGATTCGTAGAGAGAAGACAGTCCTAGGAACACCACAGGAAAATGGTGTGTCAAAAAGGATGAACAGAACGATCATGGAGCGTGCAAGGTGTATGAGACTGCATGCAGGGTTGCCCTTACAGTTTTGGGCGGATGTTGTAAATACTGTTGTTTATTTAATAAACAAAGGACCTTCAAGTGCTTTGGATGGTGGTATTCCAGAGGAAGCATGGACAGATAAAAAGGTAAACTACTCATTTCTAAGAACATTTGGTTGTGAAGCATTTGTCCATATTGATAAAGAAAATAGAACAAAGCTTGAAGCTAAATCCAAGAAATGTACCTTTATTGGATATGGGGTTGATGAATTTGGTTATCGTTTATGGGATTATGAAAATAACAAAATCATCAGGAGTAGAGATGTGATATTCAATGAAAAGGTCATGTATAAAGATCAGTTGCAGGGAAAGAAACAAGAAAAGGAAAACACAGAGTACATAGTGCTTGATGAAATTAAAGAAAATGAAGTTCCGAAGGTGCCAGAAAATCAAGAGCAGCAGCAAGTACCTGAAACTCCTACAACTGTAAGAAGATCTACCAGGTTAAGTAGACTCCCTGAACGATACTCTCCTTCAATGTATTATTTATTGATGACTGATTCTGGTGAACCAGAATGTTATGAAGAAGCAATGCAGGTGGAAACTAGAAAGAAGTGGGAGCAAGGAATGAATGAGGAGATGGACTCATTGGTAGGAAACCAGACTTGGGATTTGGTTTCAGTTGCCTGCATGTAAAAGAGCATTGCAAAACAAATGGATTTACAGGTTGAAGAAAGAAGAAGGAGGTAAGAAGCGGTACAAGGCCAGACTTGTTGTAAAGGGGTTTGCACAGAAGAAAGGTATAGATTTTGATGAAATATTTTATCCTGTTGTTAAGATGACTTCAATTAGGACTATCTTAACTCTAGTGGCGGTAGAAGATTTGCATCTTGAACAATTAGATGTAAAAATAGCCTTCCTCCATGTGATGCACCTGCAACAATTAATTAATACGAATATGCAAAATAGCAGAAATGACAGAACTCAGAATCACTTTTATAATGATCACAGGCCACTTCGAGGGGGAAACCTCCTATGAGAAAGCTCAATACAAATAACTTCACAGTGCCTTCATAGGTCTCAACACACACTTATATACTAAGTCTAGGCGCCAATACTATGGGTCAAAACCATGGGCCACTACAAACTATGGATCAACAATACTACGGGAGACTTACAAATCATATGCGCCAACAACAATAAAAAAAACTATTGATCAACAAATACTACGGGACAACTTACAAAGCATATGCGTCCAACAACAACATACTAACAAAGTAAAGACATGGGTTCTTAACATCCCCTCCCCCTTAAAAAAACTTTGTCCTCAAAGATTTAGATGTGGAAATTGTTGTTGAATCTGAAGGAGTGGTTCCCATGTAGCATCCTCTGGTTGCATGCCATGCCACTGAATTAAGAGCTTTGTGATAGAGTGAGAGCGAAGCTGACGCGTGCACCGATTGAGGATGGCCTCTGGCTCCAAAAGGATGGATCCTTCATTATCCAGTTCGGGTAAAATCATTTGTCCACTGATGTTGGTGCCAAGAACTTTCTTCAGACAAGAGACATGAAAGACTGGATGAATGCGGGAAGAAGGAGGAAGTTCCAATTTATAAGCAACAGACCCAATCTTCTGAAGAATCCGATATGGCCCATAGAACTTTGGAGCGAGCTTATGAAACCCTTTGAGTTTCAAGGAGGATTGTTTGTATGGCTGGAGACGAAGAAAAACCATATCGCCAACTTGAAAAGTGCGCTCAGAACGGTGTTGATTAGCTTGTTGCTTCATGCGATTTCTTGCCATGTGAAGATTGTCCCGTAAAATGCGAAGAATCTGATCGCGGTTTCGAAGGACCGTGTCAACTTCCTGAACTGGTGAACTGGTGGGGGTGTATGGAAGAAGAGATGGAGGTGCCTGACCATAGACTGCTTCATATGGGGTCATTTTAGAGGCAGTGTGGTAAGAGGTATTGTACCACCATTCAGCGAGAGGGAGCCACTTTTCCACTAATGTTGTTGTTCCAAGGTGAAGCAACGAAGATAATTTTCCAATCATTTATTGATAATTTCAGTCTGACCATCTGTTTGTGGGTGATACCCTGAACTCATCTTTAGTTTGGTGCCATTGTGGCGAAATAGTTTTGTCCAAAAATGACTGGTGAAAGTCGCATCACGATCCGAGACAATGGAAGAAGGGATGCCATGAAGACGAAAGATCTGGTCCAGGAAAATTTGAGCGATGGAGGAGGCTGTATAGGGATGGATGAGAGCACAAAAATGACTATATTTGGAGAGGCGATGAACCACAATGAGAATCATTGTCTTCCTGCCAGATTTAGGGATCCCTAAAATGAAATCCATAGAAATATCTGTCCAAATCCATGTAGGTATGGGCAAGGGTTCAAGCAATCCTGGAAGGAGTGTTGTTTCACCCTTATTGCGCTGGCAGGTATCACATTCGGCCACCATCTGTTGAATTTTCCTTTTCATGCCCTGCCAAAAGAAGTTACGTCGTGCTCGTTCATACGTTTTGAGGAACCCAGAGTGCCCTGCCAATGGAGAAGCATGGAGTTCATAGAAGACAGCCTGTTGAAGATCTGTGCTCTGGGGAAGCACCAGACGACCCTTGTATCACAGAGAAGCACCATCCCAAGAGTAATGTGGTACAGCATAAGGGTTGTTGGTCAAGCGTTGGATGATTTGAGATAAGGAAGAGTCATTGACATAACCCTGTTGAACAGATTGCAACCAATTTGGAATAGGCATAGAAATAGCTGAAAGAGAACCTTGGGCATCAAATGTACGAGAAAGAGCATCTGCCACAAGATTGTCTTTACCCTTCTTGTAAGTGATCTCATAGTCATAACCCATGAGTTTGCTAACCCATTTCTATTGTGCCGGGGAGGAGACACGCTGGTCCAAGAAATATTTCAGACTTTGGTGATCAATCTTGAAGCAGAAATGATTCCCTAATAGGTATGGGAACCACTTCTGTACTGCATGCAAAATAGCCATCATTTCCTTCTCATAGGTAGAGGCAGCTAAATTCTTACCTGAAAGGGCTTTGCTGGTGAACGTAATGGGGTGTTCATCTTGAAGGAGAACAGCACCAATTCCATTGCCACAAGCATCACTCTCAATAGTGAAGGGCTTGTAAAAATCGGGCATAGCTAGCACAGGTGTAGTACACATAGCTTGTTTTAGTTTTTCAAATGCACACTGAGCAGCAGGTGTCCATGTAAAAGCATCCTTTTTCAATAGAGCAGTTAATGGAGCTGCAATCTTCCCATAATCCTTGACAAACTTGCGGGAGTAGCCAGTCAACTCCAAAAAACCACGAAGGCTCTTGAGTGTCCGAGGATGCGGCCAATTGTTCATGGCATCGATTTTGGTAGGATCCACGCGAACCCCTTGTGCTGAGATAATGTGCCCGAGATACTCAACTTCCTTCTGTCCAAAAACACATTTAGACTGCTTGGCATGGAGATGATGGTCAGAGAAAAGTTGCATGACAAGATCTAGATGCTGGAGATGTTCATCCCATGTTTTACTGTAGATGAGGATATCATCAAAGAATACCAGAATGAATTTCCACAAGTAGGGTCGAAATATTTTATTCATTAAGGCCTGGAATGTGGAAGGAGCATTAGTGAGGCCAAAGGGCATGACCAAAAAATCATAATGGCCATCATGTGTGCAGAAAGCTGTTTTAGGGATATCATCCTCATGAACCCGAATTTGATGATACCCAGAGCGAAGATCCAACTTGGAGAAAAAGTGAGCCCCATGAAGCTCATCAAGAAGCTCATCAACAACAGGAATTGGAAACTTATCCTTGATAGTGAGGTGATTAAGTGCTCGGAAGTCAATGCAGAGGCACCATGACCCATCTTTTTTGCGGACAAGAATAACTGGAGAAAAAAAGGAACTAGTGCTTGGGCGAATAATACCTTGCTTCAATAAGTCCCAAACGAGCATTTCAATCTCCATTTTTTTATGAAATGGGTAGCAATAGGGCCTGATGTTGGGAGGAATGCTTCCAGGAAGGAGCTGAATACGATGGTCTTCTGGCCTGGAAGGTGGTAATCCCACTGGTTCAACAAAGACACCTGTATATCGATCCAGAATTTGTTGTAGATCCAAAGGAGTAGTGGAGACCGCTGATGGTTGCATCTGAATGGAATGGATCTGAGCGATGACACCATGTGAATTCTTCTTGAGGAGTTTTTCCATGCGATGTGAACTGATGATGCTGAGAGAACCTGGTTGTAATCTTGTCAATGTGTGTTTTTGTCCATTGAGGGAAAACTGCATCCAAAGTTCAGCAAAATCCCATAAGATAGGGCCAAGTGTGCATAGCCATTGAGCGCCCAAAACCACATCACATCGGCCTAAGGGCAAGGAAAACATGTCAGAGCGCAAGGTATAATCTCCCATAGAGATACGCACATTTCGACACTTCCCTTTGCAAGGTAAGGTGCCCCCATTGGCAACCATGACTTCAAAGTTGGAGCAAGGATGGATAAAACAATCAGCTTGTTTGGCGATCCGAGGGTCAATGAAATTATGAGTGCTACCAGAATCAATGAGTATTGTAAGAGGAAGCTTCTTGAAGTAACCCCTGACCCGCATTGTTTGGGGGGCGGTGATTCCAGCTAAAGCATGGAGAGATATCTCTGGCTGGTCATCCTGAGACGGAGGGTCAATAGGCAGTTCCTGAATGTCGACCGGAGCATCCAGTGTTTCTGGATCTTCGTCACCAATTTCAGAGGCAGGTGGAGACTCCACATCCAAGAGATAGAGCTTTTGTTGAACACATCTATTTCCCCGAGTGAATTTCTCATCACAATTATAGCAAATCCCCTTTTCTCTGCGTGCTTGCATCTCTGTTTTAGACAAACGCTTGATAGGAGTCGGTCGAGGAGCCTGCGGTATAGGTGGTTGCTAAGAACCCATATTTCGGAAGGGAAAAAAAGTGGGCTTGGAGCGTTGTTGGGATGCAATCTTGTCTTCTGCCAACTTAGCCAACCCTAGGGCTTCCACCATTGTGGTGAGACAAAACATTTTGACCTCAGAGCGGATGGCATCCTTTAGACCACTGATAAAACAACTCCGGTAAAAGTCACCAGACAATCCTTCGGTGTGGTTGGCTAGGTTCTCAAATTCGGTTTGATACTCTCTCACAGTGCCAATTTGGCGAAGTTTAGTGAGGGCTCTGATGAAGTCATCAAAAGCACTAGGACCAAATCGTTGCAAAAGGAGCTGGAAAAAGTCTGACCATTTGGACTTTGGATGAACCTTGATGTACCAACGGTACCATTGAAGAGCTTCTTGTTCCAAGTGAAAGGATGCCAGCGGAACTTTGTTGAAATCAAAAGTATTATGTAGACTGAAATACTGTTCTGCACGATAGATCCATCCAGTTGGATCAGTACCATTGAAGCGAGGAAAATCAAGCTTCGGACCACAGAAATTGTTGGAAGAAGAGAACCCATTGTTTGATGAAGACTCGGACTGTCGTTTTTTGTTCATAGTTGAATGTTCAAGATGGAGGCCGAGAAATTTTTCATCCAGATCCTGGAGTTTGGCTTGGATGGCTGTAAGTGCTTCTTCCATGGTTTTTGCTCCTGCACAGGTGACAACCATAACCAGGAGTTTTTTTTTCTTTTACTGGGTAGGAAAACAAAAACAGAAACTGCTTCAGTAAGGGAAAATCTGGACTTGGGAAAAAATATGAAGAATAATTGGGGTTTGACTAGGTGTTGGACACTGTCGACTAGACAGAGAAGCAAAAATGAGGATTTCAGAAGCGGGGTGAAAGAATGGGAAAATTTGGCAGAGGGGGACGAAGAAGCAGAATTCAGAAAGGAACTCTGTGGTAAAATTTGAAGGTGATTGGGTGAAATCTAAGGAAGTTATGACAAACCCTAAAAATAGACAAATGTGGGCTTTCGGGCTTTGGGAAGCGGAATTGGGGATAGGGTCCTCAGGAACGAAATATGCAGAATGGGATGACAGGGGTTCCCCGAAAATTTCAAGGGAAACTGAGTGAAAATAAGGGAGATATGGAGCGGCTATGGATCGAAAGGGATCTGGAACAGCGCTGAATGGATTGAAAACGGCTGGATCTAGAACGGCTTGCAAAATGGATTTGAAACGGCACAGTAGTGATCAACAATAGTTCAGCTGAAAGTAGATATGGACCCCAGGTATGTGCGGCTTCCTAACAGTTCAGGGGTTTCACTTGGCCACCAATGCTGTCTAACGGCTTGCGTATTGGGGCAGTACCCCTCACTCCACGACTCAGGTAAAACTGATAACTGCTTTGCCACAAACGATAGCTCTTGGTTTACCTCACGGGTGGGAACTAGTCAATTAGGTAGGGGTCATTTCCCTTTTCGCTGGCAGGTCCTCTCAATGGGCCAGCTACTTTGGGGTTCCTGTGGTACTCCTCACAATGATTTTTAGGGCTTATGCCCAAGTACTTCCCACAGTTAAGCGGATAGGGATTATTCCCAAATCCGAACCTGCAACAGATGTGAAAAAAAAATTGGCATAAATTTCACCCAGCGAGCCCAAGAAAGTGCTCTGATACCAGATGTGATGCACCTGCAACAATTAATTAATACGAATATGCGAAATAGCAGAAATGACAGAACTCAGAATCACTTTTATATTGATCACAGGCCACTTCGAGGGGGCAACCTCCTATGAGAAAGCTCAATACAAATAACTTCACGGTGCCTTCATAGGTCTCAACACACACTTATATACTAAGTCTAGGTGCCAATACTATGGGTCAAAACCATGGGCCACTACAAACTATGGATCAACAATACTACGGGTGACTTACAAAGCATATGCGCCAACAACAATAACACGAACTATTGATCAACAAATACTACGGGACGACTTACAAAGCATATGCGTCCAACAACAACATACTAACAAAGTAAAGACATGGGTTCCTAACACTCCATGGGGATTTGGAGGAAGAAATATATATGCAGCAGCCACAAGGGTATGAGGTCAAAGGTAAGGAGGATCTGGTATGCAGGTTGAAAAAGAGCTTGTATGGCTTGAAGCAAGCTCCAAGGCAGTGGTATCTAAAGTTTGACAGGTTTATGACAGAACAAGGTTATAGTAGATGTCATTCTGACCACTGTGTTTATTTCAAGAAGCTAGACAATGGAAGATATATTATCTTGTTATTGTATGTGGATGACATGCTTATTGCAGGGTCTGACATGCAGGATATAAATGTACTCAAAAGGAAGCTAGATAATTCATTTGTGATAAAGGATTTGGGTGCTGCAAAGCAAATCCTTGGTATGAGAATAATGAGAGACAGGAAAAATCGCAAATTGACATTGTCTCAAAGTGAGTACATACAAAAGGTGTTGGAGAGGTTCAGAATGCAGAATGCAAAACCTGTAAGTACACCTTTGGCTAGCCATTTCAGTCTAAGTAAGGAAATGTGTCCCAAGACACAAGAAGAGACAGATTACATGTCCAAGATTCCCTATCAATCAACAATTGGCAACTTGATGTATGCCATAGTGTGCACAAGACTAGATATTGCACATGCAGTGGGAGTTGTGAGCAGATATATGAATAATCCAGGTAAAGAACAATGGAAGGCAGTATAGTGGATTCTCAGGTATTTGAGAGGTACTACCACTGAGGCATTATGTTTTGGAGGTTCAGACATTGTTCTACAGGGATATGTTGATGCATATATGGCAGGTGATAAGGATAGCAGGAGGAGCACCACAGGGTATGTGTTTACTGTAGGTGGAACAACAGTAAGATGGATTTCAAAACTACAGAAGGTTGTTGCACTTTCAACAATAGAAATAGAGTATGTTTCCATTACAGAGGCTAGTAAAGAGATGATTTGGTTGCAGAGGTTTATGGAGGAAGTGGGTAAGAAGCAGAAGGATAGCAGATTGTATAGTGACAGCTAGAGTGCCATTCATCTTACAAAGAACTCAGCATTTCATTCCAGGACTAAAAATATATAGCTCAAGTACCATTTCATATGCTCTGTTCTGGAAGATGAACTGTTGAAGCTGGAAAAGATACATACTAGCCAGAATCCTGCAGACATGTTCATAAAGGTAGTGACCAGAGAGAAACTAAGTTCGTGCTCGATTTCAGTTGGCCTTCTAGCATGAAGGTGAAGAGGAGAAATTTTCCAAGCCCAAGTCCAGCAGCGGTGGAGTTGCTGTGATTAGTCTCCAAGTGGGAGATTGTTGGTTGTGGAGCCAGATCTTCTAGTCTCATAGATGATATTGTATCAGCCATGTTTGTACCCCAGTTTTATATGATATGTAGGTGGACTGTACAGTCACCCCAACGGGGGGGGTATGGGGGGGAATTTCCCCCCCACGGGGTTCCAGGGGGGACCATCCCCCCTAGCTGGGGGGTCTGGGGGCAGTGCCCCCGAGAAATGGGGGTTCGGGGGAAACGCCCCCGAAGAAAAATTTTGGGGCTATTTTCGCCAGCTGTTTTGCGGGCCCATGGTTTTTGGGTATCCCATGGTATTTTCCCATTGTATTTCCCTTATAAAATAAATACATTGTAATACAGTTAGGGATGATGATGTATTAGGTTTTATGCATTGTAAAGATCTCTGAGATCAGGAGAGAGACTGTGAAACAAAGAAGAGGAAGTGCAGCGGTTGTGCTGCAGGTTGTATCCCTTCATCTTGCTGGATGGTAATAATAATAAGGACTGGAAAATTTAGTGTGGACGTAGCCCAAGTTGGGTGAACCACGATATATCTGTGTCTCTCTTGGAATGTGTATGTGTGATTATATTTGCATTTCTGTTTATTGTTATTTCTCTGCGATCCTGTTTTCTAACAGCTTCCTTGCAAGAACTACTGGAGTGTGCTCCCTCTTGATCTTTGCTTCCTGGAGTGTGCTGCCTCTTGATCTTTGCTTCCTGGAGTGTGCTCTCTCTCGATCTTTGCTTTCTGGATTACTTTTTCTTGACCTTATATCCATCCTGGACCACTATGCATGCTTGAGTGTGCACTAGTGTCATCATTGTGTCATCCTCGATATCTCATACATAATCATACATCCATTAGTATAATCTCAATAATATAAAAACATTATGATTCTAAATAATCTTAAATATGTATGGTCATGATCATTTCATACATAGGTAATAAGCGTTAGCATTCAAGGTTTCAGGGAAGACTTCTTTTACTCATGCATATTCTTATTTGACCATAGGACTCTTCTGGTTAGTCATGTCATCAATCAAAGTAAGAAACATAATATGCATAAACCCTTGATTACTTAAACTTCTAAGTTCAAGAATAATCATTATCATTCATACAAAAGTATAAGATCCTAACACAAGGTAGGATTCTAACTTGATATAGGAAAAACATACCTAGTTATCATGTTTGCTAGTTATGTCTAACATATCTACATAATGACTTCTTGTTTTCTTCAATGACTTGTGCTAGTAACCTGCATAACTCATAAGTTAACCATTGTGGAACCAAAATTATACATACCTCGTAAGTAGAGCTTCTATGTGATCCATGACCATGGATGAGTCTTTGTCTTCATGTCACCATGGTCATATGTTCTTGATCTAGGACTCGATTTGTCTTTCTTGATGTACCTTTCATGTTAGCGGACAACATCATACTCATACAACACCACAGTGCATCAGTACAATCATAAGTTTCATAGCCCTAATCAATGAATGTCTTCTATCATTCACATGCATTCATACTTTTACTAGGGTGATAAGACAAGTCTAAAATTAAACAAGATTGTACTAACCTCAATAATATGAAGACAAACATATCATAAACTTAATCATGAACAGATTTCAAACCATACCTGTATCTCTTCAAGTCATACCTATCGAGATTGCTTGTAGCATTATTATGTAAGGACTTAGCCTCATCTCCCTCTGGAACTAGAATGTCTTCATTTATGTAGGTGTCCAAATCATACTCTTCTAGGATTAACCCAATCCACTTTGATTTGTTGAAACTGGATCTAGAGATGGATTAGGGTTTGACAGAGAAACCCTAAAAATTTAAACTTTGAATTTCAAACTTCTAATTGGATGAAAAGATGCGCCTTGCTGAGTTTATCAAGTTGGTATACTTCAATTTTGAAATCTCCAAAATTTGACCTCTCAAAATTGCCTTTGAAACTTTCGGATTTTCTCGACAGCATCCCGAACTAGGGTTTGATAAAGCTCGGTCTTCTACCCAACCAAAAGGTTCGATATTGTACTCTAAACTTCAATTTTTCTGAGGAGCTTCCAGCCGTGTTCATAGATTTCAAAACTTCCAACTTTTGCAAAAGCCCTAATTTTCCACCTTTCCAATCAAAATCCCGAACTAGGGTTTGATCAAGCCAGGCCTTTTTCCCAACCAAAAAACTTGATCTAGGTCTCTAAATTTCAATTTTTATGAGGAGCATCTAGTTGTGGTCTCCGATTCCAAGAATTACAACTTTTTCTGAAACCCTAATTTCCCGCAGTAGTGACAAGCCAAAAATGAGAATGCTCAGAAACTAATTCTATTTCATAGAAATATGTGCCTTATTGTTTCTTGTGCATCTCTGAAATTACGAATCCATAGGGTCTACAACTTCATCCTGTGGTATCCTGACCTGTCATCTTTCCAACCCCATAGGTCTGACCTCAAATGAATTCTCTGAGAGAGAGAGATGTGCCAAGTGTCGCAACGTGACCTATTTATGGGATAAAATAGTATAGCTAAATTGTACGGAATTCCACGTGTCAATGGTTAAAATTTGGCCTCTGAAACTTACCTATGAAACTACAGTCCATGCACTTATTGTCACTTTTTATAGAATTCCATTTGGAGCTTGCTAGCCCAAGATATGACCTTTGTGCCTAGGTCACTTGTTTAGGAATGCATTCTGGAAGAGGCAGAAACCCTAGATTGTACCGATCATAAAACAAAAATTACAATGAATTAGAAGTTGTTCTTCGGAAAAAAGGTACATGGGGATGTTCCCTTCAACCTGTAAAAGTTTTAGATCCTGAACCTTTTCCAAAATGTATTTATAGCGAAAGTGCCACGATGACTAGTTTTTTCTATATTAAGCCCTAACTTCCAATTTGTCGCAAGTGCAACAAGGGTCATAAATGCCATACCATGCCTTCTTTCAGGCTAGCTCTGATACCATGTTAGTTTTTCAGAATTTAATTCAATCTGATCTAGGATCTTAACTAAAATAACAACATGTACAAGATATCAAGCATAAGAGACAAGAGACAAGAGACATAAAACATTTCACCGAGGAAAACCAAGAAGGTGAAAAACCCCACAACTTCCTCAAAGATAGAATAAGAACCAATAAAAGGATCACAATGATCAAACCCAAGAGATAGATATCTTCAGCAGCATACTCCTCCTCCACTTGTGCGCACTCCTCCTCTCTCTCACTGTGAAGTGAGTGAATAAGAGAATGTGTAAAATGAGAGAGACACACTCTCTATTTATACACTTACTTTCACTTAACCTTTACTCAACTAGGTCATCCCCAACTTAACAACTTAATATAATGCTTACTGGGCCGACCCCTCTAGGGTGGTCTAATAACCCTTTGACCCACATGACTCATACAAGGCCAACCCCATCAAGGTGGTCTAATAACCCATTAAGAATAAGTTACAGCACTTACAATATAACTTGCGACACTTGCAAGTACAAATGACGACACTTCCAATCAGAGGAATAATACATCTCCGTTGGGGATACAAAGAAGGCACAAATGTAATACATACAATATACAAGTGAATATCTTTTGAAGTTATAAATACATCAATAGTTCCAAGCCTAGAGTTTCTTCCATCGATGCAACTCGATAGGTCAAGTCTTTCTCAAGTCTTTTGATTTGATTGTTTTGATCCATTAAGTTGTTTGTCTTACTCACACTTTGCGTTAGGCCTTACTTGCTCCTTTCCAAGTTATTTTTCTTTTGCAATTATCAGAAAAGTCAAAAAGTGAATTCAGTAGCTTAATAGTAATATTTATCATTGTTTTGAAGTAGCATAGTTTGCTTTGCTTTGAAATTTAAAAGCAAATTAAAAAGAAATTTGATTTAGAATTGCCTAGTCTCAGTTTTTGAAAGAATATAAATGAAAAGAAAAAAGTTTTTGTGAATTGAAAATCATTACTTTACATGCACTTTGCTTTCTAGTGAAACCATTCCACACACTGCACTACTTGTTGGCTCGGTTTTGCAACCAAGCTTAGTGCTATGGGCACCTACTAACTAGTAGTAGCAGTTTCAATAGAAATAAAAACAATAAACTAAATAAACAATACTTTTCATGGATCTAAACAAGAATCTAAGCAAATAATGTAAATATTTCAAAATCAAGAACAAGAAACATAAGAAATAAATTTTGTATTGAAAAGTGGGGGGGGCAAGCAAGTGCTTGCGATATTACCTCCAATGGTGAAGGTTGATGTTGAGCAACTCCCAAGATGAGTAGCTCCAAACTCCAATAGGTCTCTTTCTCCAAGGTTGCTTCAATGGCTAAAAGTGCTCAGGGGAGATTTCAGCAGCATAAGGATGAGATAATGGAAGGATGTGAAATGAGGAGCCCCTACCACCTTTTTATAGGTTTTGGTGGTGAGGAATACCATTTGTGGTTTTGTGGAAACCAATGGTATTGACCAACATGGTTTAGGTAATTTTCCCTCCTTTTTCCTTTTTTGAATAAAAATAATATTTTAATTCCCTTTTTAATATTTTTGGGAATTTGGACCCTTTTTGAGGGTTTTTTATGATTTTCTTGGAAAAATAATCTTTTTTAATGGAAAAAGGGGTGTACTAAGGTCTTTTGGTGACCTTTTGTTGGTTTCAGAGGCTCAGATGGTGGAGAAGTGGACAAATGGGTCATGTGAGTAAGGGAATGAGCTAGTGAGCACTTTTTAGGTGTTAACAGATTGCCCCCTGATGTGTGAGGGCAGGAGCTCATCGTATGGCCGATAGACATCATAGTTCTTTTGTCCTTTTTCTGGGTTTTAGGGGAGAGAAGAGACCGGTTGGAGACTGGAGCCACGGCCCTTGGAAGCTGCAAAAACAAAAAATATTACATTGCCTCAATATGAATGAGGTATAATCTCTGATAAAGGACGAGGCGGGCATTCCCATGCTCGTATCAAGACATATACAAAACAATTAGTCCCAAGAAGGGGGATCTAATACGTAAAGAAATATACTGGTACATCATAATGGTCCAGAGGGGACATGATTGTGGGATATACTCATGATCATGGCTGATCTCAATAACTGATACACTGGAATAACTGTTGAACTGCTGAAACTGAAGGTGTCCAACATCTGTATGGACTCAATGACTGTGAGCCATCTCTAGGCAGTATTGTAACTGTATACTCAAGGGAGTATGGAACCTGGGTAAATCTGAATACTGTCGCCATGCGCAGCCCGGATATCTATAGAAAAAAGTGTAGCTGGTGTGATCCATAGGAAGACTCTCAAATGTGGAGGAGTCAGGAGGTATCCGGGGTCTTCGACTAATAACTGAACGGACCAATACCCTGTGCGAGTCTCAACGATGCGATCAAGGTGTTGAAGTCGAGCATGTGAGAAACAACCATTTGGAGAGGCACTGAGGATTCCTCTCGAAATGATCCGTAGGCACCCATTATAAATGGTAATGAGTCCAAGACACAGGGACCTCTAGGTCTATCCTCTGGAATCAATGTGGTTGTCGTCGACAGAGGGAGACCAGCAACTAACAAGGCAATGATGTTTCCTTGACAGGAGCACGAGGTGTAGAACTGAAGTGGTGTAGTACTGCTGGTAGGACTGACATACTTGTGGGGATGGGAAATAACTGGGTCAAAAATGGGTAGACTCAAACTTCCTTTGTTCAGAGCATGATGACGTGGTTGACCTGGCAGCGTAGGGAACTGACTTGTAGGTGTGGGGATCATCTTTTAGGGACTGAAGGGTATGTACTGACTCTGGGGGGGTGAAGCTGATGGTAGCTGTCGAGGGAGTTTCCGAGTGACATACTGCAGAATACTCTGAACAAAGGCGACCAGAATGGGGAAGCTGCTATGTGAGTAGACATGATCTGTCGTGGCGCCAAGAGGCACCATTCTTCCTTCTTCGTAGTTTTAATGAGCTCCAAGAAGGGATAAAAGTGTGCTCTGAAATGGTACGGTCCTGTGGATTTTGTGAGCCCAGGACGGCGCATGCTCATGGTTGCTTTCATGTTTAGAGAGTCTGAAAACGGTAAGTGGACTCTGTTGGTGTTTCTTTTTCGTAAGTTTAGTCTCCAAGGCCCGAAAAAGGATAAAATGATGCGGATGGAGAACTCTTCTAGCCGATGTGACTAGAGTATACCTTTTTCGTAATTAGTCTACGAGGTCCGGAAAAGGGGTAAACTTATACCAGGTAGACGCCCTTTCAGATACGTTTATCGAGCATGAAAGGAAGCAAGATTGCTCGGCGATCTTTTCATTGTTTTAGGAGTCAGAAAAGAGCTTAACAGAAACTCCCTAAGTGCCTTTTTCGTAAAAAGGGGTTGCTCGGCCCGAAAAAGGGATAAAATTATACCGAACAAAAAATGGATTGATGAGGGCGAGAAAAGGTCTCAAGCATCGTCATCAGTGCGAAAAACTGGATCCGGTGACATAAGGATTGTCGGAAACGGAGAACGGCCGATGTGGCACGCAAGCCGAGGTGACGAGGGGGGCGTGGAAAAGATGCCCGAAAAATATAAAGGTGAGAGCGAGAAATGATCTCTAGCATCATCACGAGCGCGGAAAACTGAATCCGGCGATATAAGGCAAGTCGAAAACGGAGAACGGCCGATGTGGCACGCTAACCGAGGTGACGAGGGGGGCGTGGAAAAGATGCCCGGAAAATCTAAAGGTGAGAGCGAGAAATGATCTCAAGCATCATCACGGGCACGGAAATATGAATCCGGCAGTGCAAATGGTGCGAAAAACGGAGGTCATAAGGACTCCGGAATGGTTAAAGGAAAGAACTAGGTTAAAAAATGGCTACAAATAAAGGTGATCCCACCAAGCGAAGGATACAGTGGTGGGGAGAAATGATGACCCGTGGGGGAAAAATACTAGGTGTATCAAATCAACTGAAATATACAAGTGACACGTGACCTCAAAAATGGTTGAGATCACGAATATGAAAAAGTGAGCAGGGTTAATGGTCTGCCCCCATGCTATGTGCATGGGGTTTGTGATTGTGGATCACATATGTGTTGGTTTGAACGATGGGCTCATTGAGGTGTTGAGATAGAGATGATGGGGAAGGTTCAAAATGATTGATCATGCCCCCTATCCCGGGGTCGAGGTAATCTATTATGCCCCCTAACTCAGAGGTGTCAATGTGGTGCAGATGTTGTCTCATAGAGAGATCAATAGGGCATTGAGCAACTGCTGGCGGGGTGTTATACCATGAGGCTGTGGGTCGTGGTGGCATACTGAAGTGATGATATGATAATGGGGGATTCCCTTTGTGGGGTGGATGCCCCCAGTATCTCCGACGAGGATCACGGTGATGATGAGTAGGCAAGGTTTTGGGCATGCCCCCATGTTGTGGACATGTGGTTTCCTGGTTGATTTGAAAGGGTTCAACCTGTGTGTCAAAGGGATCAATGGAAGGGGCCGACCGGACAGAGGGGTATCCAGTGGAGATCATATAAATGGCGGGGTCAAGGCCAGGCATTTCGGTATCTGACCAAGTAAAGACATCAGTGAATTCTTGGAACAGTTGTTGGTATTCTCCGATCTCATGCTCACTGTGGGAGGTTCCTAATGTGATGGTATGAAGGGCACCAAGTGGGTCAGAGATGTCAATGTGGATGACGGGAGAAATATCGGCCATGGGATCCGTTAACCAGTCGATTTTAGTAGGAAGGAAATCCTTGGACTCAACCGCGGATTGGGTAGCGGTGGTGGATGAAGTCTCTTCCAGGAGGAAGTATGGACGATGGTGCATGTCTTCCCCGGGATAATCAAAGGTAGTAGGAGTCTCGAGAACCTCTTCATCATTGCGGGACCTTTGAGTGGTCAAATCGAGTGATGAGGTAGTGGTAGTCGAAGAGATCATATAGATGGTGTTAATCTCTCCGGATGAGGATGATGCGGGAGGGTAGATCTCCTCGATAGTAGAGGGTGCCGTCTCTAGGTCCAAATTGTTCATCTCGTAGAGAGCTGCTCTGTAGTCTGGGATGTCAGGACAGTTATGCGAGTAGTGGCCATAAATACCGCATATCGCACATGGGTGGTTGGTACGCAGTGATTTATCACGAGGCATAGGGTTTGGATCTAGTTTGACCACCGGGATGTTGGGGTCGTCGTCCAACATTTGCATGTGTTCCTGCAATGCAGGTAACTGTGGGCACTGATGGGTTGGATGGCCTAACTCATCACACAGCGAGCATTTTGGAGGAGCACGAAATATGGGGGGAGGTTTAACTGCCTTGGGTGGGGGAACCGTAGTGTATGGTTGTGGGCCTCTGCCCCCAGTGGGCCTGACGAATGGAGGGGGATTCGTCGACGACGAAGGAGTCGTGATACCGGGAGGTGGTTGGGTAGAAGTAACAATGGGTTGCACCGGTTGTAGGATGACATTTGGTGTCGGTGGAGGAACGGGAGGCGTAATATACCACACGGGTAATCCTAATGTTAACCCGGGGAGACTAAGGGTAGCCATAAACGGGGCGCTTACTACACCCGAAGGAGGAAATAGAAAGGGGATTGTGTGGATAGGTGTAACACCGATGTGACTAGGGACCAATGGTGGTTTGGGTAACAAGGAGGGTTGATTACCGGGTGTTTGTGAAAGAGTGCAGAGGTTAGCGACCTGGGTCTCCGGTGACGGTGGTGGAATGGCCTGGAATGTAGAGGTTATCGACGCCTCGGAGTAAAGTCTGGGTCCTACTGAGGAAATGAATGAGGTAGTTGCACCACAAACAGGTTGTTCAACCATGGTGAGACCATTTTCAGGTGTGGTAGGGGCCTTGGGATCGTAATAGGTGAGCTGGTCGACCTTGACCACGCGTCCCTCATGGGGGAACATCATGGTACGAAAAACGGATGAGGCAACCGCTTTCATGGTGTACATGTAGTTGCGACCAAGTAAAAGGTTATAGTCTAGTGGGGCATTGATGACCTCAATGTCAATGAGCACGGTTTTACCCGCCAGCTGGACAGGGACATTGGCTAACAGACCTAGGGGTTGAGCCGAACGACCGTCATAAGCTCGTAATGCAGTGGTGGACTGCTGGAGAGTAGGGGATCCCAACTTCTGCCAAACAAATGTGGACATGACGCATGTGGAGGCCCCTTCATCGATAATGCACCGATGGATGACAAGATTCCGAACAGAAACGGAAACTTGGAATGCTAAAGAGGAAGGCAGGCGGGGTTCAGACTGGTCTGAATCGAATGCGATCAACTGTGAATCATTGGGGTCAATGGCGCCAATGGCAGAGAGCAAAGTTTTGCGCTGCGAAGGACAGTTTTGCAAAACTTCTAAAGCAGACATGGCTGCAGGAGACTGGGCTAAGTCGTCTAGGATGTTGTAATTCGACGCAGCGCGAGCATTGGGATTACTGTTGATGCGACAAAGTGGGAAGCGAGGTGCTTTGGAAGCGCCATCAAGTGAAGCCGGAGGTATACGTAACGTTTGATCTGTGGGATTAACGTTAGTGTTCTTGTCGGCGGGAGGGGCTTCAGAGGTGGAGCCATATTGGTTCCAACGAGTTTGGAGGTTAGCATCGGCAGTCGACATCATCAACAAATGGTGAGTACCTGAATCGAACATGGGTTGATCAGGGGCTGCATAAGTGATCTGCTGTGGTGGCACGTTTCCCTGAGGGGGGGCTAACGGCTGAGTGTTCACTACACCCTGGTTTGGAAAGGGGTTTTGCAGCACCAAAGGTTGATGTTGAGGTGGTGGAGGGTTGGGTGGTGGCTGAGGAACCGCTTTCCCTTGACGATGGGCATCGTTGGTCCAGAGTTGTCGAGCTCGCTCCAAATGTGGGCAAGAATGCGTGTAATGACCATAGACCCCACAAATAGAACAAGGGTGGTTTGTTCTGAGGTTATTATTTCTAGGCTGCTTAGGATTCCGATCCGGATTGCGGTTGGGAGGAGCAGCATTGTTATTTTGCGGAGGATTGGGAGGTGGAGGACCTTGCTGATGTTGTTGGTTATTACCATGGTTATGACCTCTACCACGGTTCTGTTGCTCACCTTGGTTGCGCTGGTTGTTTTGGTATTGGGGCTGATGTTGTTGTGCGTACACGTGCCCTTGAGCATTGGGGGGATTTTGGGGAGCCGCAGGTGCGGGAGCAGGTTGCGGTAGATAGTATGCAGGTGGAGGTGGAGGTGGTCCAGTTGCCTGTTGGGGTTGTTGGTACCCCTGAGCTGGTGGAGGTGTGAGGTTAGCTGGTGCAACCGGTTGTGGGTAATGCATGGGCTGTTGTTGGAACTGCATGGGGTTTTGTATCGTAGGGTGAGCATAGTATGTAGGGGGTACATATGCTGATGGCGCTTGGCCATAACAATGTTGTGGACAAGAGGGTCCATGAACGTGATGGGTCTGGTTTGTTGGAGCATAAGAAGTTGTCGCCCCGGAACTAGATGTAGCCCTAGAAAGGTCTGGGGCGGGCATGGTGCTCACCATACTGAAAGGTTTTGCTTGCGGTGTAATTTGGCCAATAATGCCATCAGCGGCATGTGATGCCCCCGGTGTGTCACCGCGTGCAGAGTCACCTCGTGGGGCGTCAGGTATGATCGTGTATAGGTAACCTGACTGGGCATAGATAAGATCAAACTGTTGGGCCTTAAGGATGGCCTCCTCCTCAGACTGGGGTCTTTCAGATGCTACATCCTTCGCAATGAGAGGAAGGAGGGATTTAAGGAACCAGTCTAAAAAGATTCGGTCGTCTAATTTGATCTTGCATAGGCTTCGGCGCCGCCGCCAATCATGAATATGGTCCGTGATATGCGTGGCCGTGTTTTGTCTGCAAGACAGTAGGATCTCGACGCCCGCATCATAGCGGACTGGTAGCTGAAAGAACTGTAGGAAGGTCGAGGCAAGGGAGGTAAATGTGGAATGCGTCCCATGGGGTTGCTCGATATACCATTTGGCTGCAGAGCCAGTGAAGGTGCGCTGTAATAAACGGAGTCGGACAGAGTCGTCCACTATGGAGTTGGAGGAACACCATAAATGGAAGGACATGATGTGGTTTTGGGGGTCTTCTCCGGCCTTTCCCTCAAACTTAGGGATGTCAGAGGGAAGCTTAGTGGGCATATGGGGCCAAGCAGGATCATGCCTGATGGGGTCATTTGTGAGCCTAGCTAAATCTGGCAGGTTGAGACTTGCCATGTATGGTAGACTAGCGGATGTGGTGACCGGAACCGGGACCTGCCTAGCCATTGTGGTATGGTGTAGGGGTCCAGTAGCGCCTATAGGTATGCTAGGTATGGAGTGTATGTGCCCTCCAAAAGGTGTGGCCTGATATGGGTTAGCGCTCCCAAGTGCAACTTGGGTTACACTTGGGTTAGGAATCGCACTAGGGATTCCTGGTATATTACTACCGAGTGCAACGTGGGTTACACTTGGGTTAGGAATCGCACTAGGGATTCCTGGGATAGCATTCCCAAGTGCAACAGGAGTGACACTTGGGTTAGGAATCGTACTAGGGATTCCTGGGATAGGGTTTGTGGAAACCGAAGGGGGTATGACCCCCATGTTGGGCATGCCCATGACAGGTTGTGGTCCTGTGCTAGGCATTCCTAAATGTGGAGTGTTACCCATATTGGGCATACCCAAGGGGGTGGGTGTTGTCATGGATGGTATCCCCGCAGAAAGGTCTGCGGATGTCTGACCTATGGTTAATGTAAATTGTGGATCTTCTGGTGTTCCAGACATAATTGTGGTAGGTGGTAACTCTGTGGGGTTTTCGGATTCTACCTCCAAATCAAAGGTGAAGTGGGGTATGTCAGAATCGGATGACCGTCTAGATGATCGACGATGTGTCGAATCAAGGGATAATGCTCTGCGTCTGTGACGTGGAGAGCCAAGTGGACTAAACTCTGGGAGTTCGCCCTGTAGACGACGAGAACGTCTAGAATTCTCAATGGTGAGAATATGGTTTTATGTAAAAATTGTTTTAAGTATCAGGTGGTGATATATATGTAAAAGACTCAAAACCCTAATGCCACCAAGGGTGCAAGAAGGGGAGTGAAAAAAGAAGGCTCACAGGCCAAAAAATCAATCCTCAAAAAATGCACTTATCCTAGCAGCTGTGCTACAATAAGTGGAGGAATGCAACAACCGGTCAGAATACCAACATGCAAGCGGCTCCTAGAAAAAATAGGTGTAACTAGACTCAAAAGGTGGTAAAGATCATGCAAACACCTAATCTAAAAGTATTGTGACTCAAACAGACGATATCCCCTGCAAGGTGATGAAATCCAAGTCAGACAATATGAATGTAGAGACAACGGCTAGATATCCCCCTACCGGGAGGGACACCGGGTAATCAATCCTAAAAAGACAGGCTACTAGGATACTCCGTTCATGACGCGTCGAGAAAAGGTAAATCTGCCGTTTGGTCCTTTGATCGCAATATCCCAATACAGGGATATCCCGAGAACTGCGAATGGTAGCCCTTCGGTTACTGAATGGGTTTCGGTATCCCACTCAGGCTTCCGGAACCATCCTCGCGACTTCAACCCTCCTAGGGGAGAGGCCTTCCCACAAACCGGTTGTGACCGCGCCAAAAAGTACTAAGAGATTTTAGCTCCCTAATTGGACAACTTCTATGTCTCAGATGTATGAACTGAGGGGTGTTATTGGAACACCTATCCCCCCAATACTACCTAGCTACAAGAATTCTTTTTGTGTTCCCCAAGTGGGGTTAAGAGTGTGTTCAAATTAGGGTAAGTTTTAAGTCTTAGTTCAATTAAGTGATCGTGTGAGTGCACGTGAGGTGTTGTAAACTGAACTTGAAAAAATTAAATGCTTTAAGGGAAATTTTTCAAAAAATAAAGGACTTTTCGAAAAAATAATAAGCAAATATTTAAGACTTTTTCACTAAAAGAAATTAAATTGCTTTTTCAAAAATAACTCGAAAAAATAATGGATTTTTTGGATTTTTGAAAGCAAATAATAAACTTCTAAAAGAAATAAATGGATTTCTTCGTTTCAATAAAATTTGCTAAGGGCAAGATTCTAAAGAAGTAAACAGGAAAAAATTTGAATCTAGATAAAGAATGCAAAATGAATCTTTCTTTCACTTTCTTGAAAATTTTTAAAAAGATTTCTATGTATGCACTTTTAAATAGTAAAAAAAAAATTTTCTAAATCTGGAAAATATGCAGAATTTGATACTGTAAAAAATGTGCTATGGGCAGAAAGTACAGTAAAAAATATTTTTCAAAATCGGGATGGCCGAATGAAAAAAATTCAGCCGCGCGGGTTTTGGACGAACAGCCGCGATGGGCCGCGCGGGTTTTGGCCGAACAGTCGCGATGGACCGCGCGGGTTTTGGACGCACAGTCGCGATGGACCGCGCAGGTTTAGGGCGCACAGTCGCGATGGACCGCGCAGGTTTTGGGCGCACAGTCGCGATGGACCGCGCAGGTTTTGGGCGCACAGTCGCGATGGACAGCGCGGAAAAAGGCCGCGAAGCCGCGGTGTGCAGCGCGGAAAAACACAGAACAGTCGCGATGGACCGCGCGACTGTCTGGAAAAAGGCCGCGATGGACCGCGCGGAAAAATGCAGAAAAGTCGCGATGGACCGCGCGACTGTCTGGCAAAAAGCCGCGAGGCGGAAGCCGTGCACGGAAAACGAGAAACGAACTCGAAAATTTAAAATTTAGGGCTGTTTTTTGGGGCCAAATCTCAGAACAGCAATGGATCTGCTGTCTAAGATGGCAGATCTATGGATCTAATGGTTAAAAACTCATAAAAACTAAGATTTAATGGCAAAGCTAGAGATCTAAAGTTCAAACCAAAGCGGAGTCGCCAAAACTGTTGGCTCGGTTTTGCAACCAAGCTTAGTGCTATGGGCACCTACTAACTAGTAGTAGCAGTTTCAATAGAAATAAAAACAATAAACTAAATAAACAATACTTTTCATGGATCTAAACAAGAATCTAAGCAAATAATGTAAATATTTCAAAATCAAGAACAAGAAACATAAGAAATAAATTTTGTATTGAAAAGTGGGGGGGGCAAGCAAGTGCTTGCGATATTACCTCCAATGGTGAAGGTTGATGTTGAGCAACTCCCAAGATGAGTAGCTCCAAACTCCAATAGGTCTCTTTCTCCAAGGTTGCTTCAATGGCTAAAAGTGCTCAGGGGAGATTTCAGCAGCATAAGGATGAGATAATGGAAGGATGTGAAATGAGGAGCCCCTACCACCTTTTTATAGGTTTTGGTGGTGAGGAATACCATTTGTGGTTTTGTGGAAACCAATGGTATTGACCAACATGGTTTAGGTAATTTTCCCTCCTTTTTCCTTTTTTGAATAAAAATAATATTTTAATTCCCTTTTTAATATTTTTGGGAATTTGGACCCTTTTTGAGGGTTTTTTATGATTTTCTTGGAAAAATAATCTTTTTTAATGGAAAAAGGGGTGTACTAAGGTCTTTTGGTGACCTTTTGTTGGTTTCAGAGGCTCAGATGGTGGAGAAGTGGACAAATGGGTCATGTGAGTAAGGGAATGAGCTAGTGAGCACTTTTTAGGTGTTAACACTACTGTTATTGAGTAAAAAGTAGCCCTTAAAATTAAATCTTAATAAAATTAACTAGCAACATTTTTCTTTTAGGTATACACATCACCAACTAGCTTAGCCTAGGGTTTCGGATTAGAACACACTTAAACTATCCGGAATCAGTTTCATTACGCAATAATCGTAGTAAGACATTCTTTACGTAAATCCATTTGTATCAAAATTTCTTGGGAAACTCCACTGAAACCAGAGCTAAGCATGAGGTCGTGTGAGACTGGAATCATTGAGGATAACCCCTCACTTTCCTTTCGAGCATAAACCAGAGTTGTCTTGCGTACGGGGGTCCTTTTGGACTTCGGGCTTTGTTACCTTGCCCATGCGTTATGGCTAGACTGACGACTGTCCCCCCAAGAATTTTTGTACTTTTGGTAGCCTTAGTATCTTGACCATCTAGGACTCTTCACAAGTAGAGTGGAAGGCTATTTCCACTTCACCTCGGACAGACATGGAAGGTAACCCTTTGGCAGTAATCCCGGGAGGGCGATTTGGTGATTCAAATGCTTGCACCCATAGGACCTCCATTGGATGCCGTGTAATTGACCGTCTATACTCTATTGGTTTGTTCTGGTCCCTCATCATCCTAGACTGACTTTTGAGAGTATCAAATTTGTTTGCTTGGTCTTGATCACCTTAGGACATTTTTAGTGGTGTGCTCTTTGTGCTACTTGTTTTTAGTTGGCCTTAGAGATTTCTGGCCCATTGAGTCCAAAACTATGGATAGCATCCCAGTGAGCACCAATCTAGGGACCCTTGTTCAAAGGGCTCCTTGTGCTTTTCCATTCATTGGGAACATTGGTACTCCCTTAATGGCTACCTTGAATCTTCCAGGATTCACTATAGGGCTACTGATTTGGTTGTTTTCCACTCCGAACGCCTTGCATGCTCCTGATGCTTCTCAAGTAAGCACCTCACATCAAGAGCATCAGAACCCTATACCTACTTCACCAGTAACAACCTCTCCTCCTCCTTCTACCTCATGTGGTGAAAGTAGTAATACTAGTAACCAGTAGTCTAAAATGAATAGACGGAAGAAGAATAGGAAGAAGATGCTAAAGCAAGGGGGCAACCACCCATCCTTTGGAAGTCATGCTGAGGGAACCTACCTAGCCTCTGGTGGTCATGTTGGGAGAACTCACTCAATCACTGTAAATCATACTGAACCCACCCACCCAGCCTATGGAAGTCATGCTGGGGGCACCTACCCAGCCTCTGGAGGTCATTTTGGGAGCAAACTTTCAGTCACTGCAAATCATACTGAAAGCATATTTTCAACCACTGTTGCTCATGTTGAGGACATGTCATTGATCACTGCTGGTCATATTAATAACAAGTGACTAGTTACTGTGAGTCATACTGGAGACATTGAATCAACCACTGCAAGTCATGCTGAGAAAGTTGACATTGTCGACAAATCTAATAAACAGAAGCTTAAGTTACCATGTAAGTTTTGTGAGGGAGACCACCTGACCTATTTGTTCCCTATACTTCCAAATGTGCAAAGAGTGTGGTCCATAGTTCAAAATTCTTCTGCTTCTGAGAAACTAGCCACTACAACTCACGCTGGGGGCACGCTATCAGCCAATGCTAGTCATGTTGAGAGTACTGTTGTTGTAAAGGAGTTTAAGCTTATATGATGGAAGCCAAAGTTCCCTTGTAAACTTTGTAAGGGAGATCACCTTACTCACCTGTGCTCTGCTATTCCAGAGGTGCAGAGAGTGTGGCCCATGTTCGAAGGATCCTCTGCTCCTGAATTGTCTATAGATTCCCAATAGCTTGATCAACCTTTGGTTGATGAAGTGGTTGAACCAATACAATCTTTGGTCAACCCCACTCTTCATTTGGAGAGTGAAGTGATCGAATCGATGCAATCTTCGACCGATCCCATCAGTCCTTCAGAGACTGATGCACATGTCCTTGAAGTCTTCTGCATTACCAGTTCAGATGTTTCTTAAATGGGGGGCACTTCATCTGTCCCGAGTGAACCCCTACCAAGCTCTGGGATCATTTCCTTTGATTGGAATAGTCTAATTGGGCCTCGCCTTCCTTATTCTACACCTTTCTAGATAAAGGTTGATATGGGAAACCATGCGGTTCATCGATGTATTGTAGATGAAGGAGCCTCTGTTAGTATCTTATCCCCTTGTGCTTGGAGAGATATAGATTTCCATAACCTTGTTCTAGCTATTAATTGGCCATTGACTTTTGATAAAAGACCTAGTGAACCGTTGGGATTCCTCCCTTAGGTACCTGTTACTTTGGGTGGAAAAACAGTCTTAGTTGATTTTATGGTTTTAAAGGACCCTATGGATTTTGATATGATCCTAGGGCGTGATTACATATATGCTATGCAGGTTGTATTGTCTACGCTCTTTTGTGTGATGCATTTTCCTCACAACGAAAACATTGTCACTATCGATCAGCTTACATTTGTTGATCCCTATTATTACCCAACTATAGACCAAGTATGTCCCTCGTCAATATGCACTACCATGTGTTAACACCCAAAAAGTGCTCACTACCTCATCTACCCACATCACTAATCACATTCATGAGTGGCGTCGACGCCGAAGCCTCTGCAAAATCAAGTTGGATGATCGTATATTCTTAGATTGGTTTCTAAAATCTCTCCTTTCTGTCATTGCCAAGGATGTGGCATCCGATCAACCCTAGTCCGAAGAAGAGGCCATCCTCAAAGCCCAGCAATTTGACCTTATTTACGCCCAGTCTGGTTACCTATATTCCATCATCCCTGATGCCCCCCACGGTGATTCCTCCCTGCATGATGCGCCGAGGGAATTCCATGCCGCAAATGGCATCATTGGCCGAATAGCCTCACATAACCAACCCTTTTCCATAGCACATCCTAGCCATGGCCCCGACCTTTCGCGGGCTACATCCCAGTTCGGAGCAACCAATTCGTATGCTCCCATGGCACATCACCATCATTCCCATGGACCCTTGTGTCCACCTCAGTGCTTCGGCCATGCCGCCCCCACTTACATCCCACCAGTCGCACCTTAGCCATATTACCACCCGCAGGCCGCGCAAGCTCCTGTACCCTATCAAGCCCCACCTGCTTATTACCCACCACAGACAGCCCCTGCGGCAAACCCACAACCCTTCGCACAAACATATCAGCAACCCCCACAATGTTCAGCACCCGCGCCGCCTCCACCTACTTATTATCCAGCGCAGCTTGCTCCCGCACCTACACAACCCCAGAACCCACCTGTTGCCCAAAGGCAAGTGTATGCCCAACAGAATCCGCAGTAGAACCAAAATAACCTGTGCCAACAGGGCCAGCAAAACTGTGGAAAAGGCCGTAACCATGGGAACAACCCCCCTCCAGACCAAGGCAATCAACCTCCCAATCCCCCAAACAACAATAACACGACACTTGCCAACCAGAACCCTGATCGCCGACCAAACAAGCCAAAAATCCTAATTTGCGAACAAACCATCCTTGTTCTATTTGCAGGGTCTATGGCCACTACACACACGCTTTTCCACATTTAGAGCGGGATCGACAACTCTGGATTGATGATGCCCACCGCCAAGGGCACGTGGCTCGTCAGGCGCCGCCCAACCCCCCACCACCTCAGAATCAACCCTTGGTGCTATAAAACCCTTTACCGACCTAAGGCGTAGTGAACACTCATCCATTGGCTCACCCTCAAGGAAACGCACCACCACAACAGCAAATCACTTATGCCGCTCCTGATCAACCCATGTTAGACTTAGGTGCCCATCACTTGTTAATGATATCATCCACCGATGTCAACCTTCAAACCCGTCGGAACCAATATGGCTCCACCCCTGAAGCCCCTCCCGCCGACAAAAACACTAACACTCATCCCACTGATTAGTCGTTACGAATACCTCCGACTCCACTAGATGGCACCTCCAAAACACCTCGCTTCCCACTTCGCCGCATCAACAATAACCCCAATGCTCGCGCTACATCTAATTACAACATTGTAGATGACTTAGCCCAGTCACCCGTAGCCATGTCTGCGTTAGAGGTATTAAAAAACTATCCTTCACAGCGCAAGACTTTTCTCTCTGCCATTGGTGCTATTGACCCAAATGATTCACGAATGATGGCCTTCGATTTGGACCAATCCGAACCATGCCTGCCTTGCACTTTAGCGTTCCAAGTTTCTCTATCCATTTGGAATCTTGTCATCCATCGGTGCATTATCGATGAAGGTGCCTCTACATGCGTTATGTCCACATTCGTTTGGAAGAATTTGGGATCCCCTACTCTCCAGCAGTCCACCACTGCATTGCAAGCCTACGATGGCCGTTCGGCTCAAACCCAAGGTCTCTTAGCTAATGTCCCTATCCAGTTGGTTGGTAAAATAGTGCTCATTGACATAGAGGTCATCAACACCCAACTTGATTATAACCTCTTACTTGGCCGCAGTTACATGTATGCCATGTGGGCGATTGCCTCATCCATTTTTCATACCATGATGTTCCCCCATGACAGACGCATGGTCAAGGTCAATCAACTCACCTATTACGATCCCAATGCCCCCGCTGCACCCGAAAATGTTCTCACCATGGTTGAACAACCTGCTTGTGGCACAGCTACTTCATTGGTTTCCTCAGTGGGACCCAGAGTCTACTCAGATATGCCAATGACTTCAACATTCCAAGCCATTCCACCCCCATCACCCGCGACCAAAGTATCTGACTTATGTACCCTTTCCCACAATACACCAACACCCAACCATCAACCTCCCTTGCTACCCCAACCACCATTGGTACCTAGTCATGTTGGTGTTACACCCATCTATACAATCCTCTTCCTATTTCCCCCTTCGGGAGTAGTAAGTGCCCTAGTTATGGCTACCCTCAGCCTCCCTGGTTTAACCTTAGGATTACCTGTATGGTACATTACGCCTCCCATTACCCCTTCGACACCAACTATCATCCTACAACCAGTGCAACCCATCACCACTACTAGTCAACCACCTCCCGGTGTCACTACCCCTTCCTCATCTGCCAATCCATCCCCTCTTCTCAAGCACACTGGGGGCAGAGGCCCACAACCATACACTGCTGTACCCCTGCCCAAAATAGTTAAAAACCCATGTGCAATACGTAAATACAAAATACACAAGGGGCATCCACGTGCCCATCATCCTTGCATCCACATGCAGTACAAACACATAACAAACCACAAGCGCATCCACGTGCATACATCACATCATAATCGCAAAATATGCATCCATGTGCACATTTATATCAAAAAATAAACGTCAATGTTCTACACATGTCCTGAGTACCTCAGCACTCAGCTATACAAAAAACGTATATACATCGACAAGCCTCATAGAATACAAGTCGTAAGCTACAAAAAACCCCGAGTGTCCATACACATCGGGGGGCGTCCCTTGTACTCCCTACTGAGAGTCATACTCTTCATCGTTGCCTCCATCGGCAGCTTTAGAGTCCTCACCCCGCTCCTCCTCCGGCAGCTCCTTATCCCCTGCCAGATCATTTGCCCGATCCCTCTCCGCCAAAATGGCCACCCGGATCACGATCGATCAAAAATCTCGTGGCACCCCAAGACAGTCCTGAATCACCTCCTGATCCAAGTCCCCTCAGCCTGGCAGGGCTGGTATCGCTACATGACCTCGGCGGTCTATGTGTCCCGGTGGTGGTCTCGGGCCCACATTTGCAGATCATACATCAGTCAGTACAAGCATATCTCAAACCTATCATATACAAAATCTGACATACAAAAAAATCAAGCACAGTAGATACATACCATCTAGGCCCCACGCCTGCCCTAGAGGCCGTGGTGCCTCCGGATCTCCTACGTAGTCCATATCTCTGTATGGATAATCATCCAGTGTCAGTGGCATCTGCAACCACTGTAGGTATAGCTCCTGGCTAAAGTATCTCCCAACCTCACCGCCACCTTGTCGGCACATCATCTCTCCCCACTGCACCATGCATGGCTCCCTCAGTCCTCCTGCCCTGACGAGCGCCCATGGCCGAAGTGTAGGTACCCGCTCCATGAAGAAGGCACAGAGAAAGGATCCGTAGCAGAATCCTTTGCCAGATTCCTTCACCGAGGTCAGCTTCCGCTGAACGCAGGTGAGGAACATCTGGCCCCACGTGAAGTAGATACCATCCAGCACTCACTCCACTAGCTGCATCTGGTCCCCTGACACCCGCTCGGGTGCCTGAGACCCTAAAACTCGAACCACACACGTAGCAATCGCCCTCACTGATGGCTCCTGTAGGTCCGCAATCCGAAGTGCATTCCTATGCACTATAGCCTCTAGAATGCAGTACTGCTCCAACATATCCTCCATGTCCATGTCTGCAGACACTCGTGGCTGCGTATCAGCCACCCTGCCCAGATAGGGAAACCCCATCAAAAAATATACATCTGCAAGGGTTAGATCCACTCTCTCCCCCTACACCCTGAAAGCCTGTATGTTGGGCTCCCAGAAGCCCACCAACCTGTTCAGCAGTAATCCTGCTGAACGAATCATGGGAACCTGTGCGAACTTCAGAAGCCCGCACAACCCCAAAGTAGATCGCACATGTTGATCCCTCCGGATGAACTCCACTATGTCGTTCGGGACCTCCCGCTCCCACCATAGCACTACTAGCATCATGCCAATCACACAATGCAAACTCATCAAACCCACGTCAAATAAATAACCCTTCCCCCCCTGGGAAAACCCTAAAGCTCGATCCAAATTGTGGCTTTAGGACCCCTTTCCACGCTCTCAGATCGTAGTTGTCAAGGATACAGTCGCGGTCATAGACCTTGTATTTCCCAATCCAATTCGCGATCTGGGACCGCTACTATAGGTGCCAAACTCGCGGTCCAAGACCGCATGTTCATCAATGGAACTCGCGGTCCCAGACCGTGATTCCACCCTGGAAACCCATGGTCCACACCCATGTGGACCGTACAAGACCCTCCTGGGGACCCACCACCTCCCCGAACCAAACAAAAAATGCAGGTATGAGTTTAATGGAATACGTGCAACTCCCAGCTCTGAAATCGGTTGGTTGGATCGTCCAGAAACACCACCTGAGCTCTGGGTCTACTCTGATCTCTAGTCAAAGTCAACAAGTCCAACTGACACTTGTCATGTTGGGCCCACTTACTATTTATACCCCATTGACTTTTCTTGTTTCGACCATTCTAAACCCATATGGAGTCCATTTTTCGAACCATTTCCACCACTGGAATCAGCACGACGAGACCGTCATGATGGTCGACTCGTTTTCTTATTTTTTCAGCATCGTTTTTTGAGCATTTTTTCTAGACACCCCTCATCGCCTCGATTTGCATGCCACATCAGTCGTAGCCCATTTTTGATATATGATCGGATTCATTTTTCCAATCCCGTGATGATGCTTGAGGTCATTTCTCGCTCTCACCCCCAAATGTTTTGAGTATTTTTCCCAAAACACCCCCCGTCGCCTCAGTTTGCGAGCCACCTCGACCGTTCTCCATTTTTGACACTTTTTATGTCGCTGGATTCAGTTTTTCAAGCTCGTGATGATGCTTGAGATCATTTCTTTCTCTCACCAAGTACAATTTCAACATTGTGTCCCGACACCTTGCTACCTCGGTTTGCGCACCACATCGATCGCCATCGGATTGTTACACATTTTTACATGAGCCAGTCACTCCACTCATACTGCAATTATTTCGTTATTTTGCCACCATTCATCATCCCACAAGGAGGCCCACCAGTGTTCCCCCCCACCCTCGTTCTTGGTTCTCATCGATGATTCCTTGATTGAGCACTTCCTCCTTGCCTGGCCATTCCTTTTTTTCAGTATAATTTTATCCCTTTTTTGGGCCGAACAAGTCCTTTACGAAAAAAGCACTTAGGGAGTTTCTGTTAAGCTCTTTTCTGACTCCTAAAACAATGAAAAGATTGCCGAGCAATCTTGCTTCCTTTCATGCTCGTTAAAGTACCTGAAAGAGCGTCTATTTGGTATAAGTTTAACCCTTTTCCGGACCTGGTACACTAATTACGAAAAAGGAATACTCTAGTCACACCGCCTAGAAGAGTTCTTCATTGCATCTTTTTATGCTTCTTCGGGCCTTGGAGACTAACACACGAAAAAGCACCCCCCTGGAGTCTTCTTATTTCTTTCAGACTCTCTAAAATTGAAAGCAACCACGAGCACGCAACATCCTAGGCTCGTATAAATCCACACGACGGTACCATTCCCTTATTTCAGAGTCTTCTTATCGCTTTCAGACTCCTTAAAATTGAAATAAATCACGAGCATGAATTGTCCTGGGCTCGTATAAATCCACATGACAGTACCATTTTGAACACACTTCTTCTAGTTCCTTAACCCATGAAGAAGTTCCCCCCATGCCTCTCGGTACTATGATCGATCACCTCGGTAACACCCCCAATAAGGTCTCCTTTGTTCAGAGTATTCTGCAATCTCCTTCCATCTTACACCAACTTGAGTATCACTCATCCCAGTCACTATCCTTGATCCATTAAAGCTATGATCCCTTTCCCACCAGTCAGTTTCATATGCTGCCCGATCATCCCCGCCATCATACTCTGAACAAAGGAATTTTGAGTCCACCCACTCTACTTGCCCAGTTATCCCCCACCCCCACAGTATGACAGTCCTACCATCAATACTCTCACACTTCGGTTCTCCACCTCGTGCTCCTATCAAGGAAACATCATTGCCTTGCTAGTTGCAAGTCTTCCTCTGTCGACACCAACCCATCTATTCCATAGGATAGACCTAGAGGTCCCTGCACCTTGGACTCATCATCATCTATGGTGAGTGCCTACAGACCATTTTGAGAGGAGTCATCAATGCCTTTCCGAGTGGTTGTTTCTCACATGCTCGACTTCAACACCTTGATCGCATCATTGAGAATCGTGCAGGGTATATATCCCTTCAATTATTGGTCGAAGACCCTGGATTTCCCCCGACTCTAGCACATTGGTGAGTCACTTCAGAACACCCAGTCACATGTTCCCGTGGATGTCCAGGTTGCGTTGGAGATTGTATTCGGAAGCCATCCAGTTATATGCTTCCTTGAGTACCCAGTTTAGTTCCAGTTCAGTGTACCATTGAGGGTATGAATCCCCGTCACTATGATCCAGCAGTTCATCAATTCCTCTGGTACCACACTCAGCAACACTATTGTTATTTTAGTGTATTAGTTCTTCAGCCCAGACATGGTCAGCCCAGTAGTACGTCTGAGATTCTGAGTCCCCTATGGACCCTTATGATGTACACAGTGGTTCTCCATGTATCTTTCAGGTCCCCATTTTCGGGCCTCATTGTTATTGTTTATATATATCTTGATACGAGCATGGGAATGCCCGCCTTGTCCATATATTGAGATTCTCCCTCATTCATTAATTGAGGCTATGTATATTTCAAGTCCCCATTTTTTGGACCCCATTATTATTATAGATCTTGATACAAGAATGGGAATGCCCGCCTCGTCCATATGTTGAGATTATTCCTCATTCACTATTGAGGTCATGTACTTTCAGTTTTTGCAGTTTGTTCGAGACCATTGTTTCGGGCTCTAGTTCATTTCTTCTCCTCTCCACATCCAAGGAAAATCATAAAAAGACCTATGATGTCTAACGGCCATATAATGAGCTCTTTCCCTCACACAAAAAGTGCTCACTACCTCATCTACCCCATTGCATGACTCATTTGTCCATATTTCCTACCATATTTGCCTCCAGAACCTCAAAAAACCATTAAAAAGCCTCCAAAAGGCCAAAAAACCATTAAAAAGCCTCCAAAAGGCTGAAAAACCATTACAAAAGCCCCTAAAAGGCCAAAAACCCCCCTTTTCCCCCCAAAATAAGTTAAATTCCTCTAAAACTAGCAAAAACCCTCTAAAAAGGGAATAAAAAAATACAAAAAAGAGGAAGAAGGGGGAGAAAAAGAAGCAAAAACCCTATACAGTTGACCTAAACCATATGGTGCCCAAAACCATGGGTCAACACTCCACCACTAAAAACCTATAAATAGGTGATGAAGGCTCCCCATTTCATATCCACAATCATCCCTATCTTCACTCTGCCAAAAATTCTCAGGAAACCCTAGCTCTTCCTTTGGAGCTACTTTCCACTTGAGAACCCCATTTGGCCCCATTTCCAAAACATCTTTGGAAGAAGGACAAGGAACAATACTGGAGCTTGGAAGCAACCCTCCTGGACTGCTGCAAGAGCTTCACCAACCTCACATTGGAGTTATAATCAATACAAAAACATTTTATTATCTTGTCTTTTTGTTTATACACATGCTAGTTTAAAGTTACTATTTTCATTTACTGTATTGCTTTTACTGTTTTTTACTGAACTGCTACTAAGGAGTCCCTTCTCCTTAGTAGGTGCTCATTTGCACAAGCTAGGGTGAAAACCCTAGCTACACCATGTCACAATCAAATTATGTCGCATATTGTTCCTTGAGTCCAATTCCTACTGAGAATAAGCCTCTGAATTCATGCTTACCTTCTTGGGACTGGGTCCCAACAATCGACCAAGTGATTACTCCCTTTGAATTTTTAGATATGTGTTCTTGTAGCTAGGGTTTTCACCCTAGCTTGTGTGAATGAGCACCTACTAAGGAGAAGGGACTCCT
This sequence comes from Larix kaempferi, assembly GCA_027924585.1. NCBI lineage: Eukaryota > Viridiplantae > Streptophyta > Pinopsida > Pinales > Pinaceae > Larix > Larix kaempferi. Next base: position 737,233 of record BSBM01001316.1, on the reverse strand, counting down.
TAGTAGCAGTTCAATAAATGAAAATTAAAAGACAATGCATTAAAATGGAAATTATTCTAAACATGTGCATGAAATATAAGAGACAAGAAATAATAAATGGTTTTCTTTTGTATTAAAATTTTACCTCCAATGTGAAGGTTGGTGAAGTTCTTGCAATGATCCAAGAGGGTTGCTCCAAACTCCAACTTTGCTCCTTCTCTTTCTCCAATGGTGGAAATGGGCCAAAAGGGGCACTCAATGGTGAAGGTAGCTCAAGGGTGAGCTAGGGCTTCAAGAAAGATTTTGGCAGAGTAAGGGTATACTTGATTGTGGGTATGAAATGAGGGGTCTCCATCACCTATTTATAGTTTTTTGGTGGTGGAGTGCTGGCCCATGGTTTTGGGAACCATATGGTTTAGGTCAGCTGTATAGGGTTTTTTCCTCCTTTTTCCTCTTTTTCCTCATTTTTTTATATCTTTTATTCCCTTTTTAGAGGGTTTTGCTATTTTTGGAGGAATTTTGGATAATTTTGGGGGAAAAGGGGGTTTTTTAGCCTTTTGGAGGCTTTTTTGATGGTTTTGTGGCCTTTTGGAGGCTTTTTAGTGGGATTTTTAGGGTTTTTAAGGCAAATATGGTAGGAAAATGGACAAATGAGTCATGTAATGGGGTAGATGAGGTAGTGAGGACTTTTTGGGTGTTAATAGATTGCCCCCTGATGTGTGAGGGAAGGAGCTCATCGTATGGCCGATAGACATCATAAGTCGTGTATGATTTTGCTGGGGTGTGGAGAAGAGAAGAAACAAACTAAAGCCTGGAACAACGATCCCGAACAACTGCAAAAACTAAAAGTACATATCCTCAATAATGGATGAGGAATCATCTCATCATATGGACGAGGCGGGCATTCCCATGCTCATATCAAGATGTAGAACAAAAATAACAATGGGGTCCAAAATATGGGGACCTGACATATAAATGACCTCAAATAATGAATGAGGAATAATCTCAATATATGGACGAGGCGGGCATACCCATGCTCGTATCAAGATACATAAAAATAACAATGAGGCCCGAAAAAAGGGGGACCTGTAGGATTCATAGAGAACCACTGTGTACATCATAAGGGTCTAGAGGGGACACAAATATGGGACATACTGCGGGGCTGACCATGTGTGAGCTGACGAACTGGTGCAATGGAATAACAACAGTGCTGTTGAGTGGGGTACCAGAGGAACTGATATGCTGCTGGATCATAGTGATGGGGAGCCGTACCCTCAATGGTACACTGAACTGGGTACTCAAGGAAGCATATAACTGGATGGCTTCCGAATACAATCGCCAACGCAACCCAGACATCCACAGGAACATATAATTGGGCATTCCAAAGTGACTCACCAATGTGCTAGAGTCGGGGGAGATCCGGGGTCTTCGACCAAAAATGGAAGGGATATAAACCCTGTGCGATTCTCAACGATGCGATCAAGGTGTTGAAATCGAGCATGTGAGAAACAACCACTCGGAGAGGCAATGATGACTCCTCTCAAAATGGTCCGTAGGCACTCACCACAGATGGTGATGGGTCCAAGGCGCAGGGACCTCTGGGTCTATCCTCTAGAATAGAGGGGCTGTCGTCGACAGAGGGAGACCTGCAACTAGCAAGGCAATGATGTTTCCTTGGTAGGAGCGCGAGGTGGAGAACTGAAGTGTGAGAGCACTGATGGTAGGCCTGCAGATTGGGGGGGATAACTGGGCAAGTAGAGTGGGAGGACTCAAAATTCCTTTGTTCAGAGTATGATGGCGGGGACGATCGGGCAGCATACGACACTAACTGAGGGGAAAGGGATCATAGATGTAATGGATCGAGGATAGTGACTAGGATGAGGGATACTCAAGCTGGTGTAATATGGCAGGAGACTGCAGACTACTCTGAACAAAGGCGACCTGATTGGGGGTGCTGCCGAGATGATCGATCATAGTGTCGAGAGGCACGGGGGGACTTCTTCATGGGTTAAGGAGCTAGAAGAAGTGAGTGTAAAATGGTACTGTCGTGTGGATTTATACGAGCCCAGGACAGTTCATGCTCGTGATTGCTTTCAATTTTAAGGAGTCTGAAAGCGATAAGAAGACTCTGAAATAATGGAATGGTACCATCGTGTGGATTTATACGAGCCCAAGACGGTGCGTGCTCGTGGTTGCTTTCAATTTTAGAGATTCTGAAAGCGATAAGAAGACTCCAGGGGGTTTCTTTTTCGTTTGTTAGACTCCAAGGCCCAAATAAGAATAAAAGGATGCAATGAAGAACTCTTCTAGCCGGTGTGACTAGAGTATTCTTTTTTCATAATTAGTCTACCAGGTCCGGAAAAGGGGTAAACTTATACCAGATAGACGCCCTTTCAGGTACTTTAACGAGCATGAAAGGAAGCAAGATTTCTCGGCGATCTTTTCATTGTTTTAGGAGTCAGAAAAGAGCTTAACAGAAACTCCCTAAGTGCCTTTTTCGTAAAGGACTTGTCCGGCCCGAAAAAGGGATAAAATTATACCGAACAAAAGGAATGGTCAGGCAAGGAGGAAGTGTTCAATCAAGGAACATTAATGATGACCAAGAACGAGGGTAGGGGGAACACTGGTGGGCCTCCTTGCGAGGTAGTGAATGGTGGAAAAATAACGAAATCAATTGCAGTATGACAGGAGTGAATGGCTCATGTACAAATGTGGAACAATCCGATGGCGGCCGATGTGGTGCGCAAATCGAGGCAGCAAGGTGTCGGGACACAATGTTGAAACTGTACCAGGTGAGAGCAAGAAATGGTCTCAAGCATCCTCACGAGCTCGAAAAAATGAATCTGGCGATATAAAGAGTGTCAAAAATGGATAACGACCGATGTGGCACGCCAACCGAGGCGACAGGGGGCATTTTGGAAAAAATACCCAAAAAATCTGGGGGTGAGAGTGAGAAATGATCTCAAGCATCATCACGGGCTTGGAAAAATGAATATGATGATATAAAACATGCTAAAAATGGAGAGCAGCTGAAGTGGCATGAAAACCAAGGTGACTAGTGGTGTCTAAAAAATGTGCAAAAAATGACGTGGAAAAAATAAGAAAACGAGTTGACCATCATGACGGTCTCGTCGTGCTGATTCCAGTGGTGGAAATGGTTCGAAAAATGGAATCCGTATGGGTTCAGAATGGCCAAAACAAGAAAAAGTCAACGGACTATGAATAGTGAGTGGGTCCAACATGACAAGTGTCAGTTGTACTATTTGACTTTGACTAGTGATCAGAGTGGACCAGAGCTGAGTTGGCGTTTCTGGACGATCCAACCGGCCGATATCAGATCCGGGAGATACAAGTATTCCGTCAAACTCATACCTACATGTTTTTTAGGTTCGGGGGGTGGGTGGTGGGTCCCAGGGGGTATTTGTACGGTCCACGTGGGGTGGACCGCGGGTTTGTAGGAGGGAGCCGTGGTCAGAGACCGCGGGTCCCACAGCGGATGACGCGCGTGGAGACCGTGGGTTTTGGGTCGGAAAGCACGGTCTGGGACCGCGTGTTCCGAGGCTGGACATGCGGTTGGGTACTGCGTGTTTGGCCTAGACAGGCGCGGTTTCGGACCGCAACTGTCTTCCAGATAGCCGCGGTCGGAAACCGCGGCAAGGGGCCCTAAAGCTGCATTTGGGATCGAGCGGTTAGGGTCCCCGAGGGGGGGGGGGTGCAGGGTTTATTTCTTTGACATGAGTCTGATGAGTTTGCCTTGCGTGTTTGACAGGATGCCGCTCATACTATGGAGAGAGCGGGAGATTCCGGATGAGATAGTGACTGTCGTCCGGGAGGAGCGGCATGTGCGGTCGGTGTTGGGGATGTGCGGACTGTTGAAGTTCGCGTAGGTACCTATGATGCGGTCAGCAGGGTTGCTGCTGAATAGGATAGTGAGTTTCTGGGAGCCAGACATACAGGCATTCAGGGTGCAGGGTGAGAGGGTGGACCTCACCCTGACAGATGTATATTTCCTGACGGGGTTGCCCTGTCTGGGTAGGGTGGCGGATACGCAGCCGCGAGTATCCGCGGATGTAGATATGGAGCACATGATGGAGTGGTACTGTGTTCTAGAGGCTAGGGTGCATATGAATGCACTTCGGGTGATAGACCTATAGGAGCCGGCGATACAGGCTATTGCAGCATGCGTGGTGCGCGTGTTGGGGTCCCAGTCACCGGAGAAGGTGTTTGGGGTCCAGATGCAGCTAGTGGAGTGCGTACTGGATGGTGTCTACTATGCATGGGGCTAGATGTTCCTCACCTATGTTCAGCGACAGTTGACATCGAAAAAGGAATATGGCAAGGGGTTCTGCTATGGGTCCTTTCTATGTGCTTTCTTTATGGAGTGGGTACCCACACTGCGGCCGTGGGTACCGATCAGGGCGGGAGGATTGAGGGAGCCACGCATGGTGCGGTGGGGAGAGATGATACGCCGTCGGGGTGGCGGTGAGGTGGGTAGATACTTTACCCATGAGTTGTACCTGCAGTGGCTACAGATGCCACTGCCACTGGATGACTACCCGTACAGGGATATGGACTACACCGAGGATCCAGAGGCACCACGGCCGCCAGGGAAGGCATGGGGACCGGATGGTATGTATTCATTTACTTGCATATGATGGATGTCAATATTTGTGTATGGGTTATGATATATATTGTTACTGACTGATGTGTGATCTACAGATGTTGGTCCAAGACCACCGCCAGGACACGTCGTGCGTAGAGGGCATGTGGCGATACCAGCCTTACCGGGCCAAGGGGAGGTGCGTCGGTGGGACGCAGAGGGGACTTTGGAGTCCGTACGGGTGTTGCTGGATCGGTTGCTAGTTGGAGTGACCGACGAGGGGTGGCGGGACGTCGATCCGGACGTGATTCAGGATTGTATGAGGGCGCCATGGGAGTTCTGGTCGATTGTGATCCGGGTGGCTATCTTGGTGGATAGGGGACGGGCACATGAGCTCGTAGGGGATGAGGATTTGCCGACGGAGGAGCGAGGGGAGGACTCAGAGGAAGTTGATGCAGGCAGTGATGCAAGGTATGACTCTCATTAGGGAGTGCAGGGGACTCCCCCCGAGTTTTGTAGCTCCGGCATGTATCTTATGAGATGTATAGATATTTTTGTGTATATCTGAGTACGGGGGTACTCAGGACATGTATAGCCGATGAACATGTATTTTTTGATATATATATATGCACATGGGTGCACGTTTTGCGATGATGTTTTAGTGTACGCACGTGGATGCGCTTATGGTTTGTTGTATGTTTGTACTGCACGTGGATGCAAGTAGCATAGGGTGATGGGCACATGGATGCCCCTTTTGTATTATATGTGATGCATTGCACATGGATGCAATAGTAGGATTAGGCACGTGGATGCCCCTGTATATGAATGTGTTTTTATTGTTATTGCATATGGATGCAAATGTTTATGTGGTGATAGGCACATGGATGCCCCTTGCAATCTTTTTGGGTTTTTATATATTTTTATGAGATGTTATGGGATGATGATGCATGATGGAGGTTTTTACATGGTGTGATTGATGTGCCAATCTAGGATGTTGTTATCCATTTGATCTGCGACAGTGTTTTGAGCTCTTGGGACATGGGTGAATGTTATGGATTCAAACTGTCGGCTGAGTTGTTTTGTGCGCAGGAATTTTCTAAAGAGGCAGGGATCACGCACCTGGTAGTGGTTGTTGAGCTGGGATACAAGTAGCTGGGAGTTAAGGAACACATGAAGGTGACATATGCCCATCTAGAGGGCGACAGTCAGGAGACCGGTCACAGCATCATACTCTGCCTGGTTATTGGTAGCAACGCCTATACATATCCCGTCAAGGTGAATTAATTCATTGGAAGGGGAATATAAGACCCATGCTGCAGAAGCCAGGTTTGGAGACCAACGGCTTGCTCCATCAGCAAAGCCAATGTAATGAGGTGGAAGAGGGTCCATCTATGATCATGCAAAAATGATGAATGTGAGATTTTAATAAAAAAGGTGAAAAACAAAAAGAGAGCAAACTGTACAATGCGGACCAATGGGGCCGTGAGTTATTCTAGGGATAGAAACGTTTAAGATACAACCCATTACGGGGGTTGCGCAAAGGGTGACCTTATGATTCAGTTAAAATGTATGCCCCCTTGGCGAGACAGGTCTGCACGATGTAAGGGCCTTGCCAGATGGATTCAAACTTCCCTTTACCAGTTTTGTCGTGGGCTTGGTCATAGGCGAGGACGAGGTCCCCTTCATGGAAAGTTCGAGGGTGTACATGTTTGTCATAACCAGCTTTGAGCGGTTCTTGGCCGCTTCAATGGTCTGGAGAGAGACACGATGGTCTTCATCAGCTTGTTTGAGGGATAGCAGACATTGATCAAGTGGGGAGGTGTCGGGGAGAAGCTCGACGGCGATGTGTAAGGAAGGTACCTGACACTCGATGGGGAGGACAAACTCTACACCGTGAACTAAATGAAACGGGGTAAAACCGATGGCGGTCTTGGTAGAGGAATGGTAAGCCCATAAGGCAGGGAACAACATGTGGTGCCAATTGGACTTATGCCGGTCAATAGTGCGTTGGAGGATGGTTTTTAATATTTTGTTAATGGCCTCTACTTGGCCGTTCCCTTGGGGGTAGTAAGCAGAGGAAAATTGATGTTCAAACTTGAGGAGGGTGGATAACTCACGCCAAACGGAATCTTCGAAGTGTGAACCATGGTCTGAGACCAACTGTTCAGGAACCCCGAATCGAGTGATAACGTGGTTAAAAGAGAAACGGGCAACGGTGTCAGCGGTACAATTGAAAGTGGGCATGGCTTCCGCCCATTTGGTGAAGTAATCTACGGCGACAATGATGTACTTATGGCCGTTGGCAGATGGGGGTCTACACTCCATGAATTCGATGGCCCACTTACAAAAGGGACCAATGGTGACGACTGGGTGTAGTGGAGCAGGTGGTGTCCGGGCCTTGGGGGCAAAAAGTTGGCAATTATGGCAATGCTTGACTGCAGTGATGCAGTCGGTGAAAAGTGTGGGCCAGAAGTATCCAGTGCGGACGACCTTTTGGGCGGTGGCCATCCCAGAGAAACGGCCGCCGCAGGCACTGCTATGACAGTCATTGAGGACGTGTTCAACTTCCTCGTGTGTAAGGCAACGACGAAGAATCGTGTCGACCCCTCGCCGGTAAAGGACATTGCCTAAGAGGAGATAACGAGAGGCCTGGTGATAGATATGATGGCGTCCATTACAGGTGACTTTGGGTCTGAACTTCTGCGTGCGAAGGTATAACAAAATATCACCGTACCATGGGTCATCAAATGAGATGGTGAACAAGTGATTGTCGGGTAACTCATCGGGGATTTGGGGGGATGGCAGAAAGGAGGGGAGATCGGTGATGAGCTGGGCAAGTGCGAGGGCTTTGGTGCTCTTAGGGGTTCTGAAAGTGAGGTCATATTCCTGGAGGATAATGACCCATTTAGCAACATGACCTTGCAAAAGTCGCTGGGTTAGGAGGTAGACCATGGGGTTGGAGTCGGCAACGACTGTGGTATGACTAAGTAAGATGTAGTGTAGCAATTTTTGGACGGAAAAGACCACGGCGAGGGCTAGTCTCTTTTCATATGGGTAATGTAGGGGTGGTCCAGACAAGGTCTGGTTGACGTAATAAATGACATGCTCTTGGTGGGAGGCGTCTTCTTGAACCAAGACTTCAGACATGGCATGTTCGGATGCCAAGACGTAAAGGATGAAGTCCTGAGAGAAATCCAGAGGGGAGATCAAGGGGGCTTGTGTGAGAGATTTTTTGAGGGCTTCGAATGCAGCTTCTGCTTGCTCATCCCAGACAAAGGGTATATGGGTACGGAGCAGGCGCAGGAAACCATGAACGGTAGTGGCGTAATCAGGAACGAAGCAACGAAGAAAATTGGATCGCCCCTACAGACTTTGGAGCTGTCACAGCGTGCGAGGAGAGGGCAGGTCTAATATGGCTTGTACTTTCAGGGGATCAACAGTAATTCCTTTTTGGGAAACAATGAAACCCAACAATCGGCCTGCCGGAACGCAAAAGACACACTTGTGTGGGTTCAAGCGGATTTGATATTTGCGACAATGCAGAAAAACTTGCCGAAGGTCGTTAAGGTGGTCTGATCGTTTCCGGGAACGAGCTGTAAGGTCATCAAGGTAGACTAGCAGGATATGGACCAAGTCGTGAAAGCAATAGGTCATGGCCCACTGGAAGGTGGCACCAGCATTGTTGAGGCCGAAAGGCATGACGCGATAGGAAAAGGTGCCCCATGGGATAGTAAATCCAGTTTTGTACTGGTCTTCCTTATGGATCTGAATCTAGTTGTATCCGAAAAAACTGTCCATGAAAGATAGGACTTCATGCCCCGCACACGCATCGATGAGTTGGTCAATAAATGGCATGGGGAAGTTGTCTTTGGGACAGGTGTGGTTCAAATCTCGGAAGTCAGTACATACTCTAATGGTTCCTTGTTTTTTGTTAACGGGAACGGGGTTTGAAACCCAATTGGTATAAGCGATAGGATAAATGAATCTTGCCTTGCAAAGTTTCTCAATCTCTGCTTTAACAGCTGGGAGCTTTGAGGGATGAATGGGGTGCTGTTTCTAGCGAACAGGGGGTACATCTAGCCATGTCTCAATGTGGTGCTCTATAATCGCGGGGTCGATACCAGGCATTTTGGTATAGGACCAGGCAAAGACATCACGGAACTCTTGGAAGAGTTTTTTGTACTCCTCAATCTCATGCTCACTGCAGGAGGCTCCTATAGTTATGAGTTCAGGGGCACCTCCTGGGGTAGCGATATCAATATGGATGACAGGTGAGATGTTGGCCATGTTACCCTCCTCGAAGGCATCAGGAGCAGGAATAGGATCCTTAAACCAGTCGACCTTGGTGGGAAGGAAATCTTTGGATTCCACGGCAAATTGGGTAGCGGTACTAGAGGAGGATTCTTCTGGGAGGAAATACGAACGATGGTGCATGTCATCCCACGGATAATCCGGGGCAGTGAGTGCCTCGAGAATCTCCTCATCAGTACGGAAATTTTGGGTTGTCAAATCGATTGACGAGGGAGTGGTGGTGGAAGAGATCATATAAATGGTGTTAACTCTCCTGACGGGGAGGAGACCGGGGGGTGGATCTCCTCGATTGTGGGGAGTGCTGTCTCAAGGTCCAGATTATTCATCTCATAGAGAGCTACTCAGTAATCTGAGAGATCAGGACAATGATGTGATTAATGACCATAAATACCACATATGGCACAAGGGTGGTTGGTACGCAGTGATTTATCACGAGGCTTGGGGGTTGGGTCAAGTTCGACAACGGGGATGTTGGGGTCGTCGTCAAGCATTTGCATATGTTCCTGTAATGCCGGTAACTGTGGACATTGATGATTCGCATGGCCTAACTCATCACACAACGAGCATTTGGGAGGAGCACGAAACACGGGGGGGTTTTTGACTGTCTTGGGAGGTGGTACAGCAGTGTAGGGTTGTGGGACTCTGCCCCCAGTGGGCTTGATAAGAGGAGGGGGATCCGTGGAGGATGAAGGGGTAGCGACACCGGGAGGTGGCTGAGTAGTAGTGACAATGGGTTGCACCGGTTGCAGGACTACATTTGGTGTCGGCGGGGGAACGAGAGGTGAAAGATACCAAACGGGTAATCCCAAGGTTAACCCAGGGAGGCTAAGGGTATCCATAACCGGGGCGCTTACTACTCCTGAGGGAGGGATTAGGAAGGGGATTGTGTGGATGGGTGTAACACCAATGTGACTAGGTACCAATGGTGGTTTAGGAAACAAGGGCGGTTGGTTGTTAGGTGTTTATGTATTGTGGGAAAGGGTACATAGGTCAGATATTTCAGGTGCAGATGACAGGGGAGGAATGGATTGGAATGTTGATGTCATCGGCGGATCTGAGTACATTCCAGGTCCCATGGAGGAAACAAACGAGGTAGTCGCACCACCAACAGGTTGTTCAATCATGGGGAGAACATTCTCGGGTGCAACGGGGGCATTTGGATCATAGTAGGTGAGTTGGTCGACCTTGACCACGCGTCCATCATGGGGTAACATCATGATACGAAAAACGGAAGAGGCAACCGCCCGTATGGCATACATGTAGCTGCGGCCAAGTAAGAGGTTATAATCAAGTTGGGCATTGATGACCTCTATGTCGATGAGTACGGTTTTGCCAGCCAATTGGACGAGGACATTAGCTAATAGGCCTTGGGGTTGAGCCGAACGGTCGTCATAGGCTCGCAACGCAGTGGTGGACTGCTAGAGAGTAGGGGATCCCAACTTCTGCCAAACGAATGTGGACATAACTCATGTAGAGGCACCTTCATCGATAATGCACCGATGGATGACAAGATTCCGAATGAAAACAGAAACTTGGAATGATAAAGTGGAAGGCAGGCGTGGTTCGGACTGGTCCAAATCGAATGCCATAAGTTGTGAATCGTTGGGGTCAATAGCACCAATGGTGGAGAGCAAAGTCTTGCGCTGTGAAGGACAGTTTTTCAAGACTTCCAATGCAGACATGGTTGCGGGAGACTGGGCTAAGTCATCTACAATGTTGTAATTTGATGCAGCGCGTGCATTGGGATTATTATTGATCCGATGAAGTGGTAAGCGGGGTGCTTTGGCGGCGCAATCGAGTGGAGTCGGAGGTATACGTAACGTCTGATCAGGGGGATGAGCGTTAGGGTTTTTGTCGACGGGAGGGGCGTCAGGGGTGGATCCATATTGGTTTCGACGGGTTTGGAGGTTGACATCAGCGGACGACATCATCAACAAGTGGTGGGTACCTGAGTCGAACATGGGTTGATCTGGAGCGGCATATGTGATCTGTTGTTGTTGTGGTGGTGCGTTGACTTGAGGGGGAGCCAACGGCTGAGTGTTCACTATGCCTTGGGTTAGTAAGGGGTTTTGCAGCACCAAAGGTTGCTGCTGGGGGGGCTAGGGGTTGGGCTACGCTTGAGGAGCCCCATGCCCTTGGTGATGGGCATCATCAACCCAAAGTTTCCGAGCTCGCTCCAAGTGTGGGCAAGCGTGTGTGTAGTGGCCATAGACCCCGCAGATAGAACAAGGATGGTTTGTACGCAAGTTAGGGTTTTTGGCCTGCTTGGGTGGTCGATCAGGGTTTTGGTTGGCAGGTGCCGCATTATTGTTGTCTGCGGGATTGGGAGGTTGACCACCTTGATCTGGAGGAGGATTGTTCCCACGGTTATGGCCTTTACCACGGTTTTGCTCGCCCTGTTGGCATTGGTTGTTTTGGTTTTGCTGCTGATTTTGTTGGCATATACTTGCCCTTGGGCAGCAGGTGGGTTCTGAGGTTGTGCAGGTGCGGGAGCAGGCTGCGGTGGATAATATGTAGGTGGAGGCTGCGCAGGTGCAGACCCTTGTGGGGGTTGCTGATATGTCTGCGGAGCAGGTTGTGGGTTTGCCGCAGGGGCTTCCTGTGACGGGTAATAAGCAGGTTGGGCTTGAGAGGACATAGGAGCTGGTGCAGCCTGCGGGTGGTAATACGGTTGAGGTGCGACCGGGGGAGCATAGGCAAGGGATGCATGTCCAAAACACTGAGGTGGACATGAGGGTTCGTGAGAATGGTGGTGATGTGCCATGGGAGCATACGCATTGGTAGCTCCGGACTATGAGGTAGCCCGCGAAAGATCGGGGCCATGGCTAGGATGGGCTATGGAAAAGGGTTGGGGATGCGAGGCAATACGGCCGATGATGCCCTCTATGGCGTGGGACGCCCCCGGCACATCGTGGTGGGAGGACTCGCCACGAGGGGCGTCAGGTATAATGGTATAGAGGTAACCCGACTGGGCATATATGAGGTCAAATTGCTGGGCTTTGAGGATGGCCTCTTCTTCCGACTGGGGTCGTTCTGATGCCACATCCTTGGCAATGACAGGAAGGAGGGATTTTAGGAACCAATCTAAGAAGATACGGTTGTCTAATTTGATTTTGCAGAGGCTGCGGCTTTGACACCACTCATGAATGTGGTCAATGATGTGGGTAGTCGTCTTCTGTCTGTAAGACAGTAGGATCTCAACTCCCGCGTCATAGCGGACAGGTAACTGAAAGAACTACAGAAAGGTCGAGTCAAGGGAATTAAAAGTGGTATGGGTCCCATGGGGTTGCTCGATGTACCACTTAGCTGCAGAGCCAGTGAAGGTGTGCTGTAACAGACGAAGGTGGACAGAGTCATCCACTATGGAGTTGGAGGAACACCATAGATGGAAGGACATAATGTGGTTCTGGGGGTCCTCACCTACCTTGCCCTCAAACTTAGGGATGTCAAAGGGGAGCTTGGTGGGCATGTTAGGCCACGCAGGGTTGTGTCTAATGGGATCGTTAGTCAATCTGGCTAGGTCAGGAAGTTTGAGGCTAACCATGAATGGCAAACTAGTAGAAGGATGTGACATACTAGCGGGTGTGACCAAGTTGGGGCCAATTCCCCCAAGTGGAGGGGCAGGGTTCGGGATTTTTCCCCCAAGGGGGGGAACGAAGGTGGTATAGGATGGTCCTGCACCACCAAGGGTAGTGTGAGTCACTGTTGGAGTGGTGATAGGTATGCCAGCTACTGGAATGGGTGCAGTGATCGGCATGGTAGATGGGGGCCCCATGGAGGGCATACCCAAAGCAGGTGTGGTAGCTGGTGTGGTAGTGGATGCTCCACCAATGGTCCCTACAAAGAAAGGGGTGGAAGTCACGCCAGCCATGGGGCTGGTTGGTGCAGTGTAAATGGGGTTCTCAGACTCTTCTTCAGAATCAGAGGTAAACTAAGGGGCGTCTAGCTCAGGTGACGGAGTTCTATGCCATTGACGAGTGGATTCAAGTGACAAAGCTCGAGATCTATGATGAGTGGTATCAAGTGATAAAGATCTATGACGGGTGGTGTCAAGTGAACCGTGCTGCGGGGGCTCGCCCCGGAGGCGCCGAGAATGTCTCGGGGACTCAATGGTGACAAATGGTGTCAAATATCTGGGGGTTGTGTTGAGTGAAAAAATATCTCAAAAACCCTAATGCAACCGAGTGTGCAGAAGGAGAGCTCAAAAAATATGGCACTCAGGCCAACAACCAACTCAAAACACCTACTGTAACAGTTGTGCTACAATAAGTGGAGTATCAACAGAAATGGTCAGAATACGAACAAGCAGCAGGTTTCCTAGAAAATGAAAATAGTGGACTCACTAGACCAAAAGGAGGTAAGGGAGCATGCAAACACCTAGCTAAATAGTATTCTGACTCAACTAGACATATCCTCTGCAAGGTGATGAAATCCAAGTCAGACAATATGAATAGGAAAGCCAAGTGGCTAAAGATATCCCCCTACCGGGAGGGACACCGGGTAGTCAATCCTAGAAGAAAGGAAACTAAGGTACCCCATTCATGACATGTCCAGAAAAGGTGAATCAGCCGTTTGGTCCTTTTACCGCAGTACCCCCATACAGGGATACCCCGAGAACTGCGAAAGGTATCCCTTCGGTTACTGAATGGATTGCGGTATTCCACTCAGGCCTCCGGAACCAGTCTGGCGACTTCAACCCTCCTAGGGGAGAGGCCCTCTGATAAACTGGTTGTGACCATGCCAAAAAATACTAGGGGATTTTGGTTCCCTAATGGAAAAAAACTATGTCTCAAGTGTAAGCAACCAAGGGGTGTTATTTGGATGCCTATCCCCCCGATCCTACCTAACTACAAAAATTCTTATGTGTTCCCCAAGTGGGGTTAGAAACTTGGTTGAGTTAAGTAGTTTTTTAAGGATCACTTGAATTAGGTGACAGAGTGTGTGCATGTGAGGTGATGAACCCAAATAAAAGTGCCACAAGGGGGGCAACTTTCTAACTAAAAACAATAAGACAGAATGTAAACTTTAACATGCAAAATTTTCTCTTTTTTAAGTAAAATGCTGAAATTGTAAAAAACGATTCTATAAATGAAACAGAAATAAAAACTGTAGAAAAAGGCTGTAAGGAAGTGTGGTTGCAGGTAGGACAGGTGGCTGTGCTGGTGCAGAAAATAGTGCAGCAAAGTGCTGGGTTCAAAACAGGAAAAAATGCAGAAAACAGACCACGGGTTTTTGGCAAATCTAGGCGGTCGGACCTCGGAAAAAGGCTAAACAGTCGCAGTCGGGTTGCGGGATTTTGGTTGAGAAACGCAGTCGGGATGTAGGAAAAACGTGTACAGGTGCCGGCGGGTTGCGGGAAAATGGCCGAAAGCCGCAGGCGGGACGCAGGAAAAATGCCTAAAGGTGCTAGCGGGTTGCGGGAAAATGGCCCAAAGCCGTAGGCGGGACGCAGGAAAGACGCCGACAGGTGCCGGCGGGTTGTGAGAAAATGGCCCAAAGCCGCAGGCGGGACGCAGGAAAGACGCCTTAAGGCGCTGGCGGGTTGCAGGAAAATGGCCCAAAGCCACAGGAGGGACGCGGGAAAAAGGTTAATAGCCGCAGGCGGACCATCTCAAACAGGCTAATAGCCACAGTCGGATCGCAGGTAATAGACTGGAAACGGCCGGCAGGTCACCGGAAACAGTCTGAGAGCCACGGTCGGATCGCAGGTAAACTCCTGAAAGACACGATCGGAACGCAACTGCAGGGGGTAAAAAATGCGGTTTACGGCGGCCAAAAGGGACAGCCGAACAGAAAAATATTGTAGAAACTTAAAACTTCTAAAAATTAAAAATTATAACTAGAAATTCTGAAATAACACAAGCGGAGTCGCCAAAACTGTAGCTAGGGTTTTCACCCTAGCTTGTGCGAACGAGAACCTACTAAGGAGAAGGGAATCCTTAGTAGCAGTTCAATAAATGGAAATTATTCTAAACATGTGCATGAAATATAAGAGACAAGAAATAATAAATGGTTTTCTTTTGTATTAAAATTTTACCTCCAATGTGAAGGTTGGTGAAGTTCTTGCAATATTCCAAGAGGGTTGCTCCAAACTCCAACTTTTCTCCTTCTCTTTCTCCAATGGTGGAAATGGGCCAAAAGGGGCACTCAATGGTGAAGGTAGCTCAAGGGTGAGCTAGGGCTTCAAGAATGATTTTGGCAGAGTAAGGGTATACTTGATTGTGGGTATGAAATGATGGGTCTCCATCACCTATTTATAGTTTTTTGGTGGTGGAGTGCTGGCCCATGGTTTTGGGAACCATATGGTTTAGGTCAGCTGTATAGGGTTTTTTCCTCCTTTTTCTTTTTTTTCCTCATTTTTTTATATTTTTTATTCCCTTTTTAGAGGGTTTTGCTATTTTTGGAGGAATTTTGGATAATTTTGGGGGGAAAAGGGGTTTTTTATCCTTTTGGAGGCTTTTTAGTGGGATTTTTAGGGTTTTTAAGGAAAATATGGTAGGAAAATGGACAAATGAGTCATGTAATGGGGTAGATGAGGTAGTGAGCACTTTTTGGGTGTTAACAATTCTATCTAGGATGATATACTTCCTTCTGATGAATTTTTCTTAGAGTCTATAATGCAATCTACCATTCATTTGGACATTGATCCACCAACGAGCATTCTTCCACCTTCACTTCGAGCTCGTTAAAAATAGTAAGGAAACTACGAGCATTCTTCCACCTTCACTTCGAGCTCGTTAAAAACAGTAAGGAGGCTACGAGCACTCTTCCACCTTTCCTTCGAGGTCGTTTAAAAATAGTAAGGAGGGCACGAGTTTACTTTTTTGGGCTCGTTAAAACTTTACGAAAAAGTTTTTTTTTTTAGAGTTTTTTCACGCTCTTGTTAGACTCTTTAAATATGACAAGATTGCCGAGCATACTTTTTCTCTTCAAACTCGTTAAAGTAATTGAAGGAACATCTGCTTAAGTATAAGTTTAACCCTTTTCTGGACTTTTGCGGATTACTTACGAAAAAGGAATACTCTAGTCATCTGTGGCTAGAAGAGTTCTCTCATCATTTTACACTTTTTTGGGTGAGGAGACTAACTGTACGAAAAAGGAGTTTTGGAGCCTTCTTTAGGGTTTTCAGACTCTCGAAACAGGAAAACACCAAGCGATCACTCACCTACTCGGGCTTGATGTGAAATCCACGAGAAGGTATATAGAGGATTGTTTAAGTTTTTCAAACTCTATAAATAGGAAAACACCGACGAACCATATACCAACCTGGGCTCGATACTAAAATCCACGGGTAGGTGTATGGAGTTATTGTTTAAGTTTTTCAGACTCCTTCAAATTGAAAACACCGACGAGCAAGAACAGATCTCGACTCAATATTAAAATCTAGAGATCAGTATTATAGATTATTCTTCTATCTCTTCTTCGAACTCTGTAAACAATGAAGAAGGTCATGAGTCTTCCTCCCATGGGCTCGTTAAACTTTTACATGGTTGGAATTATTGAGTTTTCTTTATTGGACTCATTAAAACAATAAGAAGGACATTCATATACCAAAAATAATAAGGGATGAGAAGGGTATATCACATCGTTTTAGTTTCAAAAGTAGTTAAGTTAGTCATATCCTTGAACACAGCACCTATTTGAGTGTTTCATTTTAGTTGGGTTTTAGTTTTTGACCTTAGGGTGAACCTGATCTCCAAGTTTTTACTCCCCCGATTGGTTATTCTTCCAATATATGGAGGGTCTATTAATGACTCCTACATTGCAAGCTTATATCACTTCCCCTTCATGTTAAAAACTACCTAAGTCACTTTGTGTCATGCTCATTGTTCAAGGATACAGCCTGTGTCGTTCATTCTGCAGTTTACCTTGACTTCATGTGTTGGTCATCCTGGTGTCAGTTTGTTTCATCTTGTTACTTGTCCTACTTCACATCAGCTCATACATTTTGAGTGTTCATCGTGTTGGATGATGGAGGATGCATTAAGGCCTCCCTTCTAGTGGACTTCTTCCCATCGACATCAACTCATCATGCTCTGGGAATGAATTTTAGAGTTTCGGTTAGTACATTGGGGATTGCAGTCATCAGTGGTAGTTTCCCTCGCTACTGAATAATGGGAATACATCAATGTCCCTTATTTGACAGGTTCCTCAAGTGTTTGACGTCAAGTCCACTTATTCACACTTGTTGGATCGTACTAGGTACCTTGGGCCCCATTATCATTATCGATGGAAGCCCTCACATTTGTTAACGGTATACATCAATGACAGGTAATCAAACGATACCCCTATGTTCGACTTCAACTCATTTATTCACATGGTTAGGGTTTGTACCTTGGGTTGTTTGGATGAAGACCTTGGGATTCTGATAGCGTCACCCTATTTATGATATCACCCAAGCTGCACAAAACGGAGCCTCACTCATTTTGGCTCTTCATGAGACATAGATCCAGTTTGTTGTTATGGCTATGATATCTCATTTTGACATGGATCCATGCTTGTTTTTTAGTGGCCATGCTATATATACATCTCCTAGTTATGTATCGGAGATCATGTTGTATCATGCTACACATCTATATTATGTCAAGATTGTAATTGCTCGCTGACCTTAATCATTGTTTCGGGTACTTTTCTGACTTGGTTCTGCGATTTCTTGCTCCTCCTCTGACTTGTAACTATAATGTATTTTGGCCATTGTTTCCCTCTGACCTGACACATTAGGGGGCATCTGTTATAGGTCCAATCTGCACTTCTTCGTCTGTGATCACATTACTTTGTCGATCACACAAAAGGACACTATGGATGGAAGAGCTAGGTTGACCTGGATGAGTTATTGTTGGAACTGCACTCTTCAGCTGAAAATAGTATCTTGTCTATAGATTTCATGACATATGCGCTACTATTGGCACAGTGAACCAGTGTTCTAAATGCTACTTTGCTCAAGGATAACCAACGCACACCTTAAAAATGTTGCAAACGCTTGTTGTAAAGCACAAAAGTTGCATACTATGCGCTACTCTGGTTGTATGAAACCCGAGCACAACTTAAGATGAAATCAAAAATATATTAAGATTACGAATTGGGATTAGTTGAAGTTGGTTTTGCAACTTCCCCAACCTCCCAATTCAACCACCTCTCGAATTCAACTGCCTACCTTGTCCCATAAATACAAGAAGGATTCATGAGAGAGGGACCTAGAAGCAACTGTTGTTATGCTGGAGGAATTCCCATGTCATTGTGAAGAGAAGGATCCCATTACTCAGTTCCAGAAGTGTCTGGACAGATCAGGTATATATGTACTTATCTACATTTATTTGACAATAAAAGGTGGAAACACCCTTCCCGTCCCAAACTGAATGTCTACTGGATTGGATGTTCATTTGGTTTAATATCTGATTGTATTTGATGTTTAATTGTTTCCAATTCCATCATATTTATTGCATTCCAGGTACGCTGAGGAAGGTTTACTTTGTGTTGCAGGTTCATCATAGCGGAAGATCAAGCGAAAGCTAGGACCAGCCATCGATAAAAAAAAAGGTACATCTTTCAATATCTCGGTATCTTTCCATTTGTAGTAACTAATGCAATACAATGAATGTATTTACCTATCACCCCACCCAAGTTGGTAGTGTCGTCTCCCCACTATAAGTTATTTTTCTTGCACAACAATAGGAGTTTTTACTAGCAATTTGGAGTTTAAATCCCCCGAGGGTAAATGTTGAATATGGCTCTCCAAAAGATTCCAAACCCACTCGAATTTATGAACAGAGGAAGAGGATTTCTAAGGGAAAATATTAAGGTCTCAGGTGCATCATTATTTAGTTTGTGAAGTCTATTATAACCCTCTCCCAAGAGCTACAAAATCACTAGTTTCGACCTTGGGGGAAATGGCATTAAATCTTCTTCAAATGATATACAATTGAGAAAGATGACTCCAAATGCTTAAGTACTGAACATGAAAATTGTGAATCTCATTAATGAAAGTCCATTAATCATAAATACATCATAGAAATGATCTTCCATTCGAAGTCATCAATATTTCATTGCTATACATCAAGACAGTGGGGAAATGGCACCATTTGTTCATTAAAAATCAGATTTACATCACTCCAATTGGATTTTCGACCTGGTACATTTATGAGTGTGAAGAAAATAGCATATACATATTATTAAAAAAATAATGGGGCATTAGAAGCTCCCCCCAAGAGAACAATATCTCACCAAAAGCGCCTTTCCTTGTTATAACGTAATTTTCCACCTTGTGAGCATCAACACTGATTGGCCTTTAGGATCCATTTTATTGACTCAAATCCATCATTTTTCCCTCCAGGAACACACAATTCCTTATTTTTGTTCCTGTATGCTAGCCGTTCCACTATAGCCAGCGTACACTCGGGCTATGCCACTATAGCCCGTGGGTACCAAGTAAAATGGTAAAAATAATTCGAAAATTACTTTTTACTCCCAAAAAGCGGTCTTAGGGTGACCTTTGGCCCTCCATATACCCCCGAAATGACTCAATTCAACCTTTGACTTGCCTTTGGAAGGATATATATTGAGATCTTATGGTGTATGGAAGGGAGGAGAAAAGAGAGAGCAAGATAACTTTATTGGATTTTTTCCATGACTTGAGTCTATACTCATTGATCCTTGTTGTTGTGAACTCCTTATGTTCACCTACCAAACTCCTTTGATAGTTTGAGTTTTCCATCGCATGGGGGATTGAAGTGGTGGAAGCATGTGAAAATTCCCACATAAGATCCAAAGAGATGATATAAACCTCACAATGAAAGAATTTAGTAATAATAGAAGATGAGAGAAGCATTAGAACATAGATCCAAAGGAACTCTGATAGAGGCAGAATAATTACACATGTTACATAAAATTGAATAGTAAACTGGTAAATATATAATGCTGAGGATGAGGATTCGAATTCACTAGGTGTAATTCGAATTAGCCTTCATGCACAGATCCATAATTAGTGGAGATTCATCAAAGCATAACTAGGAGTCCACCTTCTCATCGGTGAAGTCATCAATGCACAAGTAATGGTCAACCGGGAGTCAAACTAAGTCTAACTGAGTTTGGTTGGTGTAACTGGCACATGGAAGCACTACTGTAGTGAAGGAGCCTCAGTGGAGGGCGCAGATGGAGCTAACTGGAGTCAGAACGGGTTATCTAGTCACACTAGAGATCCATCGGAGTGATAGGGTCAGTTAGGAGTCAGTTAATCCTTAAATCAAGGAAAGAACTAAAGATAACTAAACTAAACTAGACTGGTAGGTGAAGAAAGGCACCCTTCTCATGCAATAGGTGAAAGGAGGGCGCACTAAGCTCTAGGAGAGCTAAAATTGATCTGAAGGAAGCTTCGGGGGCTAGTTCACTGAGGACTAGGTGCTGGTACGGATGACTAGGATGCATGTAAAATGCATGCAAACCCTAATTGCATGGAAACCCTAATTTTGCATGCATGACTGAAAATGAAAATGACAAAAATGCTAGAAGGACTAGGATGGAGTATAGGAATATCCTAACACCCCCCCTTAATCCATCCTGGGCCCTGGTAACAAGGACCAAAGGTCACCCATACAATCAAATAAATGATAGAAAAATAAAGAACTGTCCATAAACTGAGGAAATGGGGAAAACCTCATGGGAAAAATAACCCCCCTCAAAAGAACAGTAAATAACTCAAAGAACCATCATAGTATGCATAAAAGAAAGAAGCTTTCATCAGTGAAAACTTTTCCAAAAGACTTGGCAAGCTAATCCCCTGTAGGGAGGCCTCCCACTATGTGGAGAATGTGTTGGACGAAGCAAGTCTTTCAGGAACTCTTTATGTAACTGGAGCGAATGGAACATGAGGAGTCTTCCCAAGAGATGGAAGAGAGAACCCCATCATCATGTTGCATCTCTCATGGATAGGTGGATGGCATAATGCAAGGTTGGCATGATGCTGAAGTCTAGTAGTTCTGTGAACAAATAAGTCATCAACTATGTTCTCAGTAGTAGCAAGGTTTGTGTGAGCCCGTATTGACCTCGAATCTGGACTGAGAATAGGTGTTGGTTCTGGATCTGAATCTTCTTGAACCATGATCTCAACATCAAAATTTTGATCTTCTTCTTCATTGGAATAGGAGTCACTGTGATCTTCATTAGAATCTGAAGGAATAGTCGGAGAGAAAGGCATGATGTGTGACAACTCATATTCCTTTGAGGCATGATTAGCAATTCCATTCGCTATAACCTTTCCAATGGAGATTTATGTAATCTCTACTGTGTTTGGACCAAAAATTACTTGCTTTGGTGATCCTCTATGATTCATTTGATATACTGACAACAAATTAGCTATTAGAGAAGGAACAAATAAGACATTTTTGAACTTACCATGCTCCATATGAACTATACCCAATCCTTTTGCAGAAATATGAGAGTTGTCTCCCGTGTGAATGGTAGGCCCATCTTGGAGATCCAAGGAGGAGAAGGATTCTTTAGAGGCAATCATGTGGTTGGAGGCTCCAGAATCTATGAGGAGGGATTTTGTTTTTCAAAAACCAGCCATCAATGGATGGCAATCATCAGATCCACTTCCAGAATCAGACATCTTTGCTTCTCTTGGAACAATTTTTTTTTGTTCAAGAAGCTTGGTTAGAAGATCAATTTTTTTTTGCATGCAAGCTTTCTCAGGATGGTTTCCTCTCTTGCAGTAGGAACAATTTGGCCTCTTTGTTTGTCATTCTTGGATTTTGATTACTTCTTGTCTTTGTCTCTTTGCCTCCCTTTTGCATTCGCTCCACTTGCTTCACCAGCTAGAAGAGCTAGATCTTTGGAGGTTTTGATGGCACCCATTTGAATCAATTTGACCTCTTCTTGAGTGAGGGCTGCAGCAAAGTCTTGTAAAGTGGGAAAATTCCATCTAGGGATTGACATTCGAACAGAATGGAAAGTAGATACAAAGACAGGAAATTGAGATCCAAGTTTGCTCAATACGGAGAGTACCAATTGCTCATCACTTTTAGTGATGCCACAGTGCTTGCATTGTAAATTCAAATTGTGAAATTTTGAGAAGAATTCTTGGATGCTCTCAAAATTGCTAGGTTGAAGGGAAACCAATTCATTTTCGAGAATGTGGCCTCTTAGCCCATCTTTCTTGCCAAAGAGACTCTCCAATTTTGTCCATAACTCATTAGGAGACTTCATTCCTTCAACATGAAACAATAGGTCTTCATACATATGAAGTCAAATGCATCCAAAGGCTTCATCCATTTTATTTAGATGCTTGATTCTCTCTACAGCTTGATGTGGTATGCAATCTTTTTCCTCAACTATTCTAGAGAACCCTCTCGACTTCAAGTGTATTTTCATCTTACCCTTCCATTCGAAGTAATTGAAGGGAGTGAGGATCATAGGAGAAGGAGAAGAAGAAGGAGCATTCGAATTGCTCATCTTGACTGCTGGAACAAGTGAAAATAGAAACTGTTGAATCTGCTGCTGCAACTGCTGGAACTTCAAAATACCTGCAAAAAACTCTCAAGAATGGAGGTAGAATATACTCTCAAATGGCTCTGATACCATGTGAAAATTCCCACATAAGATCCAAAGAGATGATGTAAACCTCACAATGAAAGAACTTAGGAATAATAGAAGATGAGAGAAGCATTAGAACATAGATCCAAAGGAACTCTGATAGAGGCAGAATAATTACACATGTTACATAAAACTGAATCGTAAACTGGTAAATATACAATGTTGAGGATGAGGATTCGAATTCACTAGGTGTAATTCGAATTATCCTTCATGCACAGATCCATAATCAGTGGAGAGTCATCAAAGCATAACTAGGAGTCCACCTTCTCATCGGTGAAGTCATCAATGCACAAGTAATGGTCAACTGGGAGTCAAACTAAGTCTAACTAAGTGTGGTTGGTGTAACTAGCACATGGAAGCACTAATGTAGTGAAGGAGGCTCAGTGGAGGGCGTAGATAGAGCTAACTAGAGTCATAACAGGTTATCTAGTCACACTGGAGGTCCATCAGAGTGATAGGGTCAGTTAGGAGTCAGTTAATCCTTAAATCAAGGAAAGAACTAAAGATAACTTAACTAAACTGGACTGGTAGGTGAATAAAGGCGCCCTTCTCATGTAGTAGGTGAAACGAGGGCGCACTAAGCTCTAGGAGAGATAAAACTGATCTGAAGGAAGCTCCAGGGGCTATTTCACTGAGGACTAGGTGCTGGTACTGATAACTAGGATGCATGTAAAATGCATGCAAACCCTAATTGCATGCAAACCCTAATTTTGCATGCATGATTGAAAATGAAAATGACAAAAATGCTAGAAGGACTAGGATGGAGTATAGGAATATCCTAACAAGGCACACATGGAGAGACCCAGTTCTTGGTTCAGATTGGTTGCCGACAAGAGGTCGTATATTGTACTTCTTGTTATTCATTAATGGAAATACTCATTTTCTCGTCCAATTAATATTGTGAATATTGTTAAATTAAATTGGGTTATATTTGATTATGATATCATGGATCATGCTATTGATTGTGCTAATGTTTTTCACATGTTATATGCACTTGCTTGTATTTGTTGTTGAGACTAATCTACAGGTTCAAGTGTAGAAGTTGAAAGCTCAACGGGGATCTACTTCGAACATCTGGTTGAAGGTTGGTCTTTTCTCCATTATCTTAGCACTATCATTTATATAGCATTGCATTGGGAATTGAGTTATTTTCTGGTAGTCAGCTGTCTATTGTGGTCTGCCCCAAGCCATAGGAAGTTTTCTACATAAAAGAAATGGCAACTGTATTGGGGAGGACATCCATTTTTGGGGATTTTTAGGCAGTTGTTCTTATTTTGAGTTGATGTTTGTCTAGCTTCTGTGTCTTTGACTGGCCGTTGGGATTCACAGTAGAAAACTAGCTTTTTCTGGTTCGTTTGACCTTTTTTGGGCTCATTTCCTTTTCCCAGTACGTGGTTCAACTGAGTTTTGCTCGCGTCTACCCACCTCTATCTAAACTCTATCCAGCGTCTACCCGCAACTTTTCCTTGAACAGTTGCGTACAACTCCGGGTTTGGTTGATTTTTGTCCTTAGGTGGTTGCTGGATTGATTCTGAGTGTTCCTGAGTCTTAGTTGGCCTATTTCTTGACTGTTCCATGCTCTGTTTGTCACCAGAAACTCCTCTTTCTTTTTGTTTTTGTTTTTTTAGATTTTTCACAATTTCTTGTTTTATAGCTCATTAGCCTGGCTGAATCTTACTGTTTGGGTCTTGTTGGGTTTTCTATTTGATATGATCTGCATCTCTTTATTGAATTGTTAGATTTTGCTTGCATTTTTTCACTTCATTATATTGAAAAATTACAAAAAAAAATGTTTTGCATTTTCCTTGAATCTATAAGAGAAAATACAAAAATATTTGATTTATGTATTACATTTTGCATCTGAGTGCTTGTGACTTCATCAAGGACTTGCTTGTGCATTGAAACGTTAAAGAGAATGCATTTTATTTCGAATCGTTGGATTGATTGTCATATTAGTGGCATGCTTTTTATTTGATTAGTTGAGTCTAGTGTTTTACGGTTGTG
The DNA here is from genome assembly GCA_027924585.1 of Larix kaempferi. Classification (NCBI taxonomy): domain Eukaryota; kingdom Viridiplantae; phylum Streptophyta; class Pinopsida; order Pinales; family Pinaceae; genus Larix; species Larix kaempferi. The sequence goes on along the minus strand of BSBM01001316.1, from coordinate 712,752 downwards.
CATACCATTGAGGCTTATACATCATCAGTTTCACAACCATATCCTTTGAGTAATTACAACCATATAAAATCAATGCTTAATCTTAAAATTGATTAGAAATGATTTTCTTTTTATAGGGTGCACCAACTAGCTTAGGTTTAGAGTCTTGGAATAGATCATTGTGAGTTAACAATCCAAGACTATTGAACCAACATTATGTGTCTGACCAGGGAGTGGTGAAACCCATTATATACATCAGTGTTCTCAGGAAGCTCTACTCATACTAGAGTTAAGCACAAGGTCACGGGAGGTTGGTTGCTGTTATTGGAGAAAACTTCCTATGGCTTGGGGTGGACCACAATAGACAGCTGACTACCAAAAAATGACTCAATTCCCAATGAAATGCTATATAATTGACAATGCTAGAATAATGGAGAATATAACCAACCTCGATCGAACGTTTGATGTAGATCCCCGTTGAAGCTTTCAATCCATGCACACTTTCAATCCTTGTACTTGATCCTGCAAATTAGTCTTGACAACCAATATACAACAAGTACATATAATATATGAAAGATATTAACATCATCAATAGCAATGGTCCATGATATTAGAAGTAAATGCAACCCAATGTGATATAAACAACATTCACAACATTAATGGACAGGAATATGAGTATTTCTATTAATAAATAACAAGAAGTACAATGTGATACGACCTCTTGCTGGCAACCAATTTGAACCAAGAACTAGGTCAATCCACTTGCACCTCCACCACTTCAATCCTCCATGAATGGAAAACTCAAACGGTCAAAGGAGTTTGGAAGGTGAACATAAGAGGTTCACAACAACAAGGATCAATGAGTGTAGACTCAAGACAAGGAAAAAATCCACTAGAGTTCTCTTGCTTTCTCTTTCTCCTCCCTTCCATATGCCATAAGTGCTCAATATATAGCCTTCCAAAGGTAAGTGAAAGGACACATCGAGGCGTTACTAGGCAAATGAAGGGCCAAAGGTCACCCTAAGACCGCTTTTTGGGAGTAAAAAGTAATTAATTAGTGATTTTTACCATTTTACATGCTACCCACGGGCTATAGTGCTGTAGATCGCGGGTACGCTCACTGAAATGATACAGCTAGCGGGTAAGGAGAAAAACATGGAAAATGTGTGTCTGGAGCACATAAGGTCCATCTGAGTTAGTAAAATGGATCCTGATGGCGAAAGAGTGTTGATACTAACAAAGTGGAAGATTACGTTGTAACAGATGCCCCCTAATGTGTGAGGTCAGAGAATGGTGCTACAAGGGTCGAAATACATTATAAATTTCAGAAGTGGAGTGATGGAGACACAAGTGGAAAGAGCCGCTCACTCTTCATAATACAATAATATCTCTGGATACATATTGGTATGATACAACAATCTGATACAATGGCCATGAATAGGAAGTACATAGTGAATACATGTCATAAGTGATCATAACCATGATCCCTCTACAGTAATATATGGTTCCTGCTGAAAAGGAACAACGGGTGCAAACTGGAGGTACAAACTGCTGATGTCCGAGAGGTGATATCTCAGATGTAAATTCACGATCATAAGTAGCATACTGAATGCCACTATCTCCTGGGGTCTTCTACACAAATCTCCTATGGTGCAAGTCCCATCAAGTGAATAAAGGAGTTGAGGTCGAACTTGATGTGACATCGTCTGATTACCGATCAATGATGTATATCGTTAACAGACACGAGATAACCCACCGATAATGAAAATGGGCATCAAGGCACAGAGTACAATCGTCAGAATGTGATAATATGTGGTGAAGTCGGACACTAAGACAAATCCATCGATTAGGGGACACTGGTGTATTCCCAAAACTGTCGATGGCAAGAGAACCTGCCACTAATGACTGCAAGCCTCAAGGTACTCAATCGAACTCTAAGCCTCAAGTCCCGGAATAAATGGGTTGATGTCGACGGAATGAGACTCGCTAGAAGGAGGGCATTAAGGCATCCCCCATCAACTAGCATGAGGTACTAGCTATGCTGAAAAGATTTGGAAGAACTTAGGTGGAACGGACTGACTCAATAAGGATGGCCGACATGCAAGTCAAGAGATCTGAGGAGTGGCTGACACTGGTTTCAAGACTTCCTTTGAACAAGAGCATGAGTAGATGGATAGACTGAGGCAGCATAGACTCGATATAATACTGTGTGATTCAAGAGGAATCGACAAAGGGCTCCATAATGACTGGAAGCTTAACCAATCGGTGGAGGAAAAATGAGAAACGAGTACAGCTCCTAAGGTCCAACTATAGTCCCGACTCATAATGTATGGAGTGGAATGAATTCTCTGTTCAAAGGAAACACAACAGCTGCCAACAAGAAGTAGTAACCATAATCTCGTCTGGCTTTTTGGAATATTTGATTTTTTTTGTCTTTTTCATATTTGGAAAGCTTGAAAAAGAATAAAATTGCTTATGGTACAACAATTGAGGGAATGAGTGTCAAAGCGAGCAGACTAGTCCCAAGCAGTGGAACATACCTATGCTCAATGCAAGGAAGCGTGTGCAGGGTGTGGACACTCGGGGGGCTGTTCCCTCGGGGTCAAAAGGTCATCAAATTGTGAAGGACAAATGTAAGCTTTGCAGGGCTCGACAGGAGAAGTGCTCAGGCACTAGGCTAACAACTGAGTAAGTGGGAGCTGGCACAAGGCTCAAGCGATAAGTAGGATGATGCAATGCAATCACAACTCGATATATGCGGGGGAATCCTTATGGGAAATGGCCAGCATAAGACAAAGTAGAGTATGAGTCTTTATCGTGAAGTCATGGCGTGACTACAAAGGACTCCCAATCCTAAAGAGAGACAACAGCGTGGGCGCCAGAAGGCAAAAAGGGGCTCTAACTAGGGCACCCATGGTCGAAAAGGCCCTACTTCCAACTAACGACACTTCTATCACAGTGTGAAGGTTCTGTGTCAGTTAAGAAGTAGGGTCACACCTAGGGTTTATGACAAATGGTCAAAAGGTCAAATGCAGGATGCATGTGAAAATGACATTTAACCTATATGCTAGGTGTGAAATATACCTTTGTAGGCACGAAATGATTGAAAACAACTCTCATCGAAGAAATCTGGTCAAAAAATGCTACTCCATGACATTATATTAGTCCAGATCAACTTAAAACGGTAAAAACTATAGGCAAGTGGGTTTCAGAAATTATAAATAGTAACAAAAATTTACAATTTACAACTCATTTTTACTATTCACCCATTTGGAGTTTTGTGGTTACTTTTCACCTCGAGGTTCAAGTGTTGATTCCGGGAGCTACGGTTATCTGTTCATCGAACCGTCAGGAGCAGGTTGGTAGTCTCATCCATAGCTTGTATTTCCATGCTTTTAATTTGATTTTTAATGGTTGGATTTTTTGTGTTTCCAACCCCTAAATGGTCATGGCCGTACCCGCGGGCTAACACTATGCAGGTCGCGAGTAGGGCTGGGTAGACGCAGTCGACCGTGGGTACCCGCGTCTATTAGAAAATTTGCCCACGGGTAACATCGTGAAGTTTTTTTTTTTTTAATGAAATTGACTAAAATACTTGTTTCACTTCCTCTAGGATGGTCCTAGAATGGAGAGAGAGGGAACATGACCTTGTGGATGAGGCCGTCCACAACGATTTTCCTGCACAACAAGCGTTACAAGCGTGTGGGCTCTACAAGTTTTGGAGTGTTGGGGGTTTAAGGGCCCAAAACCAACTACTCCAATGCCTGATACAATACTGGGATATAGACACACATAACTTCAACCTCGATGGGCAGGTACTATCACTGGAAGTGGATGATATTTACTACATCACCGGTTTTTCCTACTGAGGTAAGGTGGCAAGCCTTTGGTCTCGTTCACTAGGATCAAGGATCACTGTGGCTGACTACATAGAGTGGTATTGCACTCCCGATACATGGATGTTGGGGATTCAAGTACCCATCAAAAACATAGTTGAGCTTAGTATGAAGATCATAGTGGCTACCTTAGTGCAGATCACAGGTTCGGCAGCCCTTCACCAGGCTTCGAGACCGGTTATGTTATGTGCATCACAGTGTATGAGGCCCGTGATATATGACTGGTGCACAACGTTACTAGGGTCCATGAAGACCTAGCTAACGGAGTGCAAGCAGGGAGAGGTAAAAAAATTTGGATACGGTAGTATCATGTGTAGTTTCTTCTTTTAGCATGTTCCGAGGCTCAGTTCAAGGGTGGAAGTCCCTCCTCACAGTCTCCGTGACCCGACCCTGACCCGGTGGGCGGAGGTCTTGACGCGATAGGGTTGTGGCCGTCAGGCGTCACCATATACGGATGAGTTCTTTCACTGGTGGGACTGACAGGTCATTTCTATAGAGGACTACCCCTATGCAGGGATAGACTTCCAACAGGATCGTGACATGCTGCTTCCATGAGGAGTAGCATTTGGAGACACTGGTGAGTTACTCTTTTGTGTTTTTGGTATATGAAATTTTTATGGATTTTTTATTATAAATGTGAATGCAAAAAAAAATTTGGTGGTAGTATCATGTATTGACATTTCACTGTTTGCTCGCAGACAAGGGTCCAGTAAGACCCCAAGGCTTCCTAAGACATCATCGATGGGGCATGGGTGATGAGATGGCAGGCGCTGCAGCCGAGCGCACATTACAGACTTTGCATAGCAACATGTCCTGCATGGTCAACAGGGTACCCCAGGTTGATATAGCACAACTACCAGAGGAGATGCAGCACCAGGAAGTGGGAGTGTCGGGTCCCTGGGTGCGGTTATTACAGTGTTTAGCGACTGCAGTGCATTACTATTATGAGACACATCCTGCTGAGGCAGCAGCTAGGCCTCCTCATAGAGTTTAGACATCTCAGAATCCTATTTTTGTATCGATATGTATATTTTTTAGGGCTACGGGATCCAGTTTTGTATCATGACACTATTATTTTTTGGACACGGTATTTATATATAAACTATGGTTCTCTGGTTCTACTATATGTGTATGTACAAATGTACGAATGTATCTTTTATTTTTGTGCTTCCATATAAATTTTATGAATGTGACAAATTCCAATCTAGGACATAATTAGCATATGCATCAGATACATGATTAAAACTTCTCGGAACATGAATGTATGTAATGGAAACAAAATGTCATTCCAAGAGTCTTACCCTTAGGAATCTCCGTAGTAAGGTAGGATCCTTCACATGGTACCTGTCATGTCCCAAATTTGGAATTGGGTCACAATGGCCTAATCACATTGGCCATATTCATTAGAGTTTGTAAAATTGATGTTAAAGGTCAAATAATTGCCAAGGAGGAAAATTACTAGTTTCCTAGGTTTGGGGTGGAAGCTTTGGGATTGTGAATAATGGGAATAATAAATTATGTTGGAACATTAGGATGGCATAAATATTTAATAAAGGAGATAAATAAATATATACAAGTGAAAATCAAAGTGACATTTGATCATGAAGACACATGGAGGAAGTGGGACCCACATATGGCTAGCTTTCTCCACTACACTCGGCATAATTCTCTCACCAATTCGAATTCAAGGTGAATGGTAACATACTTGGGGGAGTCCAAAAGGTATTATTCAAGGCATGACTCACTCAAGGTCAAAATATAGAGGAAGAGTAACTCACATGGAAGAGGAAGAGGCAATTTGGAGCTAGTGAGACACTTGGGCTAGATTCCCTAGCTCTATGACAACAATGATGAAGATGCTATGACACCTATGACACAAATCAGACCTGAAGGCTAACATATGACATATATGACATGTCAGGGCTAAAAATAGACTCAAAGAGGGCGCTCAAGGGTGTTAGAGAAGCTAAGATGCTTCCACATGTGATTTGGTGGAAGTGGGAGACTAGGAATTGTTGTACAAGTGGCGTTCTTTGGAATCTCTTCCCAACTTGAGTTGGCATGAGTCTCTTGGAAGGAATTCAACCCATGGATGACATTAGAACTTTATAAATGTCAATAACAAAGAAGGAAACCAGCTTTTGATCATTTGTAGAATTTGCAATTGCATTTGTGAAGAGGGAGAGCTAGTGGATTGTCATGTCCCAAATTTGGTATTGGGTCAAAATGGCCTAATCACATTGTCCCTATTCATTAGAGTTTGTCAAATTGATGCTAAAGGTCAAATAATTGCCAAGGAGGAAAATTACTAGTTTCCTAGGTTTGGGGTGGAAGCTTTGGGATTTGGAATAATGGGGATAATAAATGATGTTTGAACATTAGAATGGCATAAATATTCAATAAAGGAGATAAATAAATATATACAAGTGAAAATCAAAGTGGCATTTCATCATGAAGACACATGGAGGAAGTGGGACCCACATATGGCTAGATTTCCCCACTACACTTGGCATCATTCTCTCACCAATTCGAATTCAAGGTGAATGGTAACATACTTGGGGGAGTCCAAAAGGTATTATTCATTGCATTACTCATCCAAGGTCGAAATATAGAAGAAGAGTAACTCCCATGGAAGAGGAAGAGGCAATTTGGAGCTAGTGAGACACTTGGGCTAGATTCCCTAGCTCTATGACAACAATGATGAAGATGCTATGACACCTATGACACAAATCAGACCTGAAGGCTGACATATGAAATATATGACATGTCAGGGCTAAAACTAGACTCCAAGAGGGCGCTCAAGGGTGTTAGGGCAGCTAAGATTCTTCCACATGTGATTTGGTGGAAGTGGGAGACTAGGAATTGTTGTACAAGTGGCGTTCTTTGGAATCTCTTCCCAACTTGAGTTGGCATGAGTCTCTTGGAAGGAATTCAACCCATGGAGGACATTAGAATTTTATAAATGTCAATAACAAATAATGAAACCAGCTTTTGATCATTTGTAGAATTTGCAATTGCATTTGTGAAGAGGGAGAGCTAGTGGATGACTAGTTTCTTGCCTTAGCCAATTTCGAGGGTGAAAGATTCCCATCCAAGTTGGAAATTGGAAAGGCCATTCAGACCTTTCATTTGGAGATTTAATGGAGTCTTTATTTTCAGGTGTAATCTACAGGGCAGCTCATGGTTTCTTCTATTGCAGCTCGCTCCTTCAACCATTTCCAGGTTTGATGGCATATTCGTGATCCTTGAGGGAGGGCATTTTTGGTGAGCTATTGTACTCTTTGGGGGAGCTTCTAATGCCCCATTTATTTTTTAATATGAATTAAATACTCTGTTTTTCATCTCCAGAAAGTTTCAGGTCGAAATTCCAAGTAGAAATGTATAAATCTCATTTTTAATGGAAGAACAATGCCATTTCCCCACTACCTTGTTGTGAACCAATGTATTGATGATGATTTCGAATGAATGGATGATTCTATGATGAATTTGTGATTAATGGACTGCGATGGATGTATTTTACAAGTTTCATGTACTGTACTTGAGCATTTGAAGTATTTTTACTCGGTTTAATTGCATTGGGAGAAGAAATAGTGCCATTTCCCCTAGGGTCGAATTGGTGATTTTTGCAGTTGAATGGGAGAGGGTGAGAACAGTTGTAATAAACCATTAATGGTACATATGAGACCTTAATAACATAATTAACACATTACATAACTTTTTTCATAAATTTGAGTGGGTTTGGAGGCATTTGGGAAGCCATTTTCAGTACTTACCTTAGGGGGATTTGAACCCCAAATTACTAGTAAAATTGCATACTTGGTCCAGAATCTTAAGAGAGTTTGCAGAGGTATTTTGGTGGCCATATGTTATCCCTGAACATAATATTCAATCCCTAATATCATTCATACACCTTCCTTGAAGATTTGAAGGCATTTGGAGTCAATTTGAGACCTAGAGACCAATACTAGTCAAAGGAAAATCACTAGTAAAGTTACCTACATTGACCAGAATTGAAAGAGTATTTGCAGAAGTGTTTTAAAGGTACAAAGGTATCCCTGAAACACATATTTATGTTCTAATATCATTCATATACCTTCTCAGAAGATTTGGGATCATTTGGGGCAAATTTGGGACCTAGAGATCGAAACTAGTCAAAGGTCGAACCAAGGAAAAAAGTGGAAAATTGCAATTTTAATAAAATTCCTAACAAGGGACATTACAGTGGTATCAGAGCATGGTCCTTGTTCCTGTGTATTAGGTACATACATTCAAGAATAATTGGAAGCCATGTCTTACTATTATGATGAATCCTATGAGTACAATTCTTATGATGAATATGCAGATGCTTATGAGCAATATGAAGCAGAATGTGAATGGTATGAGGAAAAGGTGCCATCATGCAACACTTCTTACAATTTCAAGAGAAATGAAGATTATTCTTATGACTTTAAATCTGATGAATATGAATGTGTCACACCAACCAAGGATAATTCTATGAGTGAGTTCCAAAGATGGAGAGCAAATTATAAAACCTTGCCCCAGCAATATCAAAAATATCAAGAATATCTTGCTTCGAGCAAAAATACACAAAATGCCATGTCTTTTGAGTACTATGCTGAACATGTTTTTGAAAATAGACCCAAAAATGAAGATGTGGAGTTAGTGAAGAAAGGTTTATGCCCTTCTTGTAAGAACCCTTGGAGCGAGTATCATATATGTGTGCATGAAATGATGTCCTCTTTGATGAGAGCTTTTGAGATTTATTCAAGAAGGGATTCCAAATATACCGATCCTAAGGAAAACAAGGGGAAAAATGAATCAGCTTGCTTGAAGGAGAAAAATGAAGAGACACCACAAGAGCATCAAGAAGATTCTATTGAAAATATGGAAGATCATTTCGAGACACCTTCTAGCTTAGACATGAACCAAAGAGCATCTACTGATGGATGCTTAAACTATGAAGGAGTACCTACTGATGGGTGCTCACACCTCTATGTTGGTGACATAGAGATCACTTTTGAAAGTGTTGCTGCAAGCCCAAGTTCCATTAAGCATGATAATGAAGACCTTGTAGCAGTTGAAGAAGAACCAAGATCAACTTCCCCATCACCACTTGAGCTTCATGAAGTTGGTCCAAGCAAAAATGAAGAAGATGAGGAGGTTCATTTGCAAGAGCCTCATTTTCTTGAAGGTTCCTTAAAGATGAATGAAAAGAAGATCCAAGAGTCCCTCAGCATTCTCCATGAGACTCAAGCATTGGTGTCAAATTCTTGTTGGAGAGCTACTTCATTGGAGGAAACATCCTTCCTTGAAGATATGGAGAAGATTCAAAGAGCAATGTGCCACATCAAAGGTAATTTCATGTCTTTGCTTTTTAATAGAAACCATTTGTTTGAGCTTAATGAATTGTTACATGATGCATACTTGAAGAATAATGAGGATATTCATAATCTCACAATTCAAAATGAGCAACTTCTTGAAAAGTTGCAAGATACTTGTTTTTCCTCCTATGTTTCAGATTGTCAAATGGTAGATTGTTTGGAGGATTCTCATGACATGGTGGATCATGAGAAATGTGAAAATTTGAATGTTCTTGATGTGTTTGGAGATGAACTTGAAGAGATCCAAACACTTGATGTGGTGGAAGAAGAATTTGAATTGCCTCTTGATGAAGGTTGTGCAATTTTTAAAGAAGAGCATGATTCATCTACATTGGAACCAAACTATGACAAAGAGTTCACACTTTTGAAGGAGCTGCATGATACTACCCATATGGATCCTCCCCGTGATGAAACTTCTGTACTTTTTGATCATTTGGGTGATTTGGTTCATTCTCCTACATCCTACAATTCCATGTTTTGCAACATTAGTCTCAATGAAGTATGGGTGAAAGGGTTCTTTTTGATGGTGCCACATGAGGAGTATGATATGGTTGGAGCACATTCTTATTCACATTTGCAGCAGCATACTTTATTACTTTATGATGATGCACATCTACATGGATGCACCTATGATATGCATTTGAGTCACTTGAAGACTCATGGTTTTTCTTGCTCAACACTTGATTCATTTGATGTTGGAGGAACTTCATCCAACACTTGGGTGAATAGATTTATGATTGGAGAACATTTTTGTTGGAAGCCACATACTTTGTTATATCTTTATGATGATCACATTCAGGGATGTATGGGTGAGACTTCTTTGAGTCATTTGAAGTCTCCTTGTTTTTTCTGCTCATTATTTGGTTCAGATTTTAGTGGAGATTCTTCATTCACTTCTTGGATGAAAGAATACATGGCTGAATATTTTGATGCATATCACATCCTTTTGGAGCAGCTTTATAGGACATGGGATCCTCACCTATGTCATTGGAGCAGATTTGATTGGTCACTTAAAGCTTGTATGCACTTGGAAAACGGTGGTCTACTTGCTTGGAGGTATAAGCACTTTCATGATTCTTTGATGAAGCACCTCCTTGATATTAATTTTCATTATGTAGTTATGTACTTTGATGATATATATTTTGTACTCATGATGTTTGGAAGAATGCATACAAGAAAATGGGATCCAGGAATCCTCTTATATGATGGTATGGGTTGGAGAGCACTCTTAATTGTTCGGGTGCAATACAAGCAATGGGACCCTGGAATAATTTTTATCTCATTGGTTTCAAATTTTTTGGGGAAACAAGCAGTATGGGAGATGGATTTCCCCACTTATAAAGCGATTTTTATCAGATTAGTGCAGCAGCAAGCATGTTGGTTCCTCTCTAAGATCTTCATGGAAACTCAAAGACTCAAGGTTGGGCAATTCAATGGCAACTTCAAAGAATTATACAGAAAGCAGGTTCTTCAGCACCCATGTTTGAGGACAAGCAATATTGGGAAGGGAGGATTTTTCATGTCCCAAATTTGGTATTGGGTCAAAATGGCCTAATCACATTGTCCCTATTCATTAGAGTTTGTCAAATTGATGCTACAGGTCAAATAATTGCCAAGGAGGAAAATTACTAGTTTCCTAGGTTTGGGGTGGAAGCTTTGGGATTTGGAATAATGGGGATAATAAATGATGTTTGAACATTAGAATGGCATAAATATTTAATAAAGGAGATAAATAAATATATACAAGTGAAAATCAAAGTGGCATTTCATCATGAAGACACATGGAGGAAGTGGGACCCACATATGGCTAGATTTCCCCACTACACTTGGCATCATTCTCTCACCAATTCGAATTCAAGGTGAATGGTAACATACTTGGGGGAGTCCAAAAGGTATTATTCATTGCATTACTCATCCAAGGTCGAAATATAGAGGAAGAGTAAATCCCATGGAAGAGGAAGAGGCAATTTGGAGCTAGTGAGACACTTGGGCTAGATTCCCTAGCTCTATGACAACAATGATGAAGATGCTATGACACCTATGACACAAATCAGACCTGAAGGCTGACATATGACATATATGACATGTCAGGGCTAAACATAGACTCCAAGAGGGCGCTCAAGGGTGTTAGGTCAGCTAAGATGCTTCCACATGTGATTTGGTGGAAGTGGGAGACTAGGAGTTGTTGTACAAGTGGCGTTCTTTGGAATCTCTTCCCAACTTGAGTTGGCATGAGTCTCTTGGAAGGAATTCGACCCATGGAGGACATTAGAAGTTTATAAATGTCAATAACAAAGAATGAAACCATCTTTTGATCATTTGTAGAATTTTCAATTGCATTTGTGAAGAGGGAGAGCTAGTGGATGACTAGTTTCTTGCCTTAGCCAATTTCGAGGGTGAAAGATTCCCATCCAAGTTGGCAATTGGAAAGGCCATTCAGACCTTTCATTTGGAGGTTTAATGGAGTCTTTATTTGCAGGTGTAAGCTACAGGGAAGCTCATGGTTTCTTCTATTGCAGCTCGCTCCTTCAACCATTTCTAGTTTTGATGGCATATTCATGATCCTTGAGGGAGGGCATTTTTGGTGAGCTATTGTACTCTTTGGGGGAGCTTCTAATTCCACATTTCTTTTGTAATATGAATTAAATACTCTTTTCTTCATCTCCAGAAAGTTTCAGGTCGAAATTCCAAGTAGAAATGTATAAATCTCATTTTTAATGGAAGAGCAATGTCATTTCCCCACTACCTTGTTGTGAACCAATGTATTGATGATGATTTCGAATGAATGGATGATTCTATGATGCATTTGTGATTAATGGACTGCCATGGATGTATTTTACAATTTTCATTTACTTTACTTGAGCATTTGAAGTATTTTTACTCGGTTTAATTGCATTGGGAGAAGAAATAGTGCCATTTCCCCAAGGGTCGAATTGGTGATTTTTGCAGTTGAATGGGAGAGGGTGAGAACAGTTGTAATAAACCATTAATGGTGCATATGAGACATTAATAACATAATTAACACATTACATAACTTTTTTCATAAATTTGAGTGGGTTTGGAGTCATTTGGGAAGCCATTTTCAGTACTTACCTTAGGGGGATTTGAACCCCAAATTACTAGTAAAATTGCATACTTGGTCCAGAATCTTAAGAGAGTTTGCAGAGGTATTTTGGTGGCCATATGTTATCCCTGAACATCATATTCAATCCCTAATATCATTCATACACCTTCCTTGAATATTTGAAGGCATTTGGAGTCAATTTGAGACCTAGAGACCAATACTAGTCAAAGGGAAATCACTAGTAAAGTTACCTACATTGACCAGAATTGAAAGAGTATTTGACGAAGTGTTTTAAAGGTACAAAGGCATCCCTGAAACACATATTTATGTTCTAATATCATTCATATACCTTCTCAGAAGATTTGGGATCATTTGGGGCAAATTTGGGACCTAGAGATCGAAACTAGTCAAAGGTCGAACCAAGGAAAAAAGTGGAAAATTGCAATTTTAATAAAATTCCTAACAAGGGACATTACATGGATGACTAGTTGCTTGCCTTAGCCAATTTCGAGGGTGAAAGATTCCCATCCAAGTTGGTAATTGGAAATTCCATTCAGACATTTCATTTTGAGCTTTAATGGAGTCTTTATTTGCAGGTGTAAGCTACATGGAAGCTCATGGTTTCTTCTATTGTAGCTCACTCCTTCAACCATTTCCAGTTTTGATGGCATATTCTTGATCCTTGAGGGAGGGCGTTTTTGGTGAGCTATTCTACTCTTTAGGCGAGCTTCTAATGGCCCATTTATTTTGTAATATGAATTAAATACTCTGTTCTTCATCTCCAGAAATTTTTTAGGTCGAAATTGCAAGTATAAATGTATAAATCTCATTTTTAATGGAAGAACAATGCCATTTCCCCACTACCTTGTTGTGAACTAATGTATTGATGATGATTTCAAATAAATGGATGGTTCTCTGATTAATTTGTGATTAATGGATTTCCTTGGATGTATTTTACAAGTTTCATGTATTGTACTTGAGCATTTGAAGTATTTTTACTCGATTTAATTGCATTGGGAGAAGAAATAGTGCCATTTCCCCAAGGGTCGAATTGGTGATTTTTGCAGTTGAATGGGAGAGGGTTGGAACAGATATAATAATCAATTAATGGTGCAAATGAGACCTTAATAACATACTTAACATATTACATACCTATTTTCATAAATTTGAGTGGGTTTGGAGGCAATTGGGAAGCCATTTTTAGTACTTACCCCAGGGGGATTTGAACCCCAAATTACTAGTAAAATTGCATACTTGTTCCAGAATCTTAAGAGAGTTTGCAGAGGTCTTTTGGTGGCCATATTTCATTCCTGAACATCATATTCAAGTCCTAATATCATTCATACACCTTTCTTGAATATTTTAAGGCATTTGGAGTCAATTTGAGACCTAGAGACCAATACTAGTCAAAGGGAAATCACTAGTAAAGTTACCTACATTGACCAGAATTGAAAGAGTATTTGCAGAATTATTTTAAAGGTCCAAAGGAATCCATGAAACACATATTTATGTTCTAATATCATTCATATACCGTCTCATAATATTTGGTATCTTTTGGGGCAAATTTGAGACCTAGAGATCAAAACTAGTCAAAGGTCGAACTAGGGAAAAAATGTGAAAAGTTGCCATTTTAATAAAATTCCTAACAAGGGACATTACAGTGGTATCATAGCATGGTCTTGGAAACTAATGTGGTAGAACATTAATGAATACCAGGAGTCAAAGAAATAAGCCACCACCCTTAGAAACTGAAACTGGATGTACTTTGGTGAAAGGGAAGAAGTAGGAGAAGAAGTGCATTCATTGGTCACCATGAGTAAGGATGAGAAAGGAACCTTAGAGGAGAATGAGGAGTTTAGAAAATTACTTAAACCATCCTTTGAAGACAAGTGTAGGCAATACTTTCAAGAGTTCAAATTGTTGCTTAGTGAACTTGGAAGCAACTCGGAAAAAATAATGAGCAATGGTTCTCTTTTCAAGGAAAATGATGAAATAATTTATGTCACAAAAGAGGAACCTAATGTAATTGTGGAACATGAGGTACATGTTGATATGCAGGTTCTTGAATATGCTACACTAAAACAAGAAGAAAGGAAAGCACTTGTCCTTGTTCAGAGGGATTATGAGTTGCCTCATGGAGAGAATTGCAAAGCCTTGGAAGAGGTACATGATCTCACAATAGTTGGACCAGCCAATTATGGAGAAGATGAATTAAATATTTCATTGGGAAAAAGTTGTAAAGAATTAAAGTTGGTTCATAATTCCTCACCCCAAACTTCTTTTCCAGCCACATCACTTTGGGATGAAAATTGGGTGAAAGGTTTTTTTCTAGTGGTGCCACATGAGGGGTATGAAACTCCTACCTCTCATTTTGATGATGACATGAATAGAGCACCTCATTATTTAGAATTGCAGCAGCATATTGCTTTACCTTATGATGATACATATCCTCATGGATGTATGGATGAGACTTCTTTGAGTCCTTTAAAGTCTCCTTGTTTTTCCTGCTCATTATTTGGTTCAGATTTTAGTGGAGATTATTCATTCACTTCTTGGATGAAAGAATGCATGGCTAAATATTTTGATGCATATCACATTCTTTTGGAGCAGCACTATCAGACATGGGATCCTCACCTATGTCATTGGAGCAGATTTGATGGGTCACTTGAAGATTGTATGCACTTGGAAAATGGTGGTCTACATGCTTGGAGGTATAAGCACTTTCATGACTCTTTGATGAAGCATCTCCTTTATGTACATTTTCATTATGTTGTTATGTACTTTGATGATATATATTTTGTACTCATGATGTTTGGAAGAATGCATACAAGAAAATGGGATCCCGGAATCCTCTTATCTGATGGTATGGGTTGGAGAGCACTCTTAATGATTGGGGTGCAATACAAGCAATGGGACCCTGGAATAATTTTTATCTCATTGGTTTCAAATTTTTTGGAGAAACAAGCAGTAGGGGATATGGATTTACCACTTAATAAAGTGATTTTTATCAGAGTAGTGCTTCAGCAAGCATGGTGGTTCGTCTCTAAAATCTTCATGGAATTTCAAAGACTCAAGGTTGGGCAATTCAATGGCAACTTCAAAGAATTATACAGGAAGCAGGTTCTTCAACACCCATGTTTGAAATTGCTTGAGGACAAGAAATATTGGGAAGGGAGGATTTTTCATGTCCCAAATTTGGAATTGGGTCACATTGGCCATATTCATTAGAGTTTGTAAAATTGATGTTAAAGGTCAAATAATTGCCAAGGAGGAAAATTACTAGTTTCCTAGGTTTGGGGTGGAAGCTTTGGGATTGTGAATAATGGGAATAATAAATGATGATGAAACATTAGGATGGCATAAATATTTAATAAAGGAGATAAATAAATATATACAAGTGAAAATCAAAGTGGCATTTGATCATGAAGACACATGGAGGAAGTGGGACCCACATATGGCTATCTTTCCCCACTACACTTGACATAATTATCTCACCAATTCGAATTCAAGGTGAATGGTAACATACTTGGGGGAGTCCAAAAGGTATTATTCAAGTAATGACTCACTCAAGGTCTAAATATAGAGGAAGAGTAACTCCCATGGAAGAGGAAGAGACAATTTGGAGCTAGTGAGACACTTGGGCTAGATTCCCTAGCTCTATGACAACAATGATGAAGATGCTATGACACCTATGACACAAATCAGACCTGAAGGATAACATATGACATATATGACATGTCAGGGCTAAAAATAGAATCCAACAGGGCGCTCAAGGGTGTTAGGGCATCTAAGATGCTTCCACATGTGATTTGGTGGAAGTGGGAGACTAGGAATTGTTGTACAAGTGGTGTTCTTTGGAATCTCTTCCCAACTTGAGTTGGCATGAGTATCTTGGAAGGAATTCGGCCCATGGATGAATTTAGAACTTTATAAATGTCAATAACAAAGAAGGAAACCAGATTTTGATCATTTGTAGAATTTGCAATTGCATTTGTGAAGAGGGAGAGCTAGTGGATGACTAGTTGCTTGCCTTAGCCAATTTCGAGGGTGAAAGATTCCCATCCAAGTTGGTAATTGGAAAGTCCATTCAGACCTTTCATTTGGAGCTTTAATGGAGTCTTTATTTGCAGGTGTAATCTACATGGCAGCTCATGGTTTCTTCTATTGCAGCTCACTCCTTCAACCATTTCCAGTTTTGATGGCATATTCTTAATCCTTGAGGGAAGGCATTTTTGGTGAGCTATTGTACTCTTTGGGGGAGATTATAATGGCCCATTTATTTTGTAATATGAATTAAATACTCTGATCTTCATCTCCAGAAAGTTTCAGGTTGAAATTCCAAGTAGAAATGTATAAATCTCATTTTTAATGGAAGAACAATGCCATTTCCCCACTACCTTGTTGTGAACTAATGTATTGATGATGATTTCGAATGAATGGATGATTCTCTGATGAATTTTTGATTAATGTATTTCCATGGATGTATTTTAAAAGTTTCATGTACTTTACGTGAGCATTTGAAGTATTTTTACTCAGTTTAATTGCATTGGGAGAAGAAATAGTGCCATTTCCCCAAGGGTCGAATTGGTGATTTTTGTAGTTGAATGGGATAGGGTTGGAACAGATATAATAATCAATTAATGGTGCAAATGAGAACTTAATAACATAATTAACACATTACATACCTCTGTTCATAAATTTGAGTGGGTTTGGAGGCAATTGGGAAGCCATTTTCAGTACTTACCCCAGGGGGATTTGAACCCCAAATTACTAGTAAAATTGCATACTTGTTCCAGAATCTTAAGAGAGTTTGCAGAGGTATTTTGGTAGCCATATGTCATCCCTGAACATCATATTAAAGTCCTAATATCATTCATACACCTTTATTGAATATTTTAAGGCATTTGGAGTCAATTTGAGACCTAGAGACCAATACTAGTCAAAGGGAAATCACTAGTAAAGTTACCTACATTGACCAGAATTGAAAGAGTATTTGCAGAAGTATTTTAAAGGTCCAAAGGAATCCATGAAACACATATTTATGTTCTAATATTATTCATATACCTTCTCATAATATTTGGGATCTTTTGGGGCAAATTTGAGACCTAGAGATCAAAACTAGTCAAAGGTCGAACTAGGGAAAAAAAGTGAAAAGTTGCCATTTTAATAAAATTCCTAACAAGGGACATTATAGTACCGACCGTTCAACTGTGACATAAACATTTGTGAATCAAGGAGGACCTCTAGAAACTGGATTCCATGTGAAATAGCATCCCAAAGTAGCTCAAACACGGCACTGTACTCGGCCACATTGTTGGATGTAGGACCAAGACAAGCACCTCCCAAAGACAAAACTAGATGGTCCGATGAATAAATGACCCAAGCAGCAGATGCAAGTTGCTGCGTGTGATGGATAGCACCATCTTCAAACCCTAAGAACGTGGAAGATTCTGCTGACATCTGTCAATCAAACGGAAGCGAATCAACAGACCTGAAAACCAAATGCAATCTAAACTATGTACAAAAATAACTATACAATAGTATACAAAAGTATCAGCTCGAACTAGAAGTTCAAGTGTAATACCACTTGAGATAGAGCCCATTTCTAGGCTCCTTCAAGACCTTCCCTTCATAATCCTCTAATTCATAGGCTCCTTTTTCCAAGACGCACCTCACAACGTAAGGACCATGCCACATGGGATTGAACTTGCCTGCCCCCATGGGTTCTTTAGCTTGGTCATATAGGAGAACCAAGTCACTTTCAGCATATTGCCGGGGACGGAAAGACCTATCATACTAAACCTTGACACGACGTTTATTGGCATCTATGTCCATGACGGCATCTTGACACTGCTTGTCAAGCTGCTCAATACCTGTCGTAACAAGGAGGATCTCTATGTCTATTTTAAGCGAAGGGATTTCGCATTCGATCGGTAAAATGGACCCCACACCATGTATCAGCTGAAATGGTAAGAACCCAGTGGCATTCTTGAATGCGGTTCGATAAGCCCACAGAGCAGGATATAACATGATGTGCCAGTTTCTCTTGCTCTCTTGGATGGTACATTGGAGAATGGTCTTCAAAGACTTATTAACTGCTTCAACCTGACCATTCGCTTGGGGGTAGTAAGAAGACGAGTGTTCTTGACGAAAACCAAGCTTGAGTGACAAATCCTCCATCATTTTGTTATGAAAGTGACTGCCATGGTTAGTGACAATCTCTTTCGGAATACCGAACCGAGTGATAATCTGATTGAATACGAAATGGGATGTTTTAGCACCATCGGCTTTAATGGTAGGCATGGCCTCAACCCATTTGGAAAAGTAGTCCATAGCCACTATAATATGGTCATGCCCCCCAGTCGAAGCTGGTTTGCAATCCATGAAATCCACCCCCCACATAGTGAAGGGACTGGCGGTGACGACCAGATGAATGGGCGTTGGATGCAAGCATACATTCCGAGAAAACACCTGGCAATCATTAAGCACCCACTCGCATAATGCGTTGGGCTATAGCAAGCCCGGATAAATGACCACCACACGCCCCAGCATGGCAATCATTAAGCACCCACTCTACTTCTTTATGAGTCAAACAACAACGGAGAATATAGTCCTTTCCTCGATGATACAAAGTGTTTCTGATGATAGTATAGTCTTTAGCGTGGTGTTTCACACACCGTCATTCATCTCGTGAATAGTGTGAAGGAAAATTCAAAGTTGGGAGATATACAATGATATCCCCACACCTAGGGAACTCAGACGAGATAAGAAATAATTGCTCATCCACAAAGGAATCTTCGTGGACAATATCCTCATCAAGCCACGGAAGGTCTACTAGAAGCTCAGTGAAAACCAAGGACTTGACCGACTTTGCCGAAGCAAACTCAAGTTCAAATTTATGAAGAATGACAATCCATTTATTGTACTTCCCCACGATAAGATGTCGTGATAATACGATCTGAAATGGATTGATGTGTGCAATGACGGTGGTCTTCCTAAGCATGATATAGTGTCGTAACCGCTGGACTCAATGAACAGTCGCAAGCGCCAACTTCTCCACATGAGTGTATCTTACTTCAGCGTCTACTAAGTTTTGACTAATGTAGTAAATCACATGCTCTGTGAGCACATCATCTATTTGAACCAAGACCATGCTAATCGTCTCCTGATACGCGGCCACATAAAGTATAAAATCTCGTGTGAAGTCTGGTGGACTAAGCATAGGGGCCGATACCAAATATTTCTTAAGGGCGTTGAAAGACTACTGGGCTTGCTCATCCCAGACAAACGGTGCATCTTTCTTCAACAAGTGCATGAAACCTTTGGTAAGATTAGCATAATTCACTATAAAGTGGAGTAGAAAAATAGCTCTCCCTTGGAGGCTCTGAAGTTGAAACAAATTACGCAGAGGAGGCAACCAAAGTATTGCCTCAACTTTGAGAGGATCAACCCTAATACCCTCTTTCGAAACTATAAAGCCTAGAAGGTGACCTGTCCTCACAGTAAAGATGCATTTATTAGGATTCAATCGAATTTTGTAGTGTATACATTGTTTGAGAATCAAACGAAGTTGCTTGGGGTGGTCCATCCTCTTGCAAGAATGGCCAGCAAGATCATCCAAGAAAACCTCCATTATACGTTTAAGGTCATGAAAGGCATAGGTCATCGCATGCTGAAATGTAGCTACGACGTTTTTAAGACCGAAGGACATTTTTCGGTATGCGAACGTGCCCCAAGGACAAATGAAAGTAGTCTTATCCCGAAAAGCCGTCCATGAACGAAAAAATCTCACTTCCTGCACAAGCATCCAAGATCTGATCAATGAATGGAGTGGGGAAATTGTCTTTCGGACACGCACGGTTCAGATCATGAAAATCAATACATATGCTGATAGTTCCCTGCTTCTTATCCATAGGAACGGGATTGGACACCCATTCGGTAAGGGGAACTGGGTAGATGAAACCGGCCTTAAGCAGTTTCTCCACCTCTGCCTTGATCGCAGCAACTTTCCTAGGATTTACAGCACGTAAGCATTGTCGAACCAGTTTAGTGTTTGGATACATTCTAATCTCATGTTCCACAATGCTGGGGTCTATTCCTAGCATCTCCTCGTATGACCAGGCGAAAGCTTCCTGGAGTTCTTTAAAAATATCAGTGTAGATGCGAACCTCTTCAGGAGAGAAATCATCACCGATATGAACATTTTCAATCTTTCCATGGGTTCGGGAGATGTTGATCGCCATAGTAGGGGAAATATTAGCCATATTCCCCTCCATGTAAATCTCATGTGTGCCCAAAAGAGCCACAAGGTGACCAACTATCTCGGCAAGAGTCATCCTAAACTCTTCTTGCTCGACGAGATCGAGATTGGGAAGAAAACTAGAAAGATGATGTATGTCCTCCCAAGGTCTTTCACTACCACACATAGCCTCAAAAATGGATTTATCCGACGGCAAAGTATCATCAAGGTAATAGTGCGAACAAGGCGAATTGGCTACCCAAACTGGCAGCATAACGGGATCTTCTTCTTCTTTCCGGGAAAAGGAGAGATCCATCTCTACCGTGTCTTGTTGAATATCAT
The DNA here is from genome assembly GCA_027924585.1 of Larix kaempferi. NCBI lineage: Eukaryota > Viridiplantae > Streptophyta > Pinopsida > Pinales > Pinaceae > Larix > Larix kaempferi. Next base: position 691,851 of record BSBM01001316.1, on the reverse strand, counting down.
GATAAGCAAGCTCAGCAGCAGAGAATGGCATAGTCATCCCAACATGCGCAACATCTTCGACGAGACATTCGCGGATGGTAAAATCCACGGATCATCGAAATACAAGGTCCAAAATGGTACATTATGTAATGGACGAGATGCATTGTTGGAAATAGTTCCAATAAAATTAATGGGTGTAGGGAAATCAAAAGATCCCAACATGGAAGGGTACAATCCGACACCCATGTTCCCAGTTTTTGGTTGAGAATCAGTAACTTGCGGGACCACTGATCCCGTGGATGCTGTGGAAGAAGGACTAACGTAATCTAGCTGATCGATGGTCACAATATTGCCTTCGTGAGGAAAGCAAATAACTCTAAATACAGTAGAAACAACAGCTTTCATAGTGTACATCCAATTTCTACCCAGTAAAAGGTTATAGTCGATGGGCGCATCAACCACCTTGACTTCAATAGGCACAGGTTTCCCACCCAAGTGGACAACAAGGGAAGGGATAATCCCATGCAGCTTAAATGAACAACTGTCAAATGCAGTGAGCATGGTCATAGACTTAGCTAAGGCATGAGAGCCAAGATATTTCCAACAAGATATTGACATTACTGATGCCGATGCGCCTTCATCAACCACTGTTCTCTTCACGAAGTTCTGCAAACATTCCACCTGGATCTGAAAGGCCACGTGGTAAGGTAAGTAGGGTTGGACATCAGTAGTGTCAAACTGAATAACGTTTGGACTTCCCCCATCCTGGACTCCTAAAGCGGATAAAAGGGCGTGCCATTGTGATGGGCAAGCCTGTAAAACCTTGAGATTCGACATGGAACATGGAGTTTGGCCCAAATCTTCTGCAATGTATTAGTTATGGGCGGCTCGGGCATTAGGATTATGCATAGAGCGCTTAAGAACACCTTTCGGTATCTGCGGCATAGTAGAGGGCTTCTCGATATGCAAGGATGTATCAAGAGGAGGGGGAGGCTCATTCCCCATATTCGGTTGTGGTGCACCATAATCGCATTGACAAGTAGCAACACTAACCATTGATTGGACCATATTCACGCATCCATAGCCACTAGTATTGGAAGAAGACGTTGGAGTCTCATTAGGTCCATAACCAGTGGTGGGAGTATGCGAAGCCATATTTTGATGATGTGGAAGGGGATCATTCAACACAGCTAGGGTCTGTGCAAGATGCTTCGATGCCTCCTCAATTCAGGGACACAAGTGTGTAAGGTGGTCTTCCCCACAAAGCTTGCAAGGGAATTTCACTTTACGTCTAGGATTACGATCCCCACCAGCATTTCCTCCATCTCGAGGAGGGTTGGAATTTTCTTTCCGTGGAGTATTAATATTACTACCATTGTTCTCATTGTTTCCACCCTTTCTATTGTTTCTCCCCTTCTTCTTACCACCAGGCTGTTGGTTACCTGACGGGTTCGTCGATTACATAGAATGTACATCAGACGATGGGATGGAAGTGGACAAGGCGTGAACCTGTCCTGGGGTAGATTGGTTAAACGAAATTTTTTGCATTTGATTCATAACCAAATCCACAGGTCGAGTGCTTGCGGAACCCACTATGCCATAGGCATGTGGTCCAAGAACTAACTTGGGCTCATGACGTGTTCGCGGTGCATCAGGGATAAGGTCATACAAAATGCCAGACTGAGAATATAACAAATCTAGCTGCAGGACTTTTAAGATGGCTTGTTCCTCAGTCATAATGCTGGACATCGAAACATCCTTAGAAATATATGGAAGTAAAGACTTGATAAACCACTACAACAGAAACTCTAGAGGAATGTTGGCTTTCACCAACCTCTTCCGTTGACGCCACTCTTGAACATGGTCAGAAATATGCGTGGCCTTGTTCTGGCGGAAGGTGGATAAAAGTTCAGTACCAGTGTCATAATGAACCGGCAACTGGAAATGATCCAAGAAAACCAAAGCGATCTCATTGAACCCCCTATAGGTGGCCCCATGAAACTCGACATACCACTTCACGGCTGCCCCTGTGAGGGTGCATTGAAATAGTCATAAACGAATAGAATCGTGATTCAACGAGTTGGACGAGCACCAAAGGTGAAAGGTTGTGACATGGTCCCCTAGGTCCTCACCACTCTTCCCTTAAAACTTTGGAATGTCCGATGGAAGCTTAGTGGGGACCGGAGGCCAACTAGGATCATGACACACCGGATCATTCGTGAGCTTCGAGATATCTGGAAGGTTCAGTTGAGCGAGGAACAGGAGCTGCGGCTGGAAAGATTGATTATGAGCTCCCATAAAATGTTGCTTGTACGGACCTGGAGAATAAGATGGACCATAAGCTTGATTATGACCATTAAAAGGTTGATTATACGGACCAAACGAACCATAAGTTTGACCATGGCCATAAGGTTGATAATTCCCCCCAACCTGACCCGTGTGAGGGTAAGTAGGTATATAAGTGTTCTGAGCACCATACTGAGGTGGAGGGTATTGATGGCCAGCACTGACTGTATTGTAGTAAGGGTTACCACCATAATTATGGGGCATATACGTGTTATTCATAGCGGGAACCGTGTTATAAGGACCATAGTTATGAGGTATGTTCCTGCCCCCTACATAAGCATTATTAGTAGTGTGAGCAATCGTGTGTTGACCGTGAGTATGAGGTATATTTCCAACCCCAACATTGGCGTTACTAGTAGCAGGAATGGTAGAGTTTTGAACATGAGTGTGAGATACATTCCCACCTCCTACATTAGCATTACTAGTTACAGGAGTAGTTGAAAAAGTATACGGTATGTTTCCACCCCTAGTATTAGGAGGATTATTCACATTCGCAAAAGTGGTATTAGGTTGTCGTGTATGGGCATGTGTATTATGTGGTACACGAGTCATGGTAGGAATAGTATTCCTATTGTGATGGTTAGTCCTAGGAGGCGATCGTCTTCCAACATTAGCATTGTTAGGAGGAACGTGACTGGTCCCCATACTATGTGTGTGAGTAGACAACATGGTGCCCCCAGTGAGGGTATTGCCCCCAGTGGGTGCAACGTTACTAACACCATGACTAGTGCTAGCGTGACTATCCGATCTAGTAGATGGATGAATGGCATTGTAACCAGGAATACCAAAAGAGAATGGATTAACGTTGGTCATAGTACCATGGTCAACATGAGACTCTGGCATCCCATACAAATAATTATGTGGATTCATGGGATTAAACGGGTTATCCTCGGGTGGAATAGGATCATAAAAGTCAGGTTCGGTCTTTGGTGGATCCAGACCAAACAAGCTAGGATGGGTCTCAGGCGGATCACCCCCCCACGCCTCGTGAGGAGTAGGGGTGTCTGAAGTGTGTTCGACCCCACCCAGTGGAGCCGTAAGGATTTCTCCTATGCCAGACTTAGCAGTCATAATGTCGACTATGTATGTTTGATAAGAATCTGAAGACTCTGAGGGGGCCGTTTGGCATCCCCTATCAGTGTGACATGTAAGCTCAACAGCCGGTAAACCAGCCAACTGACGAGAGCGGCGAAGAGCCGGACTTCTCGCCATGATATCTTCGGAGAGACTATAAAATCAAAATGTGTCCTATCGGCCAAACTATTGATCAAAAATAGAAAATCAAGAGAACACTCCTAGAAAGAACCTACAACCAAATGCACACAAATGGAACTAGCTCAAGGAGCTCCTGACACTACAGCCGGTATGTCTCGCCTAGGAGAGGCTTGAGACTCCCAAAATATAGCCAGAAGTAACAGAATAAGTTATAAGGATTCCCAGACCTCACTACGTGTAAAGGGCCATAACCCTCGATGACAAAAAACTGTGTTGTCCAATCCTTATCTGACTCAGGACACAAACAGTATAACCACTGCAAGCACCCTGTGCAGCACCTAAGTAAGGAAAATAAGGTCACCACAATATAACCAATGCTCAAGGGGACAGTCGCAGGTGGGATCTGTCATATGGGAAGGGTAACTAAGCCTGAAACTCAAGAGGGTCAAATCCCCCAAGAGTCCCCAGATACGAACAAATCCTGGAAATATCTCCCACATTCAGCCAGTATTGGAGGGATATCTCCACAACCAACCTCCTGTGACCTTGTGCTTAACTCTGGTATGAGTAGAGCTTCCTGAGAACACTGATGTATACAATGGAATTCACCACTCCCTGGTCAGACACATAATGTTGGTCTAATAGTCTTGGATTGTTAACTCACAATGATCTATTCCAAGACTCTAAACCTAAGCTAGTTTGTGCACCCTATAAAATAAAAATCGTTTTTAATCAATTTTAATATTAAGCGTTAATTTTAGGTGGCTGTGATTACTCAAAGGATATGGTCGTGAAACTAGAGATGTATATGACTCAATAGTATGCACAATCGTTCAAACTTCTAGACTCATCTACTCAATGAAAACAATGCCACTAACATGACAAGAAAATCCAACGGTTTCAAAATAAAAATGCAATCCTTTTAATTTTCCAATGCACAAGCAAATCTTGAATGAAAGCACAAGCACTCGAATGCAAGATGCAATGCGGAAAGTAAAATGTTTTTTTATTTTCTTTTTATAAATCAAAAGGAAAATGCAAAACAATATTTTTGTATTTTTCAATATATTGAAATGAAAAATGCAAGCGAAATCTACCTATTTGGATACAGGAATGCAGAGCAGATCACTATGACAACCCAACACACCCCAAACAGTGAGACTCATCCAATGAAATGAGCTAGAAAACCAAAAAAAATGATAAACTAATAAAACTCAAATCAAAGAGAAAAGAGGAGTTCTGGTCATGAACAAGGCATGGAACAGTCAGAAACAAGGCCAAATAAGACTCAGGAACACTCACAATCAACCCAGCAATAACCAAAGGTCCTAAACCAATCAAATCCAAAGTTATACGCTACTGTCTGAGGAAAAGCTGTGGGTACCCGCGAGCTATAGTGCAAACAGGGGCGGGTAGACGCGAGAAGAACAAGGCTCACCCACAGGTAGGGAAAAGCAAATGAACAACTGAAGAGCCCAATGACCCAGAAAAAAACCTTTTTTCTATGAGGTGTCCTAACGGCCAGACAATGACATAGAGACTCGACAAACAACAACTCAAAATAAGGACTAATGCCTAAAAATCCCCAAAAATGGATGTTCTCCCCAGTGGAGTCGCCATTTCTGTTATTGGAGAAAACTTCATATGGCTTGGGGTAGACCACAACAGACAGCTGATTACCAGAAAATGACTCAATTCCCAATGCAATGCTATATAATTAACAATGCTAGAATAATGGAGAATATAACCAACCTCGATCCAACGTTTGATGTAGATCCCTGTTGAAGCTTTCAATCCATGCACACTTTCAATCCTTGTACTTGATCCTGCAAATTAGTTTGACAGCCAATATACAATAAGTACATATAATATATGAAAGATATTAACATCATCAATAGCAATGGTCCATGATATTATAAGTAAATGCAACCCAATGTGATATAAACAACATTCACAACATTAATGGATGAGAATATGAGTATTTCTATTAATAAATAACAAGAAGTACAATGTGATATGACCTCTTGCCGACAACCAATCTGAACCAAGAACTAGGTCAATCCACTTGCGCCTCCACCACTTCAATCCTCCATGAATGGAAAACTCAAATTGTCAAAGGAGTTTGGAAGGTGAGCATAAGAGGTTCACAACAACAAGGATCAATGAGTGTAGACTCAAGACAAGGCAAAAATCCACTAGAGTTCTCTTGCTTTCTCTTTCTCCTCCCTTCCATATGCCATAAGTGTGTGAAAATCTTCACAGCAGCTCTAAGAGCTGATGTATACCTCACAAGAAAGAATTTAGGAATAATATTAAGAGTGAATAATGTAGTAAAAGAGCAACATAATAATAATACACTAGAACTCGGATAGAAGCAAAATAACTTCACACACACTAATTCATTAATCACAATATGGACAAATAAGTAGTACAATGCATGAGGATTCGAATGCCAAGGTGGAAATTCGAATTAGCCTTCATGGAGTGATCAAAAGATCACTGGAGTGTCATCATAGCACAACTAGAAGTCTATCTCATCATCAGTGGAGTCATCAATGCACAAGTAACTGTCAACCATCAGTCAAACTGAGTCTAACTGAGTGTGGTAGGTGTAACTGAGTGTAACTAACACTAACTGAATGAAGGAGGCTTAGTGGAGGGCGCATGAGGAGCTAACTGGAGTCAGAATGGGTAGTCTAGTCTCACTGGAGGTCTATCGGAGTGATAACAGCAGTTAGGAGTCAATCTAGCCTTAAATCAAGGCAAGACAGGTTTCTAACTGAAGTGAACTGGAGTGGTAGGTGAGAAAAGGCGCCCTTCTCAAGTGGAAGGTGAGAAGTGGGTGCATCAATGACTAGGAGGGCTCAATCTGAGTGGAAATAAGCTCCCGGGTGTTGGAATACTAGGGACTAGGTGTTGGAGGTGTCAACCTGATGACTGTGCAGCATGCGGATGCATACAATGCATGCAGAATGCATGCAAGACTGAAAATACAAAGGATGAAAATGCTGGTAGGACTAGGATGGAGTATAGGAATATCCTAACACCCCCCCTTAATCCATCCTGGGTCCTAGTAACTAAGACCAAAGGTCACCCAATACAAATGAATAATAACAGTCAACAAACCGAGGAAATGGGGAAAACCTCATGGGAAAAATACCCCCCCTCAAAATAGACTGTAAGGCACACACAAAAATAAATGCTCCAAACTCAAGCAGGTGTGATGCTTGGTCATATGTCTGGAGGTATCTTCTTCTTGGGAAGAAGTGGATCATGCTCCAAAGGCATGTGCTTGTACTTTCTCTTCAGATCGAATGTGATGACAACAAATCCAAAAGTATGAGGATGATCCTTGAACCTGTGATTCGAATCAGCTGAGGTAGGATCAAATATATGAATGTGGATATAGTCTTTTGTCTTCTCCTTCCAACCATCATGGGTGAGAGTATGCCAAAAAGAACCATCACATGATTGCTTGAAATCCAAATCAGATTTAAGACTTGAAGAATAGTTTCTTGATATCTCCTTTGAACCAACAGGGGTGAGATCAAAACCATCATATGCATGAGAAATTATCCCAAGTAGTGAGTGCTTAGAATCCAAATTAGATCCAAGACTTGAATCATGGTTTCTTGAGATCTCCTTTGAACCATTAGAGGTGAGATCAAAACCAGTAAATGCATGAGAAATTATCCCAAGCGAATGGCAATGGTTTCTTGAGATCTCCTTTGAACCAGTAGAGGTGAGATCAAAACCATGATGTGCATGAGAAATCATCCCAAGCGAATGGCAATGGTTTCTTGAGATCTCCTTTGAACCAGCAAGGGTGAGATCAAAACCATGATGTGCATGAGAAATTATCGCAAGCGAATGGCAATGGCCATATTCTTCAATAACCTTTTGAAAGCATGGAATAATGATCATATAGTAGTACATAAGAGGTGAGTGATCAAGGAGAGTGAATGCATTACCTCCAATGGCTGATTTTACCTCCGAAACATTCAATAGATCATGATGCAAACCAACAAACTCTGGTGCAAGAGAGGATTTAGGACCTTCTGCAATTTGTAGAGTGTGAGCTGGCATAGAATTCGAGATAGAAGAAATTTGGAGCATGGGTGTAGAATTTGTAAGTTCTTCTTCTTTGTGGACAACTTCAATATGAGATATGTTTGATACTGGTTCATGATCAATGAGATCATCAAGGAGGGCGAATGCATCACTTTGCTTGCTCTCGAAAGGGTTTGGACCAATCCCTTCATTCTGTCTGCCGAATCTTTCATCCAGGTGGGCCCATAGCTCTTTTGGAGATTTAACATATTCATCATCAAGGGAATGAAATACCATGGATCGAGACATAGCATACATCATGGCTGCAATAGCTCTTCCACCTTCATCTAACCAGAAATTGTCTTCTTTAGAGGATTCGAACTCTCTTTCAAAACAATAATCAAAGAGATCATGTCTCTTCAAATATGCTATCATTTTTGGTTTCCATTCAACATCGTTGAATAGATAAAGAGGATGATCTTCTGAAAACATGGAAGCTGTAGAAGACCTGCAAAAAACAATAGAAATATCTGCAACTGCTACTGCTGCAAAAGTGTAGAAACTGCTGCACTCGAAATATTGATAATAACCTGCAAAAAAATATCAGGAATGGAGATAAACAATACCCTCAACTCGCTCTGATACCATGTGAAAATCCTCACAACATATCTAAGAGATGATGTATACCTCACAAGAAAGAATTTAGGAATAAGATTAAGAGTGAATAATGCAGTAAAAAAGCAACATAATAATAATACAGTAGAACTCAGATAGAAGAAAAATAACTTCACACACACTAATTCATTAATCACAATATGGACAAATAAGTAGTATAATGCACGAGGATTCGAATGCCAAGGTGGCAATTCGAATTAGCCTTCACGAAGTGATCAAAAGATCACTGGAGTGTCATCGGAGCACAACTAGAAGTCTATCTCATCATCAGTGGAGTCATCCATGCACAAGTAACTGTCAACCATCAGTCAAACTGAGTCTAACTGAGTGTGGTAGGTGTAACTAAGTGTAACTGACACTAACTGAATGAAGGAGGCTTAGTGGAGGGCGCATGAGGATCTAACTGGAGTCAAAATGGGCAGTCTAGTCTCACTGGAGGTCTATCGGAGTGATAACAGCAGTTAGGAGTCAGTCTAGCCTTAAATCAAGGCAAGACAGGTGGCTAACTGAAGTGAACTTGAGTGGTAGGTGAGAAAAGGCGCCCTTCTCAAGTAGAAGGTGAGAAGTGGGCGCATCACAGGCTAGGAGGGCTCAATCTAAGTGGAAATAAGCTCTCGAGTGCTGGAAGACTAGGGACTAGGTGTTGGAGGTGTCAACCTGATGACTGGGTAGCATGCGGATGCATGCAAGACTGAAAATTCAAAGGATGAAAATATTGGTAGGACTAGGATTGAGTATAGGAGTATCCTAAAAAAGTGCTCAATATATAGCCTTCCAAAGGTAAGTGAAAGGACACATCGAGGCATTACTGGGAAAATGGAGGGCCAAAGGTCACCCTAAGACTGCTTTTTGGGAGTAAAAAGTAATTAATTAGTGATTTTTACCATTTTACATGCTACCCACGGGCTATAGTTCTGCAGATCGTGGGTACGCTCACTGAAATGATAGAGCTAGCGGGTAAGGAGAAAAATATGGAAAATGTGTGTCTGGAGGACATAAGGTCCATCTGAGTCAGTAAAATGGATCTTGATGGCCAAGAGTGCTGATACTCACAAGGTGGAAGATTACATTGTAACAGTTGCGGAGATAGCCCTCCAATACTAGTTGAACGTGGGATATATTTCCAAGATTTGTTCGTGTACGGGGACTCTTGGGGGATTTGACCCTCTTGAGTTTTAGGATTATCTACCTTGCCCATATGACATATCCCACCTGCGACTGTCCCCTTGAGCATTGGTTATATTGTGGTGACCTTAGTTGCTTTACCTAGGTATCACATAGGGTGCTTGCAGTGGTTATACTGTGCGTATCCTGAGTCAGATAGGGGTTGGACAACACAGTTTTCTGTTGTATAGGGATTTGACCCTATGCATGCAGTGAATTGTGGGAACCCTAATAACTGATTCTGTTACGTCCGGTTATAGTTTGGGAGTCTCAAGCCTCTCCTAGGAGAGACATACCGGCTGTAGTGTCAGGAGGTCCCTTGAGCTAGTCCGGTTTGTGTGCTTTTGGTTGTAGTTTCTTTAGGTGTGTGCTCTTTGATCGATAGTTGGCCATTAGGAGGCGTTCTGTTTATTTGGAGTTATAGTGGAGCGAGATCCACCTCTCCGGCGGTCTCATCGTTTAGCTGGTTTAGCAGCTGACGAGGTAGTACGTCCTTTTCATAAGAGACACCGGGAGATCCCCTATGATACTTTTGATAATTACGAAGAACTTCACAAGTACATCATGACTTCTACAGGAATTCCCATGACTCCATCGGTGGATGTCAATGGACAGCCCGTTCCTTCCACTCCTAGGGATCTTGGAGGGGAAGGTTCACCCACACACGTCACTTTTGCAAATTTTGGGCCATATCCACCCCCGAAACAAAATCCATCTCATGCTACATACACTTAAGGATTCCGATATGGGATGCCAGATCCTTTTGACCCTATGAACCCTTCAACCACTAGTGCTTCTTCACTTGGTATGCCCAGTCTTAATTCGAATGTTACATCCACTTCGTCGGGTAGCCAAGATACTACTAGCCTTGGAGCTGCCGGCACTGCCCCTCCTAGGGGTGGTGCAACCACTTCTGCTCCCTCCGAGGGTGACACATCCACTTCCGCTCTGTCCGGGGGTGGCACAATTTTTTCCACTCCATTTCAATTTATGTCTGTTCATGTTCCTTCAACTTCTACAGTTTTTGGGGGAGGACCACGTCCTAGGACTGCCCCTCATTTTAGTGGGAACACTTCACATAACACGGCTCACATTACACAACCTAACGTGCATGTTTCTACACATATAACTGTGACTACGATCATGAATGCTAACCAGCATGTCCCTCCTAACACTGGCGGTGGGAAGATTTCCAACATTGCGGGTGGACACATTCCCAACACGGGAGGAGGGCACATACCCTACACGGGGGGTGGACTGTGAAGAACCTACAATAATTAATTAATGAAAACACACGAAATAACAGAAATAATAGAACTCAGAATCACTTTTATATTGATCGTAGGCCACTTTGAGGGGGAAACCTCCTTTGAGCAAGCTCAATACAAATAACTTCACGGTACCTTCATTGGTCTCAACACCAACTTATATACTAAGCCTAGGCGCCAATACCATGGGTCAATACAATGTGTCAATACAAACCATGGTCCAATACAAAATATGGATCAACAATTACTACGGAACGACTTACAAAGCATATGCGTCCAACAACAATAATACAAACTATGGATCAACAAATAATACGGGACGACTTACAAAGCATATGCGTCCAACAACAATATACTAACAAAGTAAATAGAAGGGTTGACATGGGTTCCTAACATCCCCTCTCCATTAGAAAAAGCTTTGTCCTCAAATCTTTAGATGTGGAAATTGATGCAGAATCTAAAGGAGTGGTTCCCCTGTAGCATCCTCGGGTTGCATTCCGGCCCACTGACGCCTTTTGAGTTTCAGGGAGGATTGCTTGGAAGGATATAGATGAAGAAGGACCATATCAGCTGCATGAAAAGTGCGCTCAGAACAGTGTTTATTGGCTTGTTGTTTCAATCGAATTCTTTCCATGTGAAGATTCTCCTGCAGAATGAGAAGAATCTGATCGCGGTTTTGAAGAACCGAGTCAATTGCCTGAACTGGGGAGCTCCTAAGCATGTATGGAAGAAGAACTGGCGGTGCCTATCCATAAACTGCTTCATATGGTGTCCTTTTAGATGTGGTATTGTACCACTGGAGTGCTTCTAGGAAATCCATAGAAATAGCTGTCCACATCTGTATAGGGATGGGCAAGGGTTCGAGCAGTCCCGAAAGGCGTTTCGTTTCACCCTTGTTGACCTGGCAAGTATCACACTCAACCACCATCTGGTGAATTTTCATTTTCAGTCCCTGCCAAAAGAAGTTACATTGTTCCCGGTCATAGGTTTTGAGGAACCTAGAGTGCCCTGCCGATGAAGAAGCATGGAGTTCATAGAAGAGATAGCCCTGTTGAACAGATTGCAACCAAGTTGGAACAAGCAGAGAAATAGTTGTAAGAGAAACTGGGTCATCAAATTGGCAAGAAGGAGCATTTGCCACCATATTATCCTTACCCTTCTTGTAAGTGATCGCATAGTAATAACCCATGACTTGGATAACCCATTTTCGATGTGCTGGTGAGGAGACCCGTTATTCCAGATAATGTTCCAGACTTTGGAGATCAGTCTTGATGCAAAAATAATTTCCTAATAGGGATGGCTGCCACTTTTGTATTGCATGCAAAATAGCCATCATTTCCTGCTGAGATGTAGAAGCGGCTAAATGCTTACTAGAAAGGTCTCTTGAAGGCGGCAATCCCATTGGTGCAATAAAGACACCTGCATATCTATCTAAGGAAGTAGTGGAGACCGTTGGTGGGTGCATTTGAATGGAATGGAGCTGAACGATCACACCATGTGAATTCTTCTTAAGGATCTTTTCTAGGCGATGTGAACTGATGGTGCGGAGAGACCCTAATTGTAAGCCCATAAATTTGTGTTGTGTCCCATTGACTGAAAACTTCATCCAAAGTTTAGCAAAATCCCATCAAATGGGCCAAGTGTGCGTAACCATTGAACGCCCAAAACCACATCACATCCGCCTAACGACAAGGCAAACATGTCAGAGCGCAAGTTATAATCTTCCAAAGAGATACGCACATTGTGACACTTCCCTTGCAAGGTAAGGTGCCCCCATTGGCAACCATGACTTCAAAGTTGGAGCAAGGATGGACAAAACAATCAGCATGTTTGGAAATCCGAGGGTCAATAAAGTTATGAGTGCTACCAGAATCAATGAGTATTGTAAGAGGAATCTTCTTGAAGTAACCCCTGACCCACATTGTTTGGGGGGTGGTGACGATGGATAAAGCATGGAGAGATATCTCTTGGTGGTCTTCCTGAGATGGGAAGTCAATAGGCGGCTCCTGAATGTCGACCTAATCATCTGGTGTATCTGGAGCTTCTTCACCAACTTCAGAGGAAGGCAAAGAATCCACATCCAAGAGATAGAGCTTTTGTTGAACACATCTATGTCCTCGAGTGAATTTTTCATCACAATTATAACAAAGCCCTTTTTCTCTGCGTGCCTGCATCTCTGTTTCGGACAAATGCTTGATAGGAGTTGGTCAAGGAGCTGGAGGAATGGGAGGTCATTGAGAACCCATATTTCGGAAGGGAACAAAAGTGGGTTTGGAGCGTTGTTGGGTGGCAATATTGTCTTCTTCCAACTTAGCCAACCCCAGGGCTTCCATCATTGTGTTGGGGCAGAACATTTTGACCTATGGGTGGATTTCATCCTTAAGACCACTGATAAAACAACTCCTGTAGAAATCATCAAACAATCCTTCTGTGTGGTTGGCTAGTTTCTCAAATTCTGTCTAATACTCTTTCTCAAATTCTGTCTGATACTCTCGCACAGTGCCAATTTGACGAAGTTTAGTGAGTGCTCTGGTGAAGTCATCAAAAGCACTAGGACCAAATCATTCCAAAATGAGTTGGCAAAAATCTATCCATTTTGGCTCGTCATGAGCCTTGATGTACCAATGGTACCATTGAAGGGCTCCTTGTTCCAAATGAAAGGATGCAAGTGGAATTTTTGTACATCAAAAGTATTATGCAGACTGAAATACTATTCTACATGATAGATCCATCCAGTTGGATCAGTACCATTGAAGCAAGGAAATTCAAGCTTCGGACCATGGAAAGTGCTGGAAGAAGAGAACCCATTGGCTGTAGAAGATTCTTGCTGTCGGTTATTGTTCATGGTTGAATGCTCAAGATGGAGGCTGAGAAATTTTTCATCTGAAACGGCTGGATCTGAAACGGCTGGATCTGAAATGGCTCGGAATGGATCTGAAATGGCACAGAAGTGATTGGAAACAGTTCAGCTGAAAATAGATATGGACCCCAGGTATGTGCAGCTTCCTATTGGTTCAGGGGATTAGCTCGGCTACCAATGCTGTCTGACGACTTGCGTATTGGGGCAGTACCCCTCACTCCACGGCTCAGGTAAAACTGATAATTGCTTTGCCACAAATGACAGCTCTTGGTTTACCTCACGGGTGGGAACTAGTCAATCAGGTAGGGGTCGTTACCCTTTTCGCTGGCAGGTCCTCTCAATGGGCCAGCTACTTCAGGGTTCCTGTGGCACTCCTCACAATGATTTTTAGGGATTATTCCCAAGTACTTCCCACAATTAAGCGGATAGGAATTATTCCCAGATCCAAAACTGCGACAGATGTGAAAAAAAAATTTAGCAGAAATTTCACCCAGCGAGCCCAAGAAAGTGCTCTGATACCAGATGTGAAGAACCTGCAATAATTAATTAATGAAAACACACGAAATAACATAAATAATAGAACTCAGAATCACTTTTATATTGATCGCAGGCCACTTCGAGGGGGAAACCTCCTTTGAGCAAGCTCAATACAAATAAATTCACGGTACCTTCATTGGTCTCAACACCAACTTATATACTAAGTCTAGGTGCCAATACCATGGGTCAATACCATGTGTCAATACAAACCATGGGCCAATACAAAATATGGATCAAAAATTACAATGGGACGACTTACAAAGCATATGCGTTCAACAACAATAATACAAACTATGGATCAACAAATAATACGGCATGACTTACAAAGCATATGCATCAAACAACAATATACTAACAAAGTAAATAGAAGGATTGACATGGGTTCCTAACATGGACACATTCCCAACACTAGGGGTGGGTACATTCCCAACACTAGGGGTGGGTACATTCCCAACACCGGGAGTGGGAACATTCCTAGCACTGGGGGTGGAAACATACCCTATAATTACGGTCATTACCGACTACTCCTGCTACAACTAGCACTTACATGTCCCATCAATATGGTGGCAATCCCTCTTATAATGCAGCCGGGTATGGCCCTTATTACAACCCTCCTCACCATGGTGTTCCAAACACTTACATACCTTTGCACCCTTATACAAGTCAAGGTGGGGGTGGTTATCAGCCCTATTGTCATGGTCAGAGTTCATATCATCCCTACGGTCCGTAAGGTCAGCCTATTCTGGGAGCCTTTAGTCCCACTTCACAGCCACCATTCCCATTTCTTGCTCATTTGAACCTACCCGATCTTTCGAAGCTTACGAATGATATGGTGTGCCACTATCCTTCTTGGCCTCCAGTCCCTACCAAAATCCCTTCTGACATTCTGAAGTTCGAAGGGAAGGGTGGTGAGGATCCGGGTGATCATGTTACGACTTTACACCTTTGGTGCTCCTTGAATTCATTAAATCATGACTCTATCCGTCTGAGACTATTTCAACGCACCCTCATGGGGGAAGCCGCAAAGTGGTATGTCGAGTTTCCTAGGGGAACCTACAGGGGTTTTAATGAGATAGCTTTGGTTTTCTTGGATCACTTTCAACTGTCGGTTCATTACAATACTAGCACTGAGATTCTATATACCTTCCGCTAGAATAATGCCACACATATTTCCGATCATATTCAAGAATGGCATCGACGGAAGAGGCTAGTGAAAGCCAACATTCCTATGGATTTTCTGTTGGAATGGTTCCTCAAGTCTTTGCTTCCATATATATATAAGGACGTTTCAGTGTTCGACATTACGACAGAGGAACAAGCTATATTCAAATCCTAACAACTATATTTACTCTATGTTCAATCGGGCATCCTGTATGATATTATCCCTGACGCACCATGTTCACGACATGAAGCCAAGCCTGTTCCTGGACCACATGCTGATGGCATCGTGGGATCCATGAGTACTCGGCCCATAGACTTGGTTACAAAAAAAATGAAAATTTTGTCTATTAGCCAGTCTACCCTTGGACAGGCTCACGCCTAGTCCACTCCTACCCAGTCGTCTGGTGTTCATTCTATACAGACAACAAACCCATACATATCTAAGGACGTTTCAGTGTTTGACATTACGATGGAGGAACAAGCTATATTCAAATCCCAGTAGCTATATTTACTCTATGCTCAATCGAGCATCCTGTATGATATTATCCCTAACGAACTACGTTCACGACATGAAGCCAAGCCTGTTCCTGGACCACATGCTGATGGCATCGTGGGATCCATGAGTACTCGGCCCATAGACTCGATTACAAACCAAATGGAAATTTTTTCTATTATCCAGTCTACCCTTGGACAGGCTCATGCCTCGTCCACTCCTACCCCGTCGTCCGATGTTCATTCTATACAGACAATAAACCCATCAGGTAACCAGCAACCTAGTGGAAAGAAAAAGGGGAGAAACAACCGTAAGGGTGGGAATAATTCAAATAATGGAAGTAGTCGCAATACTCTTAGGAAATAAAATGCCAACCCTCCTCGGGACGGAGAAAATGCTGGTGGGGACCGTAAGCCAAGATGTAAAGTGAAATTACCTTGCAAACTTTGTGGGGAGGATCACCTGACTCACTTGTGTCCTTGAATTGAGGAATCATCAAAGCATCGTGCACAGAGCCCATCTGTGTTGAAATATCCCCTTTCGCATGATTAGAATATGGCTTCGAATGCTCCCGCCACTGGTTATGGTACTAATGAAACTACAATGTCTTCTTCTCATGCCGATGGCTACGGATGCGTGAACATGGTCCAATATTAGGTTAGTGTTGCTACTCATCAACGCGATTATGGTGCACCACAACTGAACTTGGGGAATGAGCCTCCTCCTCCTCCTAACACTTGACTGCATATAGAGAATCCCGCTACTATGCCACGAATACCGAAAGGTGTTCTTAAGCGCTCGACACACAATCCCAATGCCCGAGCCACCCAGAAATACTCTATTGTAGAAGATTTGGGTCAAACTTCGTGTGCCATGCCAGCTCTTGAAGTGTTATAGACATGTCCTTCGCAGCAGCATGCCCTTCTATCTGCTTTAGGAGTTCAGGATGAGAGTAGCCCTAGTGTCATTAAATTCGACACTACTGATGTCCAACCTCGCTTACCTTGCCATGTGGCTTTTCAAATCCATGTGAGGTGTCTGGATAAGTTTGTTAAACGCACGGTGGTTGACGAAGGTGCTTCCACCTCAGTCATGTCGTTGGATTGTTGGAAGGATCTTGGCTCTCCTCCCTTATCTAAATCTATGACCATGCTTACTGCATTTGATGGTCGGTCATTCAGGCCGCACGGTATTCTCCCTTCCCTTGAGGTCCACTTGGGTGGGAAATATGTTCCTATTGAAGTCGAGGTGGTTGATGCACCCATTGACTACAACCTTCTTCTAGGAAGGAATTGGATCTATGTAATGAAAGTGATCGTATCCTCCGTATTTAGAGTTATTTGATTTCCTCACGAAGGAAAAATTGCGACGGCCGATCAGCTAGACTTCCCTAGTTCTAATTCCATAGCATCGTCAGGAACTGTTGTTCCCCAGATCAAATATTCTCAGCTGGTAACTGGGAACATTGGTGTACGATTGTATCCGTCCTTGATGGGATAATTTGATTTTATTGCACCAATTGCATTTATTGGAACCATTTCCGATAGTGCGACTTCCTCGTTAAATAATGTACCTTTCTGAACCTTGTATTTTAATGAATCATGGACCTTACCATCCACAAGTTCTTCGTCCGAAGACATTTCTCACATCGGAATGGCTATGCTGCTATCCACAGCCGAGCTTGCATATCGTGAAATTCAACAAGCCACTGCGAAGCCGGATCCATCCTCTTCATGGACAGAGGAGGAAGATCCCATTATGCTGTCGGCATGGGAAACCGACTCGTCTTGCTCACACGATTGTCTTGATGGGGTTTTCCTTCGGATGAATCCATCATTGAGGCCATGTGTGGTAGTGAGAGACCTTGGGGAGATTTGCATCATCGCTCTTATTTTCTTCCCAACCTCGATCTCATTGAGAAGGAAGAGTTTAGGATGACTCTTGCCGAGAAGGTTGGTCACCCTATGGATCCTTTGGATTCACATGGGATTTACGCGGAGGGGAATATGGCTAATATTTCCCCAACCATACCGATCAACATCTCTCATATACCCGAAAAAGTAAAGAACATTTATATCGGTGTCGACTATTCTGCTAAAGAGATTCAGCTGTACACCAAACTGTTCAAGTAATTTCGGGATGTTTTCACCTGGTCATATGAGGAGATGTCAGGAATAGACCCTAGTATTTTCAAACACGAGATTAAGACATATCCCAATTCTAAGATGGTTCGGCAACAACTTCATGCTATGAATCCTAGCAAGGAAGCCGCTATTAAGGCGGAGGTGGAGAAACTCCTTAAAGCTGTGTTGTTGCAGCAACATCCCCCCCCCAAATTTTTTTTTGTACATATTGGGGCCCCTCCTCTCTTTTGTAGAAAGTTTGCCTAAGAAGCCATCCCAGCCGTTAGCTGTGTTTTTTAACATGAAATCTTGTTTCCCAACCAAGCATCTTGCCATCGACCTTTCCTTTTTTCTTTTTTTTTTCCCCCAAGGAACCAAAAGGGAACTTAGAATTTTTTCCAATGTTTCGGATTCTCTCGGGCTATCTCCCCGCAATTGCGGAAGCCAAACGCAAAACACTCCCGAAAGAAGACTTAGAATTTTTTCGATTGGAAGGCTGCGGAAACCATTGGGCAATGCCTCCCGAAACGGCAGAGTCCTTCGCTCAAGCCTTCTGCAACCGCGGAAAGATTCCGGTTTTTCTCCCGAAACGACGGAAGTCTTTTACATAACTCTCCCGAAAGAAGACTTAGAACATTTTTGACCGTTCGCCGAGAGATTGGGGTTTTCTGTCCAAAACGGCGGGAATAGTTTATGAAACCCTTCCAAAACTCGGAAGAGAACTTAGAAGCTTTCATTGAAAATTTGTGGAAACCTTCGAAAAAAGTTTCCCGAAATCCCGCGGAGGAATTCACGATTTCCTTCCGAAACTATCGAAAGACTTAGATTTTTCTTTTACGGAGGCTTCCGGCTTTCTCTCCCGAGACCACGGAAGTTTTCGGGCTACCCTCCCGAAACGGAGGAAGCCAATCGCTTAAACCGCTCGGAAGAGACCTTCGAAATGATTCCGGGAAAATTTGCGGAAGAATATAAGATTTGCTCCCGAAACGGCGGGAGCCATTCGTCTAAACTGCCCGAAAAGACTTAGAAAATCTTCGATGAAGCGATTGCGGAAGCTGCTAGTAAATCCCTCCCGAAACCGCAAAAAGTTCTCCCTGACTTGCCGAAACGTCGAAACGCTGGGGCCCTTCCGGAACAATTCAAAGAAGCCGCCCGCAACCGCGGAAACCTTCAAGTTTCCCTTCCGAAACTAGCGGGAGCCTTCGCCATATCTTCCCGAAAACCCACGAGACTTAGAAAGTTTTTGATTTGCGGAAACTCTTCGCAAATAGCTCCCGAAACGGCGGAAGGCTTGGAGTTTCCCTCCCGCGACGCGTCCCGAAACGGCGGAAACTTTCCCTCCATCCTTCCGCAACGGCAGGTGTGACTCGCAAGGTGTTCCCGCAAATGGCGGTCGCACGCAGATCGAAACAGTTTGACGTGACCGCTACGGGCGACGAATTTAAGCGGCATTTTAATTGCGCCACCCACCAAATTGAATGCTCGCACGTGCTTGTTCTGTTTAAATAGGCGGTGGGGGTATGAGCCAACGCATTGTTAATTTTCCAATCTGGATGATTTGTTGGACGCCGCGCAAACCGCTCCAGCTCGGATTGCTCAACCACGTTCACGGCCACCTCAGTAAGCGTTTTTTGTCGGTGCCAGGTAGGATCTTAACTGTAAATCTATCCCCCTACACGTCGTATTTTTCTATTGGGTTAGCTTTCTTTTGAAAATGATGGGCATTGGTGGGGTTTTGACAAGCAAAATAACCGTCATGGGCGATTTTGCCCGTCAAATACGGTTGAATCAAGTTCTTCTCGTCTATAAAGCAGAAACAGGATAAACATTGGTGGGTAGACGGTTAAACTTGTTCCATTTTGGTTTTTCCCGGGCCGCGTGCCTCGTCATCTATGGAAAAATTGTCGAAGCCCCATGGACGTTGCATGTCCCTAGCCGAAAGATTAAGCCATAAAACCCCGGGCCTTTTCGTAAACTTCGGTTCTAACGTGACCTCTACCCATTTCAAATTTTAGGACCGGCGCCATGGCCCCTGTTCAAACCACGTGAGCACTTAAGTTACGCCAGCCAGGACCCGAAACTATAGCCGCCCGAACCGTTTCGTCAGTATGTCCACGGCGCCATCACCCTCGCTCGAACTAAAACTTCCCATAGAATACCTCAGCAAGTGCCGTAAAAAACAATAGCGTTCGGAGCCCTCGTCGAGTCATAACTGGGAAAGTGGCTTCCCGTTCCGTCGCAGTGTCTCTCCAACCCGAGTCTCCCCGCCATTAGCCTTTCCAGCCGCAGTGATAACGAAAGACACCTTCTTCCCCAGGGCTGAACCGAAAGCCCATTGCTTCCGCAACTCGCCTATCGATCCGAGAGCGAAATGTGTCCGCGACATAGCCTATCCCCTCGGGAGCATCCCAAACCCATCCTTTTAAGAGATTCAAATGTTTCAATTTATCTTTCATGTTGAAATAGTGTTTTGCTTCCTAAATATACAGCTTCATTGTACTTATCTTATTGAAATATTAAAAAACCATGATGCTCTCTGTTAAAACCTCACAGTATGTTGCTCAAAGTGACTTGTATACGGGTGTTATCAGGGATAAGTCAAGATGTCGAAAACCGGTAAGAAGAAGGCGAAGATGACAGAAAAGAAACCTGCCCCTCTTAAAACTGAAACTTCACTCCAAGACACTAGGTGCACCACTGGTGTCCCTCTAGAAATCAGATGGGGTGACATCTACAGAATGATCCGGGACCAAGAAATCCCAGATATGTTGTTAGAGGAAGCACCGATTTATCTTAACATCAGAGCCTCAGGCATAACTAGAGCCGCTACCCGCCCTGAGCTGTTCCCCTGTGCTGAAGTGATCGGATGGATACTCCAACATGCCGATGCTGAAGGGAGAGTGATAAATGACAGCAGTAAAGTGGCCATTGCCTCATTTCAACCTGCGTATCTTGCGGCAGCCTACAAGTTTCCCCGGGTCCAACAAGCTCTGACTGATGAATGGCTGAGCCAAATGAACAACGTCGAGATGGCCAAGAAGCTACTAATAGCAGGCAAACATTTGAGGAAGAAAGGGAGTGATGAGTATGACGTACAGAATCTAAGAGCTCCTTTTAGATTGATTGCCCTGATGCTGTGCAGAATCTTTGGCATGCCCGATGGCACAGTATACAAGGTTCAGTGGGTCCCTATCATCCACTATGTGGCATTTAAGGGAACTGTGTTTGACTGGGCCACTATCCTATCAGATAGTCTGGCCTCGATGATAATTGCTGCTAAAGAAGGACTAGCCTTGAAGAAGGGTGAATTTTTCATGTCCTCGTATCTGATTGATTGTATTTTGGCCAAGATAGACTTCCCCAAATTGGGCTGCACATGGGATAGGGCCACTGCCCCGGTCTATATCGCATTCAAGATGTTGTGGGCTCAGAATTACAAGCCCAGCTACAAACTCATCTGTGAGGGGTTCATCATGCCCCTATACGAGAAAATGTTCAAGGAAGAACCAAACTGCCTGTCAGAGAATGCTTTGGAAGTCCTTGAGGATTATGGGGACTTTTACTTTTCAGAGCAAGGTACCTACCTGAGAATGTTTGGAGGGACTAAGCCCCCATACATCTTGCCGCAGTATGCCACAGACTATGTGGTGCTCAAAGAAGCAGTAAGACAACTCTTCCTGGATGGGATTGGAGTAATGCTCCACAAACAACATAAGGCTTCCTTTCCCCCCATACCTTTCTGCATAGGTGCTTACAAGTTTTCAGGGGTTGCCTCGGCCGACGAATTTGTTCAAGAGCTGAAATCCTTCCACTTCGGTGAGGTAATATTCCACAGGAATGACCGAAAGGGAAAAGTTGCTGAGTACTGTAAGGATATCTATGCCCACTTCGAGTACTCCCACTATCCTGATTCCGAGGAAGAGGCATTCAGAGGCATCAGCAACATGACTGAGCTACGGATCTGTCGCCAAGGTACTGGAGCAAGCTCTAGCTCAACCAAGGCCCAGAAGACCAGCCAGCAAAACGAGAAAGAAGCTGAGGATGCCCGAGCTCAGGAAGAGCTCCGATTAAGAGAAGAAGCGAGGTTACAGCGGGAAGCCGAGGAAGCAAGAAAGCAGCAAGAATATGAAAATTAAAGACTGCGGAAAGAGGCTGAGGAAGCCCAAAAGCAGAGAGAGGCTGAAGCTGAGCAGGCTGAGGCCGAAAAGAGGGCGGAAGAAGAATTGAAGACAAGGGAAGATGCCAAGGCAGGTGGATCCGGTATACAGGACATGGAAATAGACACCTCTCAAGCAGGTGGCTCTGGCGCCCAAAATAAAGGAGGAGACCCTGCTCAGGAAGTCCGGACCCCATAGGAAGAAGAAGACATAGACATCATAAACCGACCAATTGTCCCGTACACTCCATCGGGAAAGCGTACGGTGTCCAAGTGGAATGAGTTTGTCTATGACAAGAAAAGAAAAGCAACGGTCCTCAAATCAGAAGAGAGGATCAAAAGTCCCTTCCATGAAGACATCATTACCCACCGAGAGGTCACTATAATGCAGAATACGGATCAAGATCCCTTTGCTATGGCGATCGCAGCTGTAGCAACGGAAAAAGCATCCCTGGCCAATGTAGGCGTGATGGTAAGAGACAATGAATTGACAAGGAAGAAATCTCGTACGCTACAACAAACTGTGGCTAATGAGCAAGCCCAAAGAGATCTGGCAGTGAACAAGTATAATTGCTTGTATGCTGAACATAAAGAGCTGTCAAACAAGTACAGCCAGCTGGAGGAGGAAAAGGACCAGCTAACACTCCAAATAATGATTGTAGAAGCGGAGAAGAATGGAGCAGAGGAAAAGGCTTCTCAGCTAGAAGCAGACAAGCATACATTAGCTCAGCAGTTAGAGCAGGCTGAGAGCAAAACGATGGACATGTCTCCCTTCCATGAGCTGTCCTGCAGCATCCTGAAGAAAATGAATGATACGCAGGAGCTAATCACTGATGAGGTTTGCAAGCTCAAGGCCATGATAGTCAGATTAAAGGAAATTAATGCGGAGGCCCACAGGCTCAAAGCTAAGAATACCCGTGTCAAGGCAAATATCATAAGTCAGATGGCATGGAAAGAAGGGAAAGGGGGTTTCCCCCCGCATCTCCCATTTAAAGCTGTGGACGATTTTAATGAAGATATAGCCTTGCTGGAGTTTGGCAGGAACTGTGCCAATAAGATGATAACCAGTGTGCAGAGAACAACGGATTAAATTAACAGTCTATACCAAAAGCTCAAAGGAGTCCATGACAAATGCACATTGAGTTTCCCTCAGACCCTAGAAGACTTGCCGGAAAAGGAGCAGCGGTTGTCTCAGCTAAAGGAAGAGCTAGGCGTCCAAATGGAGTATGTGAAAAGGATTGATGGCCTGGCTATGGATGACCTCCATCATTATATTGGTTCATCATCACTTCACAACCACCTGCTGAAGGAAGTGCATCAAGCTGCAGTAGCAGAAGTTCAAAGCATTAAAACAGAGCTCGGGAAGAATGTGACTTCTCAGAAAATCTTGCTTCCTGCTGCAGCAAACATAGTCATAAGGGACACAGGTGTGTGGTACAACTACATAGCAGAGGAGGAAAGGAAAGCTGCAGCAGCAGCAGGAGCATCAGCAGATCCAGGATCTTCTCTCCCGGCAGCCACTCCAGCTACAGCAGTAGGTTCGAGTCCCTCTTTCCCAGCAGTCATTCCAGAGACTCCAGCTAGCTCAATCCCTCCTTCCCAGGCACAATCAGCAGCCTCAATTGACTTAGGCAACCCTTCCCCAGCTGAGGCTCACGCACAGGAGTAAAAGAGGTTGAATTCAGTTGAGCAACTCTCTTCAGCCAAACACGTGCCCAGCAGGGAAAGCTTTGGTGTTAGCCAATTTTCTGCTATGTATATTTTGAATATGTAAGGCGTAAGCCATGGGACAGCTGTCCCTATTTCTGTCAGAACAATTTTGTAAAAGAAGTGATCATTTTTTATAGTCGATTATAGAGGAAATTCCTGTAAATGACAGGTGGAGGATGCTAGGTGTCAGCCCAAAGGGCAGATTTGTAGATATAAATAGAAGCTAGGAAAGATGAGAAAGGACTTTTTGGCAGGGAATGAAATTTTGAAATCCATACGAGTTATCTTGTATCAGGCCTGTAAATTGATTTTCCTAATAGAAGCCACGGGAGATGGACGTTTTGCATGGGATGTTGGACGGCTGTATGTTGGACTATTCTAATGACTGCTGTTCTGTAATGTGAGATCATTCTTATCATCTGAACTACTTCTTTGTATTAATGATTTTTCTCCTCCCTGTGCATGCGTTTTTCTCTATTTTGTGAACAGTGAATGCGTTTCACATTAAATCAGGAGCTACCTGCTGATGTCTTTATCATTGCTGTAGATTTCTCTTCTAGATCGAATGGCTAACTGTTCTTTCTTCAGGATAACTCATGTGGCTCATTGTTCATGCCTTTAAATTTCTCCTTGCAGGGATCTTTAAGTTTAATTTCAGTTTGTTACATTTAGATTTGTTTCTTTATCCTTTCTACGTAGATTAAATAAACGTTTTTACTTTTTCTGTTTTATGAGCAATTGATGCGTTCCATGTTGAATGGGAAGCTATCTTCTCAATATCTTTATCTTGCTGCAGCTTTACTTGTGAGAATTAACAGCGATCTGTTCTTTCCTTACGATATTTGTTACAGCTGATTGCTCATCCCTTAAGCGTTTTCCCTGCAGGGATAGATAGATTTACTCAAGTTCCTAGACTTAGATATGTTTTAGTTGCATCTAGATCGAATATAATTTAGGCACTTGCATCTCATTTAAAAGACATAAAACCCAAAAGAAAGGTGGATCGGGCCATAACCGGTAGAATCGGATTTAAACTCCAAACCCACGGTTGCTGGAACCGTTAACCGGACGGATTCCCTACACCAAACGGGAGATAGTCTAATTGGGACCATCTCTCGAGGAGAATCCCTTTCTGATTGATGCTACGATATTCGAGGCATCAACAGTTTTTTGGCGCTAGAAGGAGGGCCGAAAGTGCATGGCTGATAGAGGAAAATCTTCCGCGGTCGTAGATAACACTGAAAACCTGCTTAAAGAAAGCATTTCAAACAGCCCAGATCTTGGATTAACAGACCAAGAACGCCTCATTTCTGACCCTGAGCCTCAAGAAGCTTTGTACGTTGTTCCTTTTACAAAAATAGAGGATTTGAGAAGGCATACCAAATCCTACGTTAGACAGCTAGGTGGTTTAAACGCTGTCAACTTCCTCCCCAAGAAAATTACACCTAGAAAGGAGCCACAATACACCCGTGATTCACTTCTCGTTCAGAGTTTTGAAGAACTGGTAAATCTGACTTTGGAAGAAATTTCAGACACTCTTAACAAGACAGACCAAGAAAATCTTGAAGAAGTTACCACTCCCAAGAGTACTCCACAGGATTCACCCTACAACTCTCCACCAGGGTCTCCACATCCAAACCCAAACATGGCTGTACCTGCTTGGAGAGCAAGGGGAGCGCTGAACCTAGCTGGACCATTCCATAATCTCCCTAAAAACCCAGAAAAGGTCTTTCCTAAGTACGATCCAGGGAAAGCCATTACGGCAGAAGATCACCTCAAGAGTTTTTACTTAGCTCTGAACCTTTTGAACGTACAACATGAAGACGTGGTCTGCAGGTTGTTTCCATATACATTCGAGCCAAAAGTATCATCATGGTACTTTAGCCTATAACCCAGCTCAATCTCTAGTTGGGAGGAATTCGAAAAATGTTTTCTAAAGAAATACGGAAACCAAAAGACTGTGGCCACACTTATGAAAGAACTCTTATCCATGAGGATGGAAAAGAAAGAAAAGGTTCAAGATTTCAATCAAAGATTCACTACGCTGTTGAATAACTTCAGTCAAGCTAATAAACCAGCCGAGGAATCTCTAATTGAATACTATACAACCGCTCTTGATGGACCCATAGCAATGTTCGTAAAGAGGTCCAAGAAAACTACCCTGATAGAGAACTTTGAGGAAGCTAGAAAGGTAGAAGAAGAGGCTGATAGCATTGCTAAACATGCCTTAGATGTAGAACCAAAACCAGCAGCTAGCAAAAAACCTTTGCTGCTCACTAGAAGTAAAGACGAGCCATCTACGGACATGAAAAATGTAGTCAAGATGATGCAGAAATTATCTAACAAAATCGTAGATCTCAAGAAAGACAAGGCTGCTAGCACATCTAGGAAACCTTTCAAGCCATTTTATAAAAGAAGGGAAGACGGGGAACAGACTCATCCACCAATGAACGCTGCCCCTGTTTTAAACTTGAATGAGATAGGTATGGAAAATTTCTGCACTTTTCACCAAGAACCACATTCGGAAAAGAGCTACCCGCAATGGATCAATTCCATGAGCTTAGTCATGAACCAAATATTAGATTCTCAGATCCCAGATCAGGATGATCCTCCAGAAGAGTCAAGCCCTGAGTTAGAGGAACCAACCCCGGACACTACTATGGTGTTGTGGGATTGGGTACCTATGACCGAATTAGTAGAAGAAGATCACATAGATAGCTCTCCCTCTACCATAAATGTTGCCACTCGCAGCAAGGGCCCAATTGCGGATCCTATGCCAGTCACCGTTCCCCATAAGCCTAGAGTTCCGAAAGACCCGCCTAGGAGGCATATACCAATCATCCCACCACATCCCAAAGTAAACCAAACAGCGGCCAAACAGCCAAGTGCTGACAACATAGTTCAGCCACCTAAGGTCACCATGAGCAAAATAGATCAGCCAACTCGAATTGGGAACGAATCCGACATAGGGTATGATATTATCGAAGACATCAAGAAAGTCAAAGCGAACATATCAATATTCGACATGTGTAGCTTGCCCCATCAACGGGACAAACTGCTGCATGTTCTACAACCAAAAAACAGCACTACGTTAACGGATTCTCAAGACAATCCTGAAATTAATGAGGCTAGCATCGGTGGGAAATCCAAATCTCAAACATTGCCTTTCCTATTGACTTTTGAAATTTTTAATCACAATGTTCACAACTGTTTGGTAGAATCTGGAGCTTCTTCAAACGTTATGCCACTGTCAATTTGTAGGAAAATTAATGGGCAGCCCGTGTCATCTCCAGCTCAAATTATCCAATTAGACAGGACTGCTGTCAAGGTTATTGGGGAGATGAAAGATGTTCTAATTAGACTGTCAGCCGACCCTAGAGTCTGTCAATTCATTGACATAATGGTGGTCGATATTCCTGAAGCCTATGGGCTGATTTTAAGTAGGGATTGGTCTACTAAGCTGAGCGGTTACTTTGCTACTGATTGGTCTCATCTATGGCTGCCTTATCAGAACAGGAAGAATCAAATTAAAGTTCTTAGGGAACCTCATATGAAACAAAACGTAACTCAGCTAGAAGAAAAGAATGAAGCCGTAACTTTCTCATCTTCGATTCTGGGGAATTATTTCTTAGAAATGGATCCGGGTAATTATCAATCTGAAACCATTAGCCATGAATCAGATAAACAGTCCGATCTCTTTCATTTCTCTCGGACTAATGATGTTGATTGTAACATAGTCAATTTAGTTGCTAACATAGACCACAAAGAAACTAACTTAGTTGAATCCAAAGATGTTTTTTGGACATTATACTTTGATGGTTCGAAAACTCTGGAAGGATCCGGAGCCGGTTGTGTTCTAATGGATCCGAAAGGAAACAAGTATTTTTTGTCTTGTAGATTAGAATTCGATTGTACTAATAACACCGCTGAATATGAAGCTTTGGTACATGGATTAAAGAAGGCCATTGGCTTAAATGTTAAGTACCTGAAGGTCTTTGGTGACTCCGAGATAGTTGTAAGACAGGTAAGGGACACCATTCACTGTCTCTCACCTCACTTGAAAGGTTATCAGGCTGAGGTATGGGATTTAATCATGCATTTTGACGCTTTCAATATAAAATCAATTCCTAGATTGCAAAATTCTGCTGCTGATTTGTTAGCAACATCTGCTTCTAGATTGGTGCCGTCAAATAATAAGTGCTCAATTGAATTGATTTTCAGGCCTTCCGTTCCCGATAACATCACGAACTTCAGAGTCTTCGATGATGATGAACAAATTATCAGCTTCCTGACAAACGAAGATAGCTTTCAAGGAGCTGCAATAGATGAGGAAGAACACGATGCTGATTTGATGAAGAAAGATGACGAGAAAGGAAATTTCATGCCAAAGGGGGTAAGGTCCCTCGAAATGCTGTTCGATCTTCAAAATAAGTTCAAAAGGCCAGCTAATACCAAAACTAACAGCTCATCAATGCAACATGAGTTGGTTAATTTGGGTACCGAGGCAGAACCAAAATTTGTCAACCTTGGCAAATGTTGTTCACCAGGAGAAAGAGATAGGTTCATTAAATTGTTTAAACAGTACAAGGATGTTTTTGCATGGACCTATGAAGATCTGAAAACATATGACGTCCACATCATTCAGCATGTTATACCAATGAAAGCAGGTGTCAAGCCATTTCAGCAGCAGCTGAGAAGGATGCATCCTACTCTAGAACCGCTGATCCAACAGGAGTTAAAGAAGCTCCTGGACGCTAAGATAATCTTCAAAGTCCGGCATTCTGAATGGGTTGCAAACTTGGTTCCCATAAGAAAGAAGTCAGGAGAGATAAGGCTATGTGTAGATTTCAGAAATTTAAACAAAGCTTCGGATAAAGATAACTACCCCGTACCTTCAATGGAGCAAATCCTACAAATGGTGTCAGGATCCGAATTGTTTTCTCTCCTCGATGGTTTCTCTGGCTATAATCAAGTGTTAGTAGCCGAAGAAGATCGTCTCAAGACTACTTTCAGGACTAAGTGGGGAACTTTCTCCTACAGAAGAATGCCATTTGGTCTGATAAACGCAGGATCTACATTCCAAAGGGCGATGGATATTGCCTTCCGAGGATTGGGTGGGCAATGTGTTGTTGTTTACTTAGATGATGTGACAGTCTTTTCGAAGAAAAGGGAAGATCGTGTTGTTCATCTGAGGCACATCTTTGATCGTTGCCGAAAGTATGGTATTTCCTTGAATCCCAAGAAGAGCGTGTTTGCTGTACCCGAAGGTAAGCTCTTGGGTCATATCATCTCCAAAGGGGGAGTGTCAATCGACCAAGAGAGAGTCCAAGCTATTAATAAGATTCCAATGCCTCACAACAAAAAATCTATGCAGTCTTTTATGGGCACCATCAATTTTGTCCGCAGATTTGTTCCGTATTTTGCACAAATTGTTAAGCCATTACAGCAGATGGTTAAAAAAAGCATACAATTCAAGTGGACAGATTTGGAGAAGGACACATTTAGAGATATCAAGGCAGCTGTAGCTAAAGCTCCTTCCTTAAGAAGTCCAGATTTTGATAAAGATTTCATCTTGTATACCTTCGCTTCGGAAGACTCTCTCGCAGTTGTACTCACGCAGAAGGTGGAGTTGGGGGATGAATACCCAATTTCATTTATGAGCACTGGTCTGCAAGGGGCCGAGCTGAATTACCCCGTAGTTGACAAACATGCGTATGCAGTCTTCAAAGCTGTGAAGAAGTTTAGGCCATACATTCTGAAGAACAGAACTAAAGTCATAGTTCCCCATCCAGCCGTTAGATCCCTTTTCGTTCAAAAGGAATTGGGAGAGAGGAGAGGGAACTGGGTCACAGCTCTACAGGAGTATGATTTGGAATTTAAACCGGCTACAATCATTAAAGGGCAAGGCCTGTGCAAATTACTTGCGGGAAACTCAACTGATGAAGAACAACATTGGAATAATGAAGCTGAGCTCAATTCGGTTGAAGTATGTCATATCTTCACAACTCCCCAGTCATGGTATAGGGATCTGGTGCACTATTTACAGCAGGGATATCTACCCGAGCACTGGAACTCTAAACAAAGAAGGGCGCTCCGTTTGAAATCCGCACCCTATCAAATCATTGATGGGATTCTTTTCAGGAAGAATTATGATGGGGTTCTCCTCAGATGTTTGGAAATGGAAGATGCAAACGGAGTTGTCAAAGAATTGCATGATGGCCCCGCAGGCGGACATTATTCAGGTGAGACAACAGCACACAAGATACTGAGAGCTGGGTATTACTGGCCCACTCTGTTTCGAGATGCCCACACATACGCACGGAATTGAGATGTATGTCAAAGAAGTACCGGGAAGTTACCTATGGCAGCAGGACCATTGCAGACGGTTATCATCTCTAAGCCTTTTGAGCAATGGGGCATAGATTTTATCGGAGAAATAAACCCAAATTCTTCATTGCAGCATCGATACATCCTGACGGCTACCGACTACTTCACTAGGTGGATGGAGGCCATCCCGTTGCGCAAGATCAATGAAGACGCAGTTATCAGCTTCTTGAAAGAGAACATCATAACCAGGTTTGGGGTTCCAATTTCCCCTGTTTTTGATAATGCTACTTATTTTTCATCTTGCAAGATAAATGAATTTGTTTATGAATGGGGAATTAAGTTGCATTATTCAACCAATTACTACCCTCAGGGAAACGGATTAGCTGAATCCTCGAACAAGAATCTGATTCGAATCCTTAAGAAAACTGTGATAGAAAACCAGAGAAGTTGGCATGTGGCTCTCCCAAACGCCTTATGGGCAGATAGGGTAACCCCGAAGAATGCTTTAGGTGTCTCCCATTTTACTCTTGTCTATGGCAAGGAAGCCATTCTTCCCCCAAACATCTTATTACCTTCCTTGCAATTGTCCCAAGCCTCTCGGGGTTCTGGTAGCCAAGCCTTACAATCCAGGATCAACACCCTGCTTCAACTGGAAGAAGCCCGACACAAAGCTAAAGGTTGATTCCATCAACACCAGGACATAGTTAAGAGATGGTTCGATAAGAGGAAATCCGGTAAGAGAAATTTTGAAGTTGGGGATTTAGTCCTGAAATGGGACCATAATCATGAAGGCAAAGGAATGCATACGAAATTTCAACATCTATGGGTAGGCCCATACCAAATTTCTGCTAAATTAGGCCCATCCACTTATAAATTGACAAATCTCGAGGGAGAAGAAGTAGCCCTTCCTCTCAATGGCCTCGCTCTGAAACAATACTTCGCATAGTCTCCTCGAGACTTCCTGTACATAAATAAAGTTTTCTTTTTGCTTTCGCCTTTAGCTGCTTTATTTTTCGGCCGTGTTGTTTCTCTCTTTGTTATTTGAACTTTTACGACAAGTTTTGTTTTCGGAATGCCCTTTTGGTTTAGATTCCCGTTGAAGATAGCTCTCTCAAAGAAAACTTGCAACCCATGAGTCTGGACCTCTGCTCAAGTAAATCCGGTCTGTTGTGCTCTCGCTGAAATGTTCAGAAGGGGGGAATCCTACCCTGCTAGTCACACTAATCATGTTTAATAGTAGAGACCTACGACCATCTTCGCTACTATCATTGGGATCCACCCACTCTCACACTGTAAAGGCATCTCAAGAAGGTTACCTAAGTTGGACCCATGGAAAGTGGCACCTCTCGAGGACATAGGGTATTGAAATGACTCCATGCTGCAGATTTAACAGCCAAAATGGCCTACATTCAAGAGTCTGTTTTCCAGGGATTCTCGCCTCAATTAAAGCATGGCTGAGACAAAAGCAAAAGACATGTAAAATCAAGAAGGCTGTCCAAAAGGCCCAGCTCAAAATGGGCTCCTCTCCGTCCGTGAAGTTTGATCAAATCAATAAAATTTCTAACTCACACAAAAGGACATTATGGATTGAGGAGCCTAAATCAAAGATCATGTCCAAAAGAAAATATCCCTGGAAGGCTCAAACAGCTAAGCTGTCTAAAGTACAAGCATCCCAAAGGATGCCAGCAGCATGGGAATGAGGAACAAGAGCAATAATGTCCATGAAAAAGTGTTGCAAATCCTGTGGAGTCCGGCAGTAGTGACCATCTGAAAGATGACCCTCCTAAAATGAATCTCATATATTGGCCCTTTGAGAGTGGCAAAGATATCTCGGTCAAAGCTCCCCTTCTCCCCAATGGCTGGCAGGTAAAGTGCTTTCTTCCCCTCATACGACTTTAAAGTGCTCAGCCAAGTAGTGCAGCCAAGATGGATGTTTTTGATGAGGGTTTGGACTATGAAGAAGAATTTTTCAGAGATCTGTGTTCGCCAGCGACTCGCCATTGTTGTTGCAGCAACATCCCCCACCAAAAAAAAAAATTGTACATATTGGGGCCCCTCCTCTCTTTTGTAGAAAGTTTGCCTAAGAAGCCATCCCAGCCGTTAGCTGTGTTTTTTAACATGAAATCTTGTTTCCCAACCAAGCATCTTGCCATCGACCTTTCCTTTTTTTTCTTTCTTTTTTTTTTTCCCCCAAGGAACCAAAAGGGAACTTAGAATTTTTTCCAATGTTTCGGAGTCTCTCGGGCTATCTCCCCGCAATTGCGGAAGCCAAACGCAAAACACTCCTGAAAGAAGACTTAGAATTTTTTCGATTGGAAGGCTGCGGAAACCATTGGGCAATGCCTCCCGAAACGGCGGAGTCCTTCACTCAAGCCTTCCACAACCGCGGAAAGATTCCGGTTTTTCTCCCGAAACGACGGAAGTCTTTTACATAACTCTCCCGAAAGAAGACTTAGAACATTTTTGACCGTTCGTGGAGAGATTGGGGTTTTCTGTCCAAAACGGCGGGAACAGTTTATGAAACCCTTCCGAAACTCGGAAGAGAACTTAGAAGCTTTCATTGAAAATTTGCGGAAACCTTCGAAAAAAGTTTCCCGAAATCCCGCGGAGGAATTCACGATTTCCTTCCGAAACTATCGAAAGACTTAGATTTTTCTTTTACGGAGGCTTCCGGCTTTCTCTCCCGAGACCACGGAAGTTTTCAGGCTACCCTCCCGAAACGGCGGAAGCCAATCGCTTAAACCACCCGGAAGAGACCTTCGAAATGATTCCGGCAAAATTTGCGGAAGAATATAAGATTTGCTCCCGAAACGGCGGGAGCCATTCGTCTAAACCGCCCGAAAAGACTTAGAAAATCTTCGATGAAGCGATTGCGGAAGCTGCTGGTAAATCCCTCCCGAAACCGCGAAAAGTTCGCCCTGACTTGCCAAAACGTCGAAACGCTGGGGCCCTTCCGGAACAATTCAAAGAAGCCTCCCGCAACCGCGGAAACCTTCAAGTTTCCCTTCCGAAACTAGTGGGAGCCTTCGCCATATGTTCCCGAAAACCCACGAGACTTAGAAATTTTTTGATTTGCGGAAACTCTTCGCAAATATCTCCTGAAATGGCGGAAGGCTTGGATTTTCCCTCCCGTGACATGTCCCGAAACGGCGGAAACTTTCCCTCCATCCTTCCGCAACGGAAGGTGTAACTCGCAAGGTGGTCCCGCAAATGGCGGTCGCACGCAGATCGAAACAGTTTGACGTGACCGCTACGGGCGATGAATTTAAGCGGCATTTTAATTGCGCCACCCACCAAATTGAATGCTTGCACGTGCTTGTTCTGTTTAAATAGGCGGTGGGGGTAGGAGCCAACGCATTGTTAATTTTCCAATCTGCACGATTTGTTGGACGCCGCGCAAACCGCTCCAGCTCGGATTGCTCAACCACGTTCATGGCCACCTCAGTAAGCATTTTTCGTCGGTGCCAGGTAGGATCTTAACTATAAATCTGTCCCCCTACACGTCGTATTTTGCTATTGGGTTAGCTTTCTTTTGAAAATGATGGGCATTGGTGCGGTTTTGACAAGCAAAACGCCCGTCATGGGCAATTTTTCCCGTCAAATACGGTTGAATCAAGTTCTTCTCGTCTATAAAGCAGAAACAGGATAAACATTGGTGGGTAGACGGTTAAACTTGTTCCATTTTAGTTTTTCCCGGGCCGCGTGCCTCGTCATCTATGGAAAAAATGCCGAAGCCCCATGGACGTTGCATGTCCCTGGCCGAAAGATTAAGCCATAAAACCCCGGGCCTTTTCGTAAACTTCGGTTCTAACATGACCTCTACCCATTTCAAATTTTAGGACCGGCGCCATGGCCCCTGTTCAAACCACGTGAGCACTTAAGTTACGCCAGCCAGGACCCGAAACTATAGCCGCCCGAACCGTTTCGTCAGTATGTCCACGGCGCCATCACCCTCGCTCGAACTAAAACTTCCCATAGAATACCTCAGCAAGTGCCGTAAAAAACAATAGCGTTCGGAGCCCTCGTCGAGTCATAACTGGGAAAGTGGCTTCCCGTTCCGTCGCAGTGTCTCTCCAACCCGAGTCTCCCCGCCATTAGCCTTTCCAGCCGCAGTGATAACGAAAGACACCTTCTTCCCCAGGGCTGAACCGAAAGCCCATTGCTTCCGCAACTCGCCTATCGATCCGAGAGCGAAATGTGTCCGCGACATAGCCTATCCCCTCGGGAGCATCCCAAACCCATCCTTTTAAGAGATTCAAATGTTTCAATTTATCTTTCATGTTGAAATAGTGTTTTGCTTCCTAAATATACAGCTTCATTGTACTTATCTTATTGATATATTAAAAAACCATGATGCTCTCTGTTAAAACCTCACAGTATGTTGCTCAAAGTGACTTGTATATGGGTGTTATCAGGGATAAGTCAAGATGCCGAAAACCGGTAAGAAGAAGGCGAAGATGACAGAAAAGAAACCTGCCCCTCTTAAAACTGAAACTTCACTCCAAGACACTAGGTGCACCACTGGTGTCCCTCCAGAAATCAGATGGGGTGACATCTACAGAATGATCCGGGACCAAGAAATCCCAGATATGTTGTTAGAGGAAGCACCGATTTATCTTAACATCAGAGCCTCAGGCATAACTAGAGCCTCTACCCGCCCTGAGCTGTTCCCCTGTGCTGAAGTGATCGGATGGATACTCCAACATGCCGATGCTGAAGGGAGAGTGATAAATGACAGCAGTAAAGTGGCCATTCCCTCATTTTAACCCACGTATCTTGCGGCAGCCTACAAGTTTCCCCGGGTCCAACAAGCTCTGACTGATGAATGGCTGAGCCAAATGAACAACGTCGAGATGGCCAAGAAGCTACTAATAGCAGGCAAACATTTGAGGAAGAAAGGGAGTGATTAGTATGACGTAGAGAATCTAAGAGCTCCTTTTAGATTGATTGCCCTGATGCTGTGCAGAATCTTCGGCATGCCCGATGGCACAGTATACAAGGTTCAGTGGGTCCCTATCATCCACTATGTGACATTTAAGGGAACTATGTTTGACTGGGCCACTATCCTATCAGACAGTCTGGCCTCGATGATAATTGCTGCTAAAGAAGGACTAGCCTTGAAGAAGGGTGAATTTTTCATGTCCTCGTATCTGATTGATTGTATTTTGGCCAAGATAGACTTCCCCAAATTGGGCTGCACATGGGATAGGGCCACTACCCCGGTCTATATCGCATTCAAGATGTTGTGGGCTCAGAATTACAAGCCCAGCTACAAAATCATCTGTGAGGGGTTCATCATGCCCCTATACGAGAAAATGTTCAAGGAAGAACCAAACTGCCTGTCAGAGAATGCTTTGGAAGTCCTTGAGGATTATGGGGACTTTTACTTTTCAGAGCAAGGTACCTACCTGAGAATATTTGGAGGGACTAAGCCCCCATACATCTTGCCGCAGTATGCCACAGACTATGTGGTGCTCAAAGAAGCAGTAAGACAACTCTTCCTGGATGGGATTGGAGCAATGCTCCACAAACAACATAAGGCTTCCTTTCCCCCCCTACCTTTCTGCATAGGTGCTTACAAGTTTTCAGGGGTTGCCTCGGCCAACGAATTTGTTCAAGAGCTGAAAGCCTTCCACTTCGGTGAGGTAATCTTCCACAGGAATGACCAAAAGGGAAAAGTTGCTGAGCACTGTAAGGATATCTATGCCCACTTCGAGTACTCCCACTATCCTGCTGCCGAGGAAGAGGCATTCAGAGGCATCAGCAACATGACTGAGCTACGGATCTGTCGCCAAGGTACTGGAGCAAGCTCTAGCTCAACCAAGGCCCAGAAGACCAGCCAGCAAAAGGAGAAAGAAGCTGAGGATGCCCGAGCTCAAGAAGAGCTCTGATTAAGAGAAGAAGCGAGGTTACAGCGAGAAGCCGAGGAAGCAAGAAAGCAGCAAGAAGCTGAAAATGAAAGACTGCGGAAAGAGGCTGAGGAATCCCAAAAGCAGAGAGAGGCTGAAGCTGAGCAAGCTGAGGCCGAAAAGAGGGCGGAAGAAGAATTGAAGACAAGGGAAGATGCCAAGGCAGGTGGATCCGGTATACAGGACATGGAAATAGACACCTCTCAAGCAGGTGGCTCTGGCGCCCAAAATAAAGAAGGAGACCCTGCTCAGGAAGTCCGGACCCCACAGGCAGAAGAAGACATAGACATCATAAACCGACCAATTGTCCCGTACACTCCATCGGGAAAGCGTACTGTGTCCAAGTGGAATGATTTTGTCTATGAAAAGAAAAGAAAAGCAATGGTCCTCAAATCATAAGAGAGGATCAAAAGTCCCTTCCATGAAGACATCATTACCCACCGAGAGGTCACTATAATGCAGAATATGGATCAAGATCCCTTTGCTGTGGCGACCGCAGCTGCAGCAACGGCAAAAGCATCCCTGGCCAATGTAGGCGTGATGGTAAGAGACAATGAATTGACAAGGAAGAAAGCTCGTACGCTACAACAAACTGTGGCTAATGAGCAAGCCCAAAGAGATCTGGCAGTGAACAAGTATAATTGCTTGTACGCTGAACATAAAGAGCTGTCAAACAAGTACAGCCAGCTGGAGGAGGAAAAGGACCAGCTAACACTCCAAATAATGATTGTAAAAGCGGAGAAGAATGGAGCAGAGGAAAAGGCTTCTCAGCTAGAAGCAGACAAGCAGACATTAGCTGAGCGGTTAGAGCAGGCTGAGAGCAAAACGATGGACATGTCTCCCTTCCATGAGCTGTCCTGCAGCATCCTGAAGCAAATGAATGACACGCAGGAGCTAATCACTGATGAGGTTTGCAAGCTCAAGGCCATGATAGTCAGATTAAAGGAAATTAATGCGGAGGCCCATAGGCTCAAAGCTAAGAATACCCGTGTCAAGGCAAATATCATAAGTCAGATGGCATGGAGAGAATGGAAAGGGGGTTTCCCCCCGCATCTCCCATTTAAAGCTGTGGACGATTTTAATGAAGATATAGCCTTGCTGGAGTTTGGAAGGAACTGTGCCAATAAGCTGATAACCAGTGTGCAGAGAAAAACAGAGAAAATTAACAGTCTATACCAAAATCTCAGAGGAGTCCATGACAAATGCACATTGAGTTTCCCTCAGACCCTAGAAGACTTCCCGGAAAAGGAGCAGCGGTTGTCTCAGCTAAAGGAAGAGCTAGGCGTCCAAATGGAGTATGTGAAAAGGATTGATGTCCTGGCTATGGATGACCTCCAGCATTATATTGGTTCATCATCACTTCACAACCACCTGCTGAAGGAAATGCATCAAGCTGCAGTAGCAGAAGTTCAAAGCATTAAAACAGAGCTCGGGAAGAATGTGACTTCTCAGAAAATCTTACTTCCTGCTGCAGCAAACATAGTCATAAGGGACACAGGTGTGTGGTACAGCTACATAGCAGAGGAGGAAAGGAAAGCTGCAGCAGCAGCAGGAGCATCAGCAGATCCAGGATCTTCTCTCCCACCAGCCACTCCAGCTACAGCAGTAGGTTCGAGTCCCTCTTTCCCGGCAGTCATTCCAGAGACTCCAGCTAGCTCAATCCCTCCTTCCCAGGCACAATCAGCAGCCTCAATTGACTTGGGCGACCCTTCCCCAGCTCAGGCTCACGCACAGGAGTAAAAGAGGCTGAATTCAGTTGAGCAACTCTCTTCAGCCAAACACGTGCCCAGCAGGGAAAGCTTTGGTGTTAGCCAATTTTCTGCTATGTATATTTTGAATATGTAAGGCGTAAGCCATGGGACAACTGTCCCTATTTCTGTCAGAACAATTTTGTAAAAGAAGTGATCATTTTTTATAGTCGATTATAGAGGAAATTCCTGTAAATGACAGGTGGAGGATGCTAGGTGTCAGCCCAAAGGGCAGATTTGTAGATATAAATAGAAGCTAGGAAAGATGAGAAAGGACTTTTTGGCAAGGAATGAAATTTTGAAATCCATACGAGCTATCTTGTATCGGGCCTGTAAATTGATTTTCCTAATAGAAGCCACGGGAGATGGACGTTTTGCATGGGATGTTGGACGGCTGTATGTTGGACTATTCTAATGACTGCTGTTCTATAATGTGAGATCATTCTTATCATCTGAACTACTTCTTTGTATTAATGATTTTGCTCCTCCCTGTGCATGCGTTTTTCTCTATTTTGTGAACAACGAATGCGTTTCACATTAAATCAGGAGCTACCTGCTGATGTCTTTCTCATTGCTGTAGATTTCTCTTCTAGATCGAATGGCTAACTGTTCTTTCTTCAGGATAACTCATGTGGCTCATTGTTCATGCCTTTAAATTGCTCCTTGCATGGATCTTTAAGTTTAATTTCAGTTTGTTACATTTAGATTTGTTTCTTTATCCTTTCTACGTAGATTAAATAAACTTTTTTGCTTTTTCTGTTTTATGAGCAATTGATGCGTTCCATGTTGAATGGGAAGCTATCTTCTCAAGATCTTTATCTTGCTGCAGCTTTACTTGTGAGAATTAACAGCGATATGTTCTTTCCTTACGATATTTGTTACAGCTGATTGCTCATCCCTTAAGCGTTTTCCCTGCAGGGATAGATAGATTTACTCATGTTCCTAGACTTAGATCTGTTTTAGTTGCATCTAGATCGAATATAATTTAGGCACTTGCATCTCATTTAAAAGACATAAAACCCAAAAGAAAGGTGGATCGGGCCATAACCGGTAGAATCGGATTTAAACTCCAAACCCACGGTTGCCGGAACCGTTAACCGGACGGATTCCCTACACCAAACGGGAGATAGTCTAATTGGGACCATCTCTCGGGGAGAATCCCTTTCTGAGTGATGCTACGATATCCGAGGCATCAACAAACTGGTTTCATCTACCCGATTCCTCTTACTGAATGGGTGACGAATCCTGTTCCTATAGATAAGAATCAAGGAACCATCCATTTATGCACAGACTTTAGAGATATGAACCGCGCATGTCCGAAAGACAACTTTCCCACACCATTCATAGATCAAATTTTGGATGCATGTGCGGGAAGCGAAGTTTTTTCATTTATGGACGGTTTCTCCAGATATAATCAGATCCAGATAAAGCCTGAGGATCAACATAAAATGGCTTTTATATGTCCTTGGGGTACATTCGCGTACTGGAAAATTCCCTTCGGCCTTAAAAACATCAGAGCTACGTTTCAGCGTGCTATGACCTATGTGTTTCATGACCGTAAGCGTATAGTGGAAGCTTACTTAGACGATCTTGTTGGCCATTCTCGTAATAGAGTGGACCACCCCAAGCACCTCCACCTCATTTTTGAAAGATGTTGGTGTTACAAGATTCGTTTGAATCCCAATAAATGCATCTTTACCGTTAGAACAGGTCACCTTTTAGGGTTCATAGTTTCACAAGAGGGTATAAGAGTTGATCCTCTTAAGGTTGAGGCAATACTTCGCTTGCCTCCCCCGCGTAATCTAGTTCAACTTCAGAGCCTCCGGAGGGGGGGGTTTAGAGGGGGGGGTAGCCCGACAGGGCCCACCCCCTTCGTTTCGGACCGTTAGGTTCCGAAACGACACGGAGGGGGCCGTTAGGCCCCCGGAGTCCGCGCGGAGCGCAAAATTTTTTTGGGTTGCTTTTTGCTTTTTTGCGATTTTCGACCCATTGTACTCTATCTAATTCCGGTAAAAGGAATTAGGGTTGTAACCTAATTCGGGTAAACGAATTAGGGTTTTAGATGCTGCAGAATACCATTTATTGTATTGTACATGTAAAATAAACATATAATGAGAAAGGAGCTATGCGGCTCTAAGTTTTGCTGGTTTTTTCCCGGTTAAGGGTTTCCAGGTGAAAATCTCTGTGTAATGTGTGTGCCATTGTGTATTTTCTGTAAATGCTTAAGAATCGATATATGTTTGTACTTCACTGTTAAGGTTTAAAACTTACATTTGGTATCAGAGCAATTTTGGGTTCAGAGGGACGCCTTTGTTTCCAGGGGTTTGGCTCGATCTTGGATTTGTGATAAACCTAGTTTCAGTGGGAGCTTTGCAGCGGTGATTTATTCTTTGTTTAAAGAATGGCGAGCAGTTCTAGATTCGAGATTGAGAAATTTAATGGTCATAGCTTTGAGCTATGGAAGCTCAAGATGGAAGATCTTCTGGTAGATAGAGAACAATGGATCGCAGTAGATCCAGGTACCATGCCCTCTGGTGCGGTAAAAGAAGAATGGGAAAAGCTGGAAAGGAAAGCAAGGAGCACTATTCGTCTTTGCCTTGCAGATTCGGTATTGGTGAACGTATCTGGAGAAGACACTGCAAAGAAGCTATGGGATAAACTGGGAAGTCTGTATCAGTCAAAGTCCCTGGTAAATAAGTTATTTCTGCGAAAGAAATTGTACCTTCTGAGGATGACTGATGGAGACTCTGTTTCAGAGCATCTAAACGCCTTCAATACTCTGGTAAGTCAGTTGACATCTGTTGGTATTAAACTTGATGATGATGAAAAGTGTATTAGTCTGTTGTGCTCTTTGCCAGATTCATGGGATAATCTGGTCATAGCTATTGGGAGTAATGCAACCACGCTAAACTTCGATGATGTGGTTGCATCCCTACTATCGGAGGAAATGAGGCGGAAATCCATAGATAGTTCAGCCAAGGATGCCTTATTTGTAAGAGGTCGCCCTGGAGACAGATCTAAAAATAAGTCTTCAGGTGGTAGATCTAAATCTAGAGGGAGATCTAAATCTCCAGGACCTTCTGTAAGAAAATGCTGGAAGTGCGGAAAAGCTGGGCATTACAAGAAGGATTGTAAATCGAAAATTACTGATAAAAGTAGAGGACCTAATGACGCTCCATCCGCAGATGGGAAAGAATCTACAGAGGAAGGAGGAGATGTGTATCTGGCATCTTCAAGTACACATGCAGAGCATGATTCGTGGTTGATTGAC
Organism: Larix kaempferi; assembly: GCA_027924585.1. Lineage (NCBI taxonomy): Eukaryota > Viridiplantae > Streptophyta > Pinopsida > Pinales > Pinaceae > Larix > Larix kaempferi. The sequence continues at coordinate 650,859 of BSBM01001316.1, read as the reverse complement.
TCAGGTGCGTCTTATCATATGACTCCCCACAGGGAGTGGTTTTCTGAATACGAAAAGTATGATGGAGGAGATGTATTTCTGGGAGACAACTCGGTAGCAAAAATCATAGGTCGAGGAAAGGTCAAGCTACTGCTCAAAGATGGAAGGGTTAAAACTCTTCCCGGGGTTCTGCACATTCCAAAGTTGGCTAGAAACCTTATATCTGTAAGTAAAATGGATGATGCAGGTGTGAAAACTCTATTTGAAAAGAACACATGCAAAATGGTTCGAGAGTCATTGGTGCTGATGAGGGGAGTTCGGATTGGAACTCTATACAAGTTGTTGGGAAGCACCTTCAAAAATGGATGTAACAGCACTATTGTTTCCGAGGGTAAAAATGAAGGAGACAGAGTCCTTACTGTCTCTAGTGAGAAGACATCGCTATGGCATCGAAGGCTGGGACATATTGGAGAAAAGGGTCTTCGACTATTACAAGGTAAAAGTATGGCTGAAGGCATGTCTGATTTCACATTAGATTTTGATTTCTGTGAACATTGCTTATATGGTAAACAGAATCGAGTAAGATTCTCATCTGGTGTTGTAAGAGCTAAAGGAATCTTAGAGTTAATACACAGTGATGTTTTTGGACCTGTGCCTGTTCCATCACTTGGTAAATCTGTGTATTATGTTTCATTTATAGATGATTTCTCAAGGAAAACTTGGATTTATTTCCTGCGTAAGAAATCTGAGGTTTTTAATAGATTCAAAGAATTTAAGGCTCTTGTAGAGAATCAAACTGAGAAGAAAATAAAAGTACTCAGAACAGATAACGGTGGAGAATTCTGTGAAAGTGAATTTGAGGAGTTTTGTAAAACGTGTGGAATAGCAAGGCAAAAGACTACTCCATACACACCTCAACAGAATGGGGTTGCAGAAAGGATGAACAGGACATTGATGGAAAAGGCAAGGAGTATGCTCAGTGGTGCAGGGCTAGCACAACAATTCTGGGCAGAAGCTGTTGACACTGCGTGTTACCTAGTGAATAGGACACCCACATCAGCGTTGGTTGACAAGACACCTCATGAGGTTTGGACTGGTAAGAAACCCTCTCTCTCTCATCTCAGAGTGTTTGGGTGTGATGCTTTTGTACATGTTCCAAAGGAGAAAAGGAGCAAGTTGGATAATAAGGCGGAAAAATGTATCTTCATTGGTTACAAGGATGGAGTGAAAGGTTACAAGCTGTGGAACCTAGTAAAAAGGCAAACAGTTTACAGTCGAGATGTGATCTTCAGAGAAGTTGAAAGCACTTCCAGGATTGAGGATGTACCAAAGGAAAAGGATTCAGAGAAGCTACACTTTGATATCAAGGATGAAAGAGGTGACTCTTTTGAGGAACCAGATTCGTCTGAATCAGATGAGGAGGCAGAATCGTCTGAATCAGATGAAGAGGCGGATCCACAGACTCCGGTATTGAGGAGATCTGACCGAGAAAGAAGGCAAGTTGAAAGGTACAGTCCCCCTGATTTTCGTTCTAATTTTGTGTTATCTATTACTGATGATGATCCTAGAACTGCTAAAGAGGCAATGGATTCAGAAGATAGTAAACTATGGAAGAAGGCCATGATAGAAGAAATGGATGCCTTGGACAAAAATGAGGCATGGGATCTGGTTGAGTTGCCAGAAGGAAGAAAGCCTATTGGAAGCAAATGGGTATTCAAGAAGAAGTTAAATGCAGCAGGTAAAGTGGAGAAGTACAAGGCTCGACTAGTTGCGAAAGGTTACTCCCAAATTGAGGGCATCGATTTTGGTGAGATTTTTTCACCTGTTGCAAAATTGACTTCTATTAGATTTCTTTTATCTATTTCTGCTGCTTTTGATCTTGAAGTAGAACAGATGGATGTAAAGACGGCTTTCCTACATGGAAATCTTAATGAAGAGATCTATATGAAGCAACCAGAACGGTTTGTGGTGAAAGGAAGAAAGGAGCTTGTCTGTAAGCTGAAAAAGTCTCTCTACGGTTTGAAACAATCTCCCAGAATGTGGTATCAAAAATTTGATACTTATATACTGGGACTTGGTTTCTCAAGAAGCAAAGCTGATCACTGTGTTTATTTTAAGCTAATTGGTGATCATTTTATTTATGTAATATTGTATGTTGATGATATGTTGCTAATTGGAAACAACAAAGAAATCATCAAGGATGTCAAGAATCAGCTGTCATCTGAATTTGACATGAAAGATCTTGGTGCTGCAAATTTCATTTTGGGCATGGAAATAAAAAGAGATCGTGAAAACAGGAAACTCTGGTTAAATCAGAGGAAATATGTTGAAACGATATTGAAGAGATTTAATATGCAGGAAAGCAAACCAGTGAAGGTGCCCATTCCTGTAGGTGTAAGGTTATCTGCAGAACAGTGTCCCACTACACAAGAAGAGGTAGAGGACATGTCTCATGTTCCATATGCTAGTGCAGTTGGCAGTCTGATGTATGCCATGGTCTGTACTAGACCAGATATAGCCCATGCAGTGGGAGTTTTGAGTAGATACATGTCAAAACCAGGAAAGGAACATTGGACTGCAGTAAAAAGGGTCTTCAGGTATTTGCGTGGCACTACAGATTCTTCAATCTGCTACCAAGGAAGACCCGGTCTAAACAGAGAGATAGATATACAAGGATTTGCTGATGCTGACTGGGCTGGAGATCTTGATCACAGAAGATCTACAAGTGGCTACGTTTTTAATCTATTTGGAGGAGCAATCAGTTGGATGAGTAGAAGACAAGCTGTAGTTGCACTCTCAACTACAGAAGCTGAATACATGGCAGCTACCCATGCAAGTAAGGAAGCTGTATGGTTGCAAAGATTGTGTTCAGGTATTGGTTTTGTTCAGAATGCAGTAAAAATTGGTTGTGATAGCTCAAGTGCAATATTTCTGGCAAAGAACCCTGCTTATCACTCGAGGACAAAGCACATTGATGTGCAGTACCATTTCGTCAGAGACATGGTTGAACAGAACAAAGTGTTGCTGGAAAAGGTTGACACTTTGGTAAATGTTGCAGACTCTTTGACAAAGTCTGTGAGTACTCAGAAGTTCTCTTGGTGCAAAGAGAACATGGGCATTGTTGCCCTGAATTGTTGAAGTCATAATTTTCTCCTGTATGTGAAGAGAACAACAAGTGGGAGAATGTTGGGTATGTTATATCTCTTCACATGGGCGCGTCCGGAGGGGGGGGTTTAGAGGGGGGGGTAGCCCGACAGGGCCCACCCCCTTCGTTTCGGACCGTTAGGTTCCGAAACGACACGGAGGGGGCCGTTAGGCCCCCGGAGTCCGCGCGGAGCGCAAAATTTTTTTGGGTTGCTTTTTGCTTTTTTGCGATTTTCGACCCATTGTACTCTATCTAATTCCGGTAAAAGGAATTAGGGTTGTAACCTAATTCGGGTAAACGAATTAGGGTTTTAGATGCTGCAGAATACCATTTATTGTATTGTACATGTAAAATAAACATATAATGAGAAAGGAGCTATGCGGCTCTAAGTTTTGCTGGTTTTTTCCCGGTTAAGGGTTTCCAGGTGAAAATCTCTGTGTAATGTGTGTGCCATTGTGTATTTTCTGTAAATGCTTAAGAATCGATATATGTTTGTACTTCACTGTTAAGGTTTAAAACTTACACCAAGAAGGGGGATCTAATACGTAAAGAAATATACTGGTACATCATAATGGTCCAGAGGGGACATGATTGTGGGATATACTCATGATCATGAATGATCTCAATAACTGATACACTGGATTAACTGTGGAACTGCTGAAACTGAAGGTGTCCAACATCTGTAGGGACTCAAAGACTATGAGTCATCTCTGAGAAATAATGTAACTGTATACTCAAGGGAGTATGAAACCGGGGTAAATCTGAATACTGTCACCATGCGCAACCCGGATATCTATAGAAAAAGTGTAACTGGTGTTATCCATAGGAAGACTCTCAAATGTGGAGGAGTCAGGAGGTATCCGGGGTCTTCGACTAATAACTGAACGGACCAATACCCTGTGCGAGTCTCAACGATGCGATCAAGGTGTTGAAGTCGAGCATGTGAGAAACAACCATTTGGAGAGGCACTGAGGATTCCTCTCGAAATGATTCGTAGGCACTCATTAAAATGGTAATGAGTCCAAGACACAGGGGCCTCTAGGTCTATCCTCTGGAATCAATGTGGTTGTCGTCGACAGAGGGAGACCAGCAACTAACAAGGCAATGATGTTTCCTTGATAGAAGCACGAGGTGCATAACTGAAGTGATGTAGTACTGCTGGTAGGACTGACATACTTGTGGAGATGGGAAATAACTGGGTCAAAAATGGGTAGACTCAAACTTCCTTTGTTCAGAGCATGATGACATGGTTGACCTGGCAGCATAGGGAACTGACTTGTAGGTGTGGGGATCATCTTTTAGGGACTGAAGGGTATGTACTGACTCTGGGGGGGTGAAGCTGATGGTAGCTGTCGAGGGAGTTTCAGGGTGACATACTGTAGAATACTCTGGACAAAGGCGACCAAAATGGGGAAGCTGCTATGTGAGTAGACATGATGTGTTGTAGCGCCAAGAGGCGCCATTGATTCCTTCTTCGTAGTTTTAATGAGCTCCAAGAAGGGATAAAAGTATGCTCTGAAATGGTACGGTCCTGTGGATTTTGTGAGCCCAGGACGGCGCATGCTCATGGTTGCTTTCATGTTTAGAGAGTCTGAAAACGGTAAGTGGACTCTATTGGTGTTTCTTTTTCGTAAGTTTAGTCTCCAAGGCCCGAGAAAGCATAAAATGATGCGGATGGAGAACTCTTCTAGCCGATGTGACTAGAGTATACCTTTTTCGTAATTAGTCTACGAGGTCCGGAAAAGGGGTAAACTTATACCAGGTAGACGCCCTTTCAAATACGTTTATCGAGCATGAAAGGAAGCAAGATTGCTCGGCGATCTTTTCATTGTTTTAGGAGTCAGAAAAGAGCTTAACAGAAACTCCCTAAGTGCCTTTTTCGTAAAAAGGGGTTGCTCGGCCCGAAAAAGGGATAAAATTATACCGAACAAAAATGGATTGATGAGGGCGAGAAAAGGTCTCAAGCATCGTTATCTGTGCGGAAAACTGGATCCGGTGACATAAGGATTATCGAAAACGGAGAACGGCCGATGTGGCACGCAAACCGAGGTGACGAGGGGGCATGGAAAAAATGCCCGAAAAATCTAAAGGTGAGAGCGAGAAATGATCTCAAGCATCATCACGAGCACGGAAAACTGAATCCGGCGATATAAGACACATCGAAAACGGAGAACGGCCGATGTGGCACGCAAACCGAGGCGACGAGGGGGCGTGGAAAAAATGCCCGAAAAATCTAAAGGTGAGAGCGAGAAATGATCTCAAGCATCATCACGAGCGCGGAAAAATGAATCCGGCGATATAAGACACATCGAAAACGGAGAACGGCCGATGTGGCACGCAAACCGAGGCGACGAGGGGGCGTGAAAAAAAAATGCCCGAAAAATCTAAAGGTGAGAGCGAGAAATGATCTCAAGCATCATCACGAGCGCGGAAAACTGAATCCGGCGATATAAGACACATCGAAAACGGAGAACGGCCGATGTGGCATGCAAACCGAGGCGACGAGGGGGCGTGGAAAAAATGCCCGAAAAATCTAAAGGTGAGAGCGAGAAATGGTCTCAAGCATCATCACGAGCGCGGAAAACTGAATCCGGCGATATAAGGCACGTCTAAAACGGAGAATGGCCGATGTGGTACGCAAACCGAGGCGACGAGGGGGCGTGGAAAAAATGCCCGAAAAATCTAAAGGTGAGAGCGAGAAATGATCTCAAGCATCATCACGAGCGCGGAAAACTGAATCCGGCGATATAAGACACATCGAAAACGGAGAACGGCCGATGTGGCACGCAAACCGAGGCGACGAGGGGGCGTGGAAAAAATGCCTGAAAAATCTAAAGGTGAGAGCGAGAAATGGTCTCAAGCATCATCACGAGCGCGGAAAACTGAATCCGGCGATATAAGGCACGTCTAAAACGGAGAACGGCCGATGTGGCACACAAACCGAGGCCATGAGAGAGGCTAAAAAATGGTCAAAAAAATGGACCCCGTGAAAACGGGAAACGGAAGGAACCTCTATGAAGTTGTCGCTGTGCTGATCCCAACGGTACCAACGGTTTGAGAAATGGACTTCATATGACACCGCAATGGCTGTTTGAAATTTGTGGAATTCCTATAAATAGGACGTGGGCCCCAATATGACTTGTCATTGTTACGTGCGAGTTTGATAGAGCTGTCAGAGCTCTTTCTTGATTTCCGGGAGATTTCACCGTTGGTTTTCGATTTAGCGAGTTGCAGGTAACTCTATTCGCCTTAGCCTTGTCAATTATGTCTTTTTTGTTTGGCGGTGGGCCCCCGAAGGCCGCAAAACTCCACGTTGACTCTCCAACGTGGAACCGCGCGGGTTTCGGGGCTGAACCCGCGATGAACCGCGCGGGTTTTAGGCTCACAGTCGCGATGTTCATCGCGACTGTGAGGTCGGAACCTGCGATGTTCATCGCGTGTTCATGGGGGATAGTCGTGATGTTCATCGCGACTGTCCGGCCAAAATCCGCGATGTTCATCACGGGTTTTTGCATGGATACCGCGATGGTCATCGCGGCTTTTTGTGGAAAAGCCGCGATGGGCAGCGCGGATTTTTGTGGAAAAGTCGCGATGGGAGTTTTTCAAAAAAAATTTGTGCTAGGTCTAAAAATTTTCTGTGTTTTCTTGGCAGGATGTTGCGGAGAGCTTAGTCCGTGTGGCGGGAGAGAGAGATTGATGGTGAGCTTATGTTGAGGATTGAGACTGATGGAGGGGTGAGACAGACCCTAGCCATGAGCGGACTCTTGAAGTTCGCTCAGATTCCTCCTATCCGTTCAGTGAGGCGACTCCTGAACAAGCTCGTGCAGTGGTGGGTGCCGGCAGAGGGTGCCTTCATTATTGGTGGTGAGAGGTTAGAGATTACTCTCACTGATGTGTATTTTTTGACTGGGTTGCCTCGCTTGGGTGAGGTGGGTGATATTTCCCCGAGGTTGCCTCCGGGTGTGGACATGGAGGACCTCTTACAGACCTTCTGTGTGGATGACGTTGTTTTGGTAAACAGCTCTATTAGTCTGAAGTTCCTACGTGAGTGGGATATGCGGGCTGTTGGTGCCTGTGTTCTGAGGATTTTGGGTGCTGCTGCACCACATCGTATGTCTGGGGGGCAGACGATGATGGTGGATTCTGTTCTACGGGGTACTTATTACGCCTGGGCGCAGATGTTCTTGGCCGGTGTCCGGAGAGATCTGGACAAGGCCGTGAGAGAGGGAGGCGAGTTTTGTTACGCCTCTTTTTTATGCTGTTTTTTCTTCGAGCGGGTGCCGACCTTGCGGCCACATGTACCCGTTCGTGCTGGTCTTCCTAGTGAGCCTCGTATGATGAGGTGGGGGCAGATGATGCCCCGTGCTGGCGGTGGTATCCGTGGCTTCTTCACAGAGGATTTTTACCAGCAGTGGGAGCAGATGCCTCTGGTGATCGAGGACTATCCCTACGCCGGCATGGACTACCGGGGAGACCCAGAGATGCCACATGCCCCAAGACAGGCCTGGAGCTTAGACGGTATGTTTTTGTGTATTATGTGATCTTATATCATATGTAGTATGATTTATCATGATGATATCTGTTGTATAGTAACTGATGGTTTTACTTGCTTTGTGCAGATATGGGTCCAGTACCACCACCTGACTATGTGGCTCGGCAGGGGCGGGCGATGGTGGTCGCTCGTCCCCCAGTACCTATACGTCCTCCTCATGGTGGAGGATATGCAGCCCGTGGGCGAGGGGTTGGCCCTCACGACGATGCTATAGATGGTGTCCGACGGACTCTAGCCCGGATCGTAGCTGGGCTCCCTGAGGATGGCTGGAGGGACCTTGATCGGGACATTTTGCAGGGATGTCTTGGTGCGCCGCATGAGTGGCAGTCACTTCTGTTGAGGGCAGCGGTGTTTGTTGCGAGACACGGGGGTGGTGGAGGAGATGCTCCGGCAGGGCCGGCTCAGGGGAGGATACGTCTGAGGGACGATCCAGCGGGGCCAGCAGAGCGGCGAGTTCGGGGTCGTCATGACCCGGCGGGGCCGGCGGAGGAGGAGCCGGAGGAGGAGCCTGAGGATCCTCAGGATCCAGATGAGTAGATGATATTGTACTTGCCCCCAAATGCTCATGAGCATATGGGGAAGCATTTTTTGTATGACAGATGTATTTTTTGTATATCGAGTGCTGAGGGCACTTATGACACATTGACTATTTCATTTGTATATATATGTGGATATATATTTTAGATATATTGTCGTGTATGCACGTGGATGCAGTGTGTTTTTTGATTTATGTATGCACGTGGAGGCACCTGTTATGCACATGGATGCATTATTTGGTTTGTTTGTTTTATGCCCGTGGAGGCACATGTTATGCACGTGGATGCAATACTGGATTTATTATATGCCCGTGGAGGCACATGTTTTGCACATGGATGCATTTTTTGTTTATGGATATGACATGATGTGATTGGTGTGCCAGTCGAGGACACTGTTGGCCATATTATCTGCTACACTATTGAGGTGTCTTGGGACATGTGTGAATGTAATGGATTCAAACTGTCTAACCATTTGTTTAGTGCGCAGGAATTTTCTGAACAGACAGGGATCGCGTACCTGGTAATCATTGTTGAGCTGGGAAACTAGGAGCTGTGAGTCCAAGAAAACGTTGAGGTGACGTATGCTCATCTGGAGAGCAGCGGCCAGGAGACCGGTCACGGCATCGTATTCAGCTTGATTATTGGTGGCGGCACCTAAACATACTCCATCAATGTGAATTAACTCATGTGATGGGGAGTATATTACCCAAGCTGCGGAGGCGAGATTGGGAGACCAACGGCTTGCACCATCAGCGAAACCGACATGGCAGAGTGGAAGAGGCTCCATCTGTGGTCATGCAGAGAAAACAAATATTTAGGTTTTTTGAAAAAAATTTGTGAACGAAAAATGTATGCCTATACTAAAAATGGACGATGGTGTCCATTAGATTTTCTATGGGTAAAATCGTTTAAGGTATAACCCGTTGCGTGGGTTGCACAGGGTGTTGCCTTCTGAATCGGTCAGAATGTATCCCCCCTGCCCGAGGCAGGTGTGTACGATGTAGGGGCCTTGCCACATAGACACGAACTTTCCCTTTCCGGTTTTATCATGAGCTTGATCGTAAGCGAGGACAAGGTCTCCCTCCGAAAAGGTTCTTGGGTGGACGCGTTTGTCGTAACTTAGTTTCGATCGTTGTTTAGCAGCTTCCATGTTTTGAATGGCTGTGCGCCGATCTTCATCGGCCTTCTCTAGGAGCAGTAAACGTTGCTCGATCGGGGAAGTGTCCGGTAGGAGCTCAACGGCGATATGTAAGGCTGGGATCTGGCACTCAATAGGGAGGACAGATTCGACGCCGTGAACTAAATGGAAAGGGGTAAAACCGGTGGCGGTTTTGGTCGAGGCACGGTAGGCCCATAATGCCGGGAAAAGCATGTGATGCCAATTGGATTTGTGCTTGTCTACAGTGCGTTGGAGAATGGTCTTCAAGATTTTATTGATCGCTTCGACTTGGCCGTTTCCTTGGGGGTAGTAAGCGGAAGAGAAATGGTGTTCAAATTTCAACATGGTTGATAATTCCTTCCAGACGGCATCTTCGAAGTGAGAGCCGTGGTCAGAGACTAGCTGTTGTGGTACTCCGAAACGAGCGATAACATGGTTGAAGAAAAACCGTGCCGCAGTGTCGGCTTTGCAATTATAGGTCGGCATGGCTTCTGCCCACTTGGTGAAATAATCTACGGCCACAATGATGTGTTTGTGACCGCCGGCTGACGGGGGGTTGCAGTCGAGGAAGTCTATGGCCCATTTGCAGAATGGTCCAACAGTGATGACTGGATGAAGGGGGGCAGGGGGGGTTCTTGCTTTGGGGGCAAATAGCTGGCAGTTCTGGCAATGCTTGACTGCGGTGATGCAATCAGTAAACAATGATGGCCAAAAATAACCGGCCCGAATGATTTTCTGGGCGGTAGCCATGCCGGAGAAATGGCCTCCACAGGCACCGCTATGACAATCATTGAGGACTTGTTCTGCCTCACTATGGGATAGGCAGCGGCGTAAGATAGTATCAACGCCGCGTCGGTAAAGTACATCCTCAATACGTAGGTATCGGGGGGCGTGGTGTCGTATGCGACGGCGTCCATCACGATCGATGTGTGGTCGGAATTTTTGCGTACGAAGGTAAGTCAAAATGTCTCCGTACCAAGGGTCGTCAGACGAAATGACGAAGATCTGCTCGTCAATCAGGTCCGTTTGGATGACGGGTGATGTTGAAGAGGATGGGAGATCTGTAATGAGGTGAGCAAGCGCGAGGGCTTTGGTGCTTTTGGGAGTCTTGAAAGTAAGGTCATATTCCTGGAGGATGATGACCCATTTAGCGACACGACCCTGAAGGAGCCGCCGGGTGAGAAGGTAGACCATGGGGTTGGAGTCGGCGACAACCGTGGTATGACTAAGCAAAATATAGTGTCGCAGTTTTTGTACGGAAAAGACTACAGCTAGGGCTAATCTTTCCTCGTATGGGTAACGTAGAGGTGGGCCAGATAAGGTCTGGCTGACGTAATAAATCACATGCTCTTTGTGGGAAGCATCTTCTTGGACCAAAACTCCGGACACGGCATGTTCAGATGCCGAGACGTAAAGGGTGAAGTTTTGAGAGAAATCCGGTGGGGATATCAAGGGGGCTTGTGTGAGAGCTTTCTTGAGGGCTTCGAATGTCGTGTCTGCTTGCTCATCCCAAACAAAGGGTATGTGGGTACGAAGTAAGCGTAAGAATCCATGGACTTTGGTGGCGTAATCAGGAACAAAGCGCCTAAGAAAATTGGACCGCCCTTGCAAGCTCTGAAGCTGCCGAAGCGTGCGAGGAGGGGAAAGTTCTAAGATGGCTTTGACTTTCAGGGGATCGACAGTGATTCCGTCTTGGGAAACAATGAAACCCAACAACCGGCCCTCCGGGACGCAAAAGACACACTTGTGTGGGTTCAAGCGGATTTTATATTTGCGACAACGCAGGAAAACTTGCCGGAGGTCGTTAAGGTGGTCTGATCGTTTTCGGGAACAAGCTGTGAGGTCGTCAAGATAGACTCGCAGGATATGGACCAAGTCGTGAAAGCAATAATTCATGGCTCGCTGGAAAGTGGCACCAGCATTTTTAAGGCCAAATGGCATGACGCGATAAGCAAATGTGCCCCATGGGGTGGTAAAGGCAGTCTTGTACTGATCCTCCTTGCGGATGTGAATCTGGTTATATCCGGAAAACCCGTCCATGAAGGATAGGACCTCATGGCCCGCACACTCATCAATGAGTTGGTCAATGAATGGCGTGGGGAAATTGTCTTTTGGACAAGCGTGGTTTAGATCGCGGAAGTCAGTGCATACTCTAAGGGTGCCTTGCTTTTTGTTGACTGGAACGGGGTTCGACACCCAGGTGGTGTACGGAATAGGGTAGATAAAACCTGCTTTTCGAAGTTTCTCGACTTCAGCCTTAACAGTGGGGAGCTTGGCAGGGTGAATAGGTCGTTGTTTCTGACGAACAGGGGGTACTTCCGGCCATGTATCGATGTGGTGTTCAATAATGGCGGGGTCGAGACCAGGCATCTCGGTATAGGACCAGGCAAAGACGTCTCGAAACTCTTGAAAGAGTTTTTTGTATGCCTGAGTTTCTGCTTGAGTGCAAGATGCGCCCAGCGAGATGAGTTCAGGTTTCCCTGGTGTTGTGGAAATGTCTATCTGTATAGTAGGGGAAATGTTTGACATATTCCCTTCTTCAAAGGCATCCGGTGCTGGGATGGGGTCCTTTAACCAATCGACTTTGGTGGGTATGAAGTCTTTCGACTCGATCGATAGCTGGTTGGATGTGGAGGAGGTAGATGCTTCCGGGAGGAAGTACGAGCGATGATGCATATCATCCCAAGGGTAGTCGGGTGCAGTGAGTGTCTCCAAAATTTGCTCGTCAGTATTGAAGTAGTCAGACCATAAATCAAGGGGTTCTGGTTTGAAGGTTGTTGAAATCATATATATCGTATTGACTTCTTCTGACGAGGATGATGGTGGGGGGTGGATCTCCTCGATGAGGGGAGGAGATATCTCTAAGTCAGCATTGTTTAACTCGTACAACGCTGCTCTATAGTCAGGTAGATTAGGGCAATGGTGAGAGTAGTGGCCGTAAACACTGCATATAGCACAAGGATGGTTAGTGCACAGTGATTTGTCGCGAGGCTGTAGAGGTGGCTCTAATCTGACTACTGGGATGCCGATGTCATCGTCCAACATATTCATATGCTCTTGGAGTGCCGGTAAATGTGGGCATTGATGAGTTGGATGGCCAATTTCATCGCATAATGAACATTTGGGGGGAGCTCGAAACACCGGTGGGGGTTTGACTGCCTTAGGAGGTGGTATAGCAGTGTATGGTTGTGGACCTCTGCCCCCAGTGGGGTTAGCAAGAAGAGGGGGATCCTTTGACGTCGAAGCAATCGTGAGACGAGGAGGAGGTTTTATTGACGACGAAGGAATATTGAGGTTAGGAGGAGGTGTCGTTGACGACGAAGGGATTGCGACACCAGGAGGAGGCTGATTTGTGGTAACAATAGGTTGTACCGGTTGGAGGATGACGTCTGGTGTCGGTGGTCGAACGGGAGGCGGAATATACCACACGGGTAATCCCAATGTTAGCCCGGGTAGGCTAAGGGTAGCCATAACCGGGGCGCTTACTACACCCGAAGGAGGAAATAGGAAGGGGATGGTGTGGATGGGTGTAACACCAATGTGACTGGGGATCAATGGTGGTTGACCGCCGGATGTTTGCGTATTCTGCAAAAGAGTACAGAGGTTTGCGACTTGGGTCTCCGGTGACGGTGGTGGAATGGCCTGGAATGTAGAGGTCATTAGTGTATCCGAATAAAGTCCGGGTGCCACAGAAGACACAAAGGAGGTAACTGCACTAGAAGCGGGTTGCTCAATCATGGGAAGAACATTCTCCGGTGCTGCAGGGGCGTTGGGATCATAGTAGGTGAGTTGGTCAATTTTGACCACGCATCCCTCGTGGGGGAACATCATGGTGCGGAAGACGGAGGAGGCGACCGCTTTCATGGCGTACATGTAACTGCGGCCAAGTAAAAGGTTGTAGTCGAGCTGGGCGTTAATGACCTCTATGTCGATGAGCACAGTTTTCCCACCTAATTGGACGGGTACCTTGGGTAATAAACCTTGAGGTTGAGCTGACCGGCCGTCGTAGGCCCGCAATGCAGTGGTGGATTGCTGTAGAGCGGGGGATCCCAACTTCTGCCAAACAAAAGTGGACATGACGCATGTGGAGGCACCCTCGTCGATGATACATCGATGGATGACAAGATTCCGAATAGAAACGGAAACTTGGACTGCTATGGTAGAAGGCAGCCGTGGTTCAGATTGGTCTAAATCAAAGGTCATCAATTTCGAATCATTTGGGTCAATCGCCCCAATGGCGGAAAGTAAAGTCTTGCGCTGCGTAGGACAGTTCTTCAAGACTTCTAACGCAGACATGGCTGCGGGAGATTGAGCTAGGTCATCTACGATGTTGTAATTGGACGCAGCCCGTGCATTGGGGTTGTTGTTGATTCGGCGAAGGGGGAAGCGAGGTGTTTTAGAAGCGCCATCGAGTGGAACCTGAGGTATACGCAATGTCTGATCAGTGGGATTAGCATTAGTATCCTTTTCGGCGGGGGGGGGCTTCAGAAGTCGGTCCGTATTGATTCCGACGGGTTTGGATATTGACGTCAGCGGTGGACATCATCAATAAGTGGTGGGTGCCTGAATCAAACATGGGTTGGTTAGGAGCTGTGTAAGTTATTTGTTGTGGTTGCACGTTGCCCTGTTGGGGGGCTAACGGCTGAGTGTTTACCACTCCCTGTGTTGGAAAAGGGTTTTGGAGGACCAAAGGTTGTTGTGGAGGTGGTGGTGGGTTGGGTGGTGGCTGAGGAGCCGCCTGCCCTTGACGATGGGCGTCATTTGTCCATAGTTGTCGAGCTCGCTCGAGATGAGGGCAAGCGTGGGTATAGTGGCCATAGACACCGCAAATGGAACAAGGATGGTTTGTTCTTAAATTAGCATTTTTGGGTTGCTTAGGTGGTCGATCAGGATTCTGATGAGCGGGCGCCGCGTTATTGTCTTGCGGAGGATGGGTAGGTTGTGGAGCTTGGTTACGGTTTTGATTGTTTCCACGGTTTCGTCCTCTTCCGCGGTTTGGTTGCCCACCCTGGTTGCGTTGGTTATTTTGGTATTGGGGATGATGTTGTTGTGCGTACACATGCCCTTGAGCATTGGGGGGATTCTGAGGAGCCGCAGGTGCGGGAGCAGGTTGCAGTGGATAGTATGCAGGTGGAGTTGGAGGTGGTCCAGTTGCCTGCTGGGGTTGTTGGTACCCCTGAGATGGGGGAGGTGTGATGTTAGGTGGTGCAACCGGTTGTGGGTAATGCATGGGCTGTTGTGGGAACTGCATGGGGTTTTGTACCGTAGGTTGGGCATAGTATGTAGGAGGTACATATGCTGATGGCGCTTGGCCATAACAATGTTGTGGACAAGAGGGTCCATGAACGTGATGGGTCTGGTTTGTTGGAGCATAAGAGGTTGTCGCTCCGGAACTAGTTGTAGCCCTAGAAAGGTCTGGGGCGGGCATGGTGCTAACCATACTGAAAGGTTTTGCTTGCGGTGTAATTTGGCCAATAATGCCATCAGCGGCATGGGATGCCCCCGGTGTGTCACCGCATGCAGAGTCACCTCGTGGGGCGTCAGGTATGATCGTGTATAGGTAACCTGACTGGGCATAGATAAGATCAAACTGTTGGGCCTTAAGGATGGCCTCTTCCTCAGACTGGGGTCTTTCAGATGCTACATCCTTCGCAATGAGGGGAAGGAGGGATTTAAGGAACCATTCTAAAAAGATTCGGTCGTCTAATTTGATCTTGCATAGGCTTCGGCGCCGACGCCAATCATGAATATGGTCAGTGATATGCGTGGCCGTGTTCTGTCTGCAAGACAGTAGGATCTCGACGCCCGCATCATAGCGGACCGGTAGCTGAAAGAACTGCAGGAAGGTCGAGGCAAGGGAGGTAAATGTGGAATGCGTCCCATGGGGCTGCTCGATATACCATTTGGCCGCGGAGCCAGTGAAGGTGCGTTGTAAAAGCCGTAGGCGGATTGAGTCATCCACTATGGAGTTGGAGGAACACCATAGATGGAATGACATGATGTGATTTTGGGGGTCTTCTTCGGCCTTTCCCTCAAACTTAGGGATGTCAGAGGGAAGCTTAGTGGGCATATGGGGCCAAGCAGGATCATGTCTGATGGGGTCATTTGTGAGCCTAGCTAAATCTGGCAGGTTGAGACTTGCCATGTATGGTAGACTAGCGGATGTGGTGACCGGAACCGGGACCTGCCTAGCCATTGTGGTATGGTGTAGGGGTCCAGTAGCGCCTATAGGTATGCTAGGTATGGAGGGTATGTGCCCTCCAAAAGGTGTGGCCTGATATGGGTTAGCGCTCCCAAGTGCAACTTGGGTTACACTTGGGTTAGGAATCGCACTAGGGATTCCTGGTATAGCACTGCCAAGTGCAACGGGAGTTACACTTGGGTTAGGAATCGCACTAGGGATTCCTGGGATAGGGTTTGTGGAAACCGAAGGGGGTATGACCCCCATGTTGGGCATGCCCATGACAGGTGGTGGCCCTGTGCTAGGCATTCCTGAATGTGGAGTGTTACCCATATTGGGCATACCCAAGGGGGTGGTTGTTGCCGTGGATGGTACTTCCGCAGAAGGGTCTGCGGATGTCTGACCTATGGTTAATGTAAATAGTGGATCAACTGGTGTTCCAGACATACTTGTGGTTGGTGGTAACTCGGTGGGGTTTTCGGATTGTACCTCCAAATCATAGGTGAAGTGGGGTATGTCAGAATCGGATGACCGTCTAATTGATTGACGATGTGTCGAATCAAGGGATAATGCTCTGCGTCCGTGATGTGGAGAGCCAAGTGGACTAAACTCTGGGAGTTCGCCCTGTAGACGACGAGAACGTCTAGAATTCTCAATGGTGAGAATATGTTTTGTAAAAATTTGTTTTAAGTATCAGGTGGTGATATATATGTAAAAGACTCAAAACCCTAATGCAACCAAGGGTGCAAGAAGGGGAGTGAAAAAAGAAGGCTCACAGGCCAAAAAATCAATCCTCAAAAAATGCACTTATTCTAGCAGCTGTGCTACAATAAGTGGAGGAATGCAACAACTGGTCAGAATACCAACATGCAAGCGGCTCCTAGAAAAAATAGGTGTAACTAGACTCAATAGGTGGTAAAGATCATGCAAACACCTAATCTAAAAGTATTGTGACTCAAACAGACGATATCCTCTGCAAGGTGATGAAATCCAAGTCAGACAATATGAATGTTGAGACAACGGCTAGATATCCCCCTACCGGGAGGGACACCGGGTAATCAATCCTAAAAGATAGGCTACTAGGATACTCCGTTCATGACGCGTCGAGAAAAGGTAAATCTGCCGTTTGGTCCTTTGATCGCAATATCCCAATACAGGGATATCCCGAGAACTGCGAATGGTAGCCCTTCGGTTACTGAATGGGTTTCGGTATCCCACTCAGGCTTCCGGAACTATTCTCGCGACTTCAACCCTCCTAGGGGAGAGGCCTTCCCACAAACCGGTTGTGACCGCGCCAAAAAGTACTAAGAGATTTTAGCTCCCTAATTGGACAACTTCTATGTCTCAGATGTATGAAATGAGGGGTGTTATTGGAACACCTATCCCCCCAATACTACCTAGCTACAAGAATTCTTTTAGTGTTCCCCAAGTGGGGTTAAGAGTGTGTTCAAATTAGGGTACGTTTTAAGTCTTAGTTCAATTAAGTGATCGTGTGAGTGCACGTGAGGTGTTGTAAACTGAACTTGAAAAAATTAAATGCTTTAAGGGAAATTTTCAAAAAATAAAGGATTTTTCGAAAATAAAAAGCAAATATTTAAGACTTTTTTCACTAAAAGGAATTAATATGCTTTTTCATAAAATAACTCAAAAAATAAAGGATTTCTTGGATTTATGAAAGCAAATAATAAACTCCTTTTAAAAAGAAATAAATGGATTTCTTCGTTTCAAGAAAAATTGCTAAGGGCAAGATTTAAAGAAGTAAACAAGAAAAAATTTGAATCTAGATGAAAATGCAAAATGAGTCTTTCTTTCACTTTCTTGAAAATTTTTAAAAAGATTTCTAGGTATGCACTTTTAAATAGTAAAAAAAAATTTCAAAGCTGTAAAATATGCAGAATTTAATACTGTAAAAAATGTGCTATGGGCAAAAAGTACAGTAAACAATATTTTTCAAAATCGGGATGGCCGGATGAAAAATTCAGCCGCGCGGGTTTTGGACGAACAACCGCGATGGGCCGCGCGGGTTTTGGCCACACAGTCGCGATGGACCGCGCGGGTTTTGGCCGCAAAGTCGCGATGGACCGCGCGGGTTTCGGCCGCACAATCGCGATGGACCGCGCGGGTTTTGGCCGTACAGTCGCGATGAGCAGCGCGGAAAAAATGCAGAAAAGTCGTGATGGACCACGCGACTGTCTGGAAAAAATCCGCGATGGACCGCGCGGAAAAAGGCAGAAAAGTCGCGATGGACCGCGCGGCTGTCTGGCAAAAAGCCGCGAGGCGGAAGCCGTGCACGGAAACCGAGAAACGAACCCGAAAATTGAAAATTTCGGGCTGTTTATGGGGCCAAATCTCAGAACAGCAATGGATCTGCTGTCTAAGATGGCAGATCTATGGATCTAAAGGGTAAAAACTCAAAAAAAACTAAGATTTAAAGACAAAATTAGAGATCTAAAGTTCAAACCAAAGCGGAGTCGCCAAAAACTGTTGGCCCGGTTTTGCAACCAGGCTTAGTGCTATGGGCACCTGCTAACTAGTAGCAGCAGTTTCAATAGAAATAAAAACAATAAACTAATTTAAACAATACTTTTCATGGATCTAAGCAAGAATCTAAGCAAATAATGTAAACATTTCAAAATCAAGAACAAGAAACATAATAAATAATTTTTTGTATTGAAAAATGGGGGGCAAGCAAGTGCTTGCGATATTACCTTCAATGGTGAAGGTTGATGTTGAGCAACTCCCAAGATGAGTAGCTCCAAACTCCAATAGGTCTCTTTCTCCAAGGTTGCTTCAATGGCTAAAAGTGCTCAGGGGAGATTTCAGCAGCATAAGGATGAGATAATGGAAGGATGTGAAATGAGGAGCCCCTACCACCTTTTTA
Organism: Larix kaempferi; assembly: GCA_027924585.1. Classification (NCBI taxonomy): domain Eukaryota; kingdom Viridiplantae; phylum Streptophyta; class Pinopsida; order Pinales; family Pinaceae; genus Larix; species Larix kaempferi. The sequence continues at coordinate 632,426 of BSBM01001316.1, read as the reverse complement.
TAGGTTTTGGTGGTGAGGAATACCATTTGTGGTTTTGTGGAAACCAATGGTATTGACCAACATGGTTTAGGTACTTTTCCCTCCTTTTTCCTTTTTTTTTGAATAAAAATAATATTTTAATTCCCTTTTTAATATTTTTGGGAATTTGGACCCTTTTTTAGGGTTTTTTATGATTTTCTTGGAAAAATAATCTTTTTTAATGGAAAAAGGGGTGTACTAAGGTCTTTTGGTGACCTTTTGTTGGTTTCAGAGGCTCAGATGGTGGAAAAGTGGACAAATGGGTCATGTGAGTAAGGGAATGAGCTAGTGAGCACTTTTTAGGTGTTAACAGTCACCGTCGGTCCCTTCACTAAGTGGGGGTGGACTTCATGGATTGCAAACCAGTTTTGGTTGGGGGGCATCACCATATCATTGTGGTTGTGGACTACTTTTCCAAATGGGCTGAGGCCGTGCCTACTGTAAAATTCGATGGTGCTACAACAACCCATTTTGTATTCAATTAGATTATCACTCGGTTCGGTATTCCAAAAGAGTTTGTCACTAACCATGGCAGTCACTTTCAGAATAAGATGATGGCGGATTTGTCACTCAAAATTGGATTTCGTCAAGAGCATTCATCCTCTTACTATCCCCAAGCGAATGGTCAAGTTGAGGCAGTCAATAAATCCTTAAAGACCATTCTTCAACGTACCATCTAGCAAAACAAGAGCAACTGGCATATTATGTTATATCCGGCTTTGTGGGCATATCAAACCGCAATTAATACTTCCACCAGTTTCTCGCCATTTCAGCTAGTACATGGTGTTGAGTCTATATTGCCGATTGAATGCGAAATCCCTTCGTTAAAACTAGCCATAGAACTCATGCCTGATACATTAGATGTTGAGCAACGTTTGGTCCACCTCGAGCAGCTTGATGAACATCGTCGAGATGCTGTTGTGGCTATAGATTCCAACAAGCATCATGTCAAGGTTCAATATGATTGGTCTGTCTATCCCCGACAGTATGCTAAAGGTGACTTGGTCCTCTTGTATGACCAAGCTAAGGAACCCCTCGGGGCAGGCAAGTTTAACCCCATGTGGCACGGTCCTTACATCGTGAGGCGTTTCCTTGAGAAAGGAGACTATAAATTTGAATATTATGAAGGGAACACCTTGAAGGAGCTTAGAAATGGGCTCTACCTCAAGTGGTATTATGCTTAAGCTTTCAGCTCGAACTAATACTTTTGTATACTATTGTATAGTTGCTTCTATACATAGTTTAGATTTCTTTTCATTTTTCGGATCTGCTCATTCGCTTCAGTTTGGTTGATAGATGTCAGCGGAATCCTCCATGTTTGTGGGATTCACAGATGGTGCTAGCTGTCATACGCAGAAACTCGCTTCTGTTGCATGGGTTATTTATTCACCGGATCACTAGATTATGTCTTCAGAAGGTGCTTGTCTTGGTCCTACATCCAACAATGTGGTTGAGTACAGTGTCGTGGTTGATCTACTTCGGGATGCCATTTTGCATGGCATCCAACATTTAGAAGTCCGCTTGGATTCATAACTGGTTGTGTCTCAATTAAATGGTCGGTATCGCATAAGGGATCCTACATTACTACGGAGGTTCTTAAGGGTAAGACTCCTGGACCATTATTTTGTTTCCATTACATACATTCATGTTCTGAGATGTTTTAATCATGTATCTTATGCATGTTCTAATTATGTCCTATATTGGCATTTGTCTGATCAATAAAGAAGCGCACAAACAAACATTCATGCATGCTTTTGTACATACACATATAGTAGAACTAAAGAATCATAGTTTTTATAAATAACATGTCCAAAAAGGTAGTGTCACAGTACAAAATTGGAGCCTGTAGCCCTAAAAAATATACATAATTGATACAAAATATGGGACTCTGAGATATCTAAGCACGAGGAGGCCTAGTTGCCTCAGCAAGATGTGCCTGAAGATAATAGTGTACTGCATGGGCTACACACCATAGTAGCCGAACCCAGGTGTTGGCTGCTTTCTTGGGCAGACCCGGGTTTTAATGAAGCGCAGCAACAAACCCCTTGGCGCACTGGCCCTCTCGGCAACGAGCTGCGCAGCAGCTCGAGGTCTCACCCGAAGTGGCTATGGGGGGGTTAAGGAATCAGATTTCCTTAACCTTGGTGACGCGGAGATTGTTCTTCCTCTTCCGGTTCCTCAAATGTCGGCGGCCTGACTTTCCCGCAGGCCCCTCGGCGCAACTGCGCGGATTCTTTCCTCAGCAGGCCCGCTGCGCAGTTTCTCCTCTCTAGCACAGAAGGAAACTATTCCTTGCGTCGATGCGTTATGTACCTCCTCGCCCTGCGCGCTCAGCGCAGTAACGCATTCCTCGATCGCTGCAGCGACAGTGCTCCACCACTTCTTCAATACTTAACGCTTATAACTATCAAGGGACCTTCCCGACTCACTTAAACAGTCGCAAAGATAATGCAAGAGTCTTGTATACACAGGTAATGAACTTAAACAGTTAAATCATTCATGCAAACATTATAACAAGAAGAAATATGTGAAGCTCATCTCCTCGAGGGAGTCCACGTCCACGGGAGTTTATATTAACCATAAAATGATAGAGTTATACAATATGCTGCGCACACAGCTGCAGCCTTAGATCTTTACAGGAAACTCCACGCACACAGCTGGGAGCCCTTCTCTCAATCTAGACTCTTCTCTACAGAGATTACAAAGGCACAGACATCAACTCAGACTGTCTGGCAACTCAGGGATTAGCTCATCGGCTATCCGATTCTACTCTAGTTCTACACACTCGGTAGAAAACATAGCAAAGGATAATCAACACATGATCTATCCTCAAGACTGACTATCTAACAGTCTAACCATCTAACTATCCCAAAAGTATCTAACTCTTCTTCTTTATCATGTATACATATATATAGGTGGCCATGACGGTCACACCTTTACAAAACTGTGGGCCTTTCCCAACAGTGATTCCCAAAAACCCTAACCACGCACATGGCTAGGTGTACTGTAGGCGCCGCTTGCAGTCACGTCGCCGCTTCCTGCAGGCTCCTTGACTTCCGGCGCAGATTGTGAGTATGGGCGCTTGTCCTTAGCCTTCAATGCTCTGGTCCGTTGCTCCTCCTTGATCCGAGCAACCATAACTTCTCTTCTTAGCCCTTAAATGAGGGTAGCTGAGCCCTCTACTCCATCACCTTATTTATTATGGTAGCTGAGCCACCTTCATTCTTCGATGACGTGCGCGCGAGCTCCGCGATTTCCGGTCCGTGATCTTCGCTGATCTTGTCCATCAAGCACTGTACTGCGCACCGTCTCCTTCTTACCCAAAACTTAGTGCTTGTCCCAAAATTAGCACTTTCCTTTCATACTTGTGCTTTTTCCCCAAAATTCGCAGCTTTACCGCAGCTACGGCCTAGGCTCCAACAGGCCCCTAACACTCACTTGTGGCTCGCCCTCGAGCCACTCGCACTAGCGTGTGGTCGCTTGATTTGCGCATCTGCTTGTGCTTGGGTCTCCACGAATGTTTTCTTCCACTGCGCAATAGCGGAGTCCAATTCATCGACACACTCCACAACTGTTTGCACCGTTTCTGCGGTGGCTTCTTCTTTAGTGATGGTATCAATCACCTCCTGAGATTCAGCAATCCCTTTGATTTTTGCCTCGATTTGGGCAACGATTTCAGCGTACTCCTCCATGAATGGCTGAATGCTGTTGGTGAGCTTCTCATCTTCAGTTCTGAGCTTGTGCAGTTCCTGCTGCATTCTGCGCACTTCACTCATTTTCTTCATTTTTGCTAAGCCTGTTAAGGCCTTAGCTTCTTCAGTCAGAACAGTGAAGGACTGTTCTGCGGCTTGCACCTGTTCTGACAGACCAACTTTAAAGGGGAGCTTCTCAAGCTCCGTCCAAGCTTCCATAGCTTGGCTCATCAGGTTCTCGGCTTCCTGTATTCTATCTTTCATCTGTGTGGAAGCTCTGCTCAGCGCTTCAAATTGTACCTGCGCATCATCCGTGAACTGCGCAGCAACGCGAGCTTCTAGCTCAGCGATCTGGGTTCTATGGCCTTCAGCCATAGCAACTATTTCTTGCTCCAGGGTTTTCGCCCTTCCTCCAATAATTTGAACTTTGGCAACCAGAGGGAGGTCTGGTTGAATCTCGCAAGCCAGAAATTCCTGGGCAATCTCATCGACTGCGTTTCTGATGCCGATGTCTTGTGCCTCATAAAGTGCAAGTTTCTCAGATATATTCTTATGGCTTGCCTTCAACTCTAACTCCTGCGATTGCAGTCGTTGGTTTTCCTGGAAGGTGGAGAGCTCTCAGCTCAACAGAAACTTTCTCATGCACAAGCTGTAGAGTCTCTATAGGAATTAAGGACAAATTTATTTCTACAGGCCCAACTGAGCTTACCTGTAGTGCAGCTAGCGGATCTGGAAGTGTCATGCTGGTAGGCGGAATATGCACGACAGTATGCCTTTCTGCGAGTACTTCAACTCGCTCGGCACTTGGAATTTCTTGTGGCGCCTGCGAAGTAGATGCCGGTGCATGGGTCTGCGCAACTCTTCCTGCGAGACCTTTCAATTCTACGAACTGCAAATCTAAAGCACTTCTGATGTGAGCGTGCGCAGTGCGCAGCTCACGAAATTGCTCGTGTAGGTACTGGTTGATCCCCGAGGGAATAGCCTCAGCGGGATGCGACACTTTTTGCTTCTTGGTGGCCAGTTCTGTGGAACCTTCATCACTTCTTTGCTCCGGGGCTTCCTTGCCCTTATCCTTCTCTTTCGCAGCGGTGGTTGGCAGCGCGGATGCGAGATCGGCGGCCTCCCTCCACTCATCCGACCAAGACTTGATGGTTTCTTCAACATCCTCGGTAGTCATCCTGTAAAGGCCTAGCGCCCATTCATCTGGAATGCCGCAAGGGCGGAGGTAAAGTTGATGTATGTCGGCAGTAAAAGCCAACTTTCCTTCATATAATGTGGCTGTCTCCTCGCTCAGCCTTGGCATTTATTGAATGGTATCTCGGAGGAGATAGTAGTACTCACAAAAGACAGCGCGATTCATCTTGCGCTTTGCGGGATTGGGAGAATCCCAGAGGTTGATGTAGCGCATGCCGGCAACCTCTCCTGCGCGGCGCGGAAGGAACTGAGTATTCGGGGGCTCCTTCCACCCAACGAGAGCGCATAAAATTAGAAGCCAAGAAAAATGGAATGATTGGGCTGCATTGTCCTGCACATTCAGGTAATCAGCCAAGAAAGAATTCAGCAGGAAGAGAGACCAGTTGTACTGCTCTCCCTCCGCAGCTGCGATGGCGAGCTCCACGACAGCTCCAGTAACTTCCTTCGGTCGGCACTTTGTGAGAAGTCTGCTTGCGAGCAGACTTCCTGTAAATCGAAGTGCCTCATCTTCTACTGTAGTCAGGTCATAAGCCCGACCTCCTCTTGTCAAGTTATACTTCTGCACCAGCTGTGCAGCCAATTTTCTGTCCTTGTCCTTTCCCACAAAATGAATATTGGGGTCCTTACCAGCCTTAGACAGGCCAGTAATGCGATGAATCAAATCGACGTTTAAGTCGATTGGCCTCCCAAGCCAAGGGTAACCTCCATGAACACAGGATAGCAGTGTTTTAACGACTGCGTTCACTTCATTGCTACGCCCGAAATGCGGTAGCTTTAACAGGTTCAGGAGTCCAGGGCGCTCAAGATTTGCTGCAAATCCCTTCGGGATAAACTCGTCAACCTTTCTGGTGGGATTATGCACTACATTCAGATATCGGTCTAGCTAGAACTGAGGATATGTCTTATAGTCTCCGAGGTTGAAATCAGAGAACTTGACCAGTGGAATGTGTCCCAACAGTTGCCCTTCTACCCGCACGCTAGCCGGTAGTGGCGGTAATGGAATGGGATACTTTGCATTCTTCGGGATCTATACTTCTGGCGCATCATCTGGACGTGGCGGAATATAGTTCGCCATGGTCGCCAACGGCTCTGGAACAGGTTCTTCTGGCTGCGATGGAGATGCTCTTGTAGCCGGAGACTGTCTGGGATCCTGATAACCAGGATGTACATAAGTCGAAGCCGTGACTGGAGTAGTCATGCCGAAATCTAAGCCTCGACGCAGGAATTGACGAACAACTTCTTCAGTTGACAGGTTCTCCGTCGTGAATCGATGTAGGGAACAAAAACTTTGGACAGCAAATGGCGGACCTGCGTAGGATATGGACGCTGAAAACAAGGAAAAATACTCTGCACAACTCGGCTCTGAAAACAATAACTTGGATTCTTTAAACAAGATAGCAATTCGAGGAAAGTAACCCAAAAATTATACAAGTGTGAGGTATTTATAGCCAGAGGTGCTAGTAAATGCGACCAAGTGGGGCTACTTAGCTGTAGGCAGCTATACATGAGTTGACAACACGCTATCCCCCTCGCCACAGTGGTGCATTTATTGTGATTGACGGGCTCTGACAGCCTTCTGGGAGAAGCTAATGCTTTCGGCGCTTGAGTTAAATGCAAATCTTTCGGAGATCAATCCGAATCCGTCAGAGCGGCTAGACTTAAATAACGGAGTTATCCTTCATTTATTCATACGCGGCTACATAACTGCTGTAATTCAAAATTTTCGGCGGGTCATTTCAACTTAGGGAACTGTGCCCATAGGGGTCCACAAGGAGACTCTTCAAGCGGTGAATTAACACAGGGAGCTCCGCAAGAGCGATAGTTCAACGGTCCAGGGAGAAGCTTCGCAAGAGCGCAACTATGTTCGCTCCAACCAAACTTTAGACATGCGCGGATGTTTCTAGGAACTGCGCAGGAAGCCGGAGACTGAGTGTCTCGCAACTTTCGTGTAGACTGAATGTGGTGCCTCTTTCAACTACACTGGGCATCTGCATCTCTTTAGCACTATATTAGGTCGACAGAGCGGAGTGGCCGTCGCGATAAAGCTTGAGCCGACTCCCATTGATCATTGTAGGCAGTAATTCTCCATCAAGCTTTGCAAGCCGAACTGCGCCTCCTTCTGTTATCTTTGTCACCCGAAAAGGGCCTAACCAATGCACACGAAACTTGCCCGGAAACTTGATGAATTTACTATCATAAAGGAGTACCAAGTCTCCTTCTTCAAAGTGTTTATGCTTAATGTGCCTATCATGCCAAGCTTTCTGTCTTACCTTCTGTACCTGTTGATGGAATCCGGCTAAAAGTCGGTCTTCTTCTAAGGCAAGCAGTTGCGAAAGTCTTTCATTCATAGTATCAGGATCTGCCATCTCTGTGATTTGCGCAATTCTAAGACTGGGAACAATGTATTCCATGGGCATAACTGCTTCTTGTCCATACACCAAGCTGAAAGGTGTGTGACCTGTTAGTTTCTTGCAAGTGGTTCTGTAAGCCCATAATACAGCTGTGACTCTAAGGTCCCAATCATCTCTTTGTTGGTTACAGATCTTCGTCAGGGCATTCTCAAGGATCTTATTGAATGCTTCCACCGTACCATTAGCTTGAGGATGGTAGGGTGTACTCTTATGGTGATTAATTTGAAATTCTTCAGTAAGGGCCTCTATAGTCTCATTGAGGAAATGTGTACCCTGATCACTCATGAGGATCACTGGGCATCCAAATCTAGTGATAATATTTTCGAAAATGAACTGCGCGGCCGTAGCAGCGTCGCAGTTCTTAACTGGCTTCGCCTCATCCCATCTGGTGAGGTATTCAGTAGCTGTAATGATGTATCTTGCGCCAGTTCTTTTTCCTGGTGGGTTAATAGGTCCTACAAAGTCAATGGCCCATTTATCAAAAGCACGTAGTGTGATCTGGGGTCTTAACGGCATTTCATCTCTCCTTGAGGGTTTTCCTGTTCGTTGGCACACATCGCAACATTTACAGAACGCCTTGGTATCCTTGTGCAATGTCAGCCACCAAAGACCTGCGGCTAATATCTTTTGCGCAGTCGGCTTTCCTGCGAAATGGCCTCCTGCGGTACCTGAATGCGCTTCTACGATGATAGAGCTCTTTTCATGTGGTAAGATACATCTGCGCAAAACTTCGTCAGGGCCCAACTTATAAAGCTGGCCTGCTATCAAAGTGAAGTCTGCAGCTCTGACAACAAGTTACTTCTTCTGCTGGATTGTAAACTCAGCCGGCGCTTGCCCGGTAGTGAGAAACTCAAGAATATCATAATAATATTCGTCTGCTGCTTGAATAGAAAACAACTGTGCGTCAGGCAGATTGTCCTCCAGACTTGTAGGTTCCTCTCCTGACTCTATCCTGGATAGATGGTCAGGCCCTGCATTCAATCTGCCTGGCTTTACAATAACCTCGAAATCATATTCTTGAAAGAGCAGTAGCCATCTGCAAATTCTTCCTCCTAACACTGGTTTATTGACCAAGTATTTCAAAGCAGAATGGTCAGTGTACATTTTAAAATGAGCGCCTAACAGGTAGTGTCTGAATTTCTGTAGGGCATACACCATAGCTAGTCCTTCCCTTTCTGTAGTGGTGTAGTTCTTCTCAGCTGTAGATAGCTTTCTGCTGGAGTAAGCAATCGGGTGGTCAATACTTCCTTCTCCAGACTGTGTAAGCACAACCCCCAATGCTATGGAAGAAGCATCAACATGAACATGAAAAGGTTTTCTCCAGTCCGGGAAAACTAGAATAGGTGCTGTGATCATCTTTTCTTTAAGTGTGTCCAAGCTCTGTTGGCATTCTTCTGTCCATTGGAACTTTGAATCCTTTTTCAGCAATCTTTCCATAGGTGCTGTGATCCTTGCATATCCTTTGATGAATTTTCTGTAGTATCCTGTATGTCCCAATGTAGTGCGCAATTGCTTAACTGAGTTGGGCGTAGGTAAATTAGCAATGATGGCAACCTTCGCAGGATCCATCAGGAGTCCTTGTCTGCATACAATATGTCCCAACAAAATACCAAAGGGCACACAAAATATACATTTTTTCAAGTTAAGGGAAATCTGATGCTGTCTACATTTTTCTAACATCATGCGCAGATTTGCAATATGGTTCTTTAATAGGCCAAATACAGTCCAGTCATCAAAATAGACTTCTAAAAACTTGTGAATGAATTCTTTAAAAACAGCAACAACAACTCTAGAGAAGATAGCAGGTGCATTTTTAAGACCAAAGGGCATTACCGTATACTGGAATGAGCCCCATTCAGTTGCAAAAGTAGTCTTGTGGCGGTCGTCCGGATGGATTCTGATCTGATGATATCCCGAAAAACCATTAGTGAAAGAGTAAGCCTCTTGTCCTCCAACATTATCAAGTACTTCATCTGTGAAAGGAGTGGGAAATGGATCGTGCGCTGATGCATGATTGAGTTTGCGCAAGTCGACACAGATTCTTATTTCACCTTTCGTTTTCTTTTCTTGGACCACCATAGGACTAATCCAATCGCTTTCCTCTACTGGCTCAATAATACCTGCTGCGAGCATTTTATCAATCTCTTCTTTGACTTTTTCTTTATAGCGCGGGTTCAACCTGTATGGGCGCTGCTTTACTGGCTTGGCATCTGGTTTCAGAGGTATGCGCATCACTCCTAAGTCTCCTAGGATGCCTTTCATTTCTGTGAACTTAGTAGGAAAGATATCCTGGTAGTCACATAATAATTCTGAAACATGTCCAACAGTTTCATCATCCCAATAATCTCCTATAGAAGCAAACTTTGGTTCAGCTTCTGTACCAATGTTAATCTTCTTGAGCTTGATGTGTTCTGTGATGGCAGGAATATCAAGCTAAGGACCTTTAATATTGCGCATCCCTTCTGATTCTGGGATATTGATGTTGCGAGGATCGTCCTCCTCATCTTCAGCGGTGAAGTTATAACATTCCAGGGCATGTTCTATCTGGACAGCCCAATCTGGTTGGGAATATTCTGATAACGGGCATTGTTCAAATATCTTCTTTTTAATACACTTCAAAGCCTGATCGATGCTTGGATGTTCTGACTCAAAGCTGAAGGTAAGTTGAAAGATTTCTATCATAAGAGGCCAACTGATAGTGCCTTTGCGCAATTCTGTTTCAGTATACCAATTCCTTGGAACTGTATCCAATGTGTGGATGAATAGGTGAACCCATTCATCTTCCGGAATATCTGACCATTGCTGAATACATGCTTCAATGTGTGACCTGGGGTCACTCTGTCCCTCGTATTTGCGTAGGGCTCCGGCTGTGGTGTCCTGAAATCTGCGCAGTATCAATCTGCGACAGTCTTGCCATGTGTGAATATTCTCCTTATGCGCAACCCACCATCTTGCGGGTGTAGCGCGCAATGCTACATCCAATGCCTCTATGCGCTGCTGTTCTGGAAGCTTTTGTTCATATTCATGTATGAATTTAGTTACTTCAGTTAAACCATCAAAAATTGGAGTGTCAGTTAATTCTGTGCCAATCCATCGAATGGATTTAGTCATCATGGCGCAACGCCTTGAAGAAACCTCGTGTAAACGATTCTGCCAGTTTTCCAATCCTGCATCTGAGTCTGATGTGCACGAGCTATCGCATCACCAGCTGATATGGCCATCTGCTGTGGGGTTGACATAGTCACTGTGGTTAGTAGTCATTTGGTACAAACTTTCCATGTGGCGCGCTTCCTCTTCTGCGCGAATGGGTTCTATATACCTTGGTCCTTGAATAGGATCAAGTGGTGCGATGACCCTAATCTGGTCATCCTCAAAGGTCATCTGTCTTTTCTTCAAATTAATGACAGCCAAATTATCAAATGCCCAGTCTATTCCTAAAAGTGCTGGGTATGGTCTACTATCATCCATGATTTTGATTACTTCAAAATCTGCAGAGCTTCTTACTCCTTCAATATCAATAGGTACATTGGGTAATCTGCCCAATGGAGAGACTCGTTGCTGATTCGCGAGTCTTAGCTGGATAGGGGATCTTGTAAGCTGAGGGCTTCCCATCTGTTCCCATGTCTGCATAGTGAGAACATTGGCTTCTGAACCCAAATCTAACATGACTTCGTCCATTTCAAATGCTCCAATCTGCGCTGTGAGCCTCATTTCTTTTCCAGTTCTAATGTGACTCCTAATCTGGTGAACAGCACACTGCGGTGTGTTCGTCGAAGCAGACTGTTGGCACTGATCCAACAGGTGTTGGAGTTCTAGAGTTGCCTTTTCATTGCGCAACAATTTTAAACATTGTCGCAGGAACGCATGAACACTGCCTAGTGCATGCTCCTCGTCAGGCCTTCCAGCTGTAGTGGCCTGTTCTTGTACCAGGTTGTCTTGTCTTAGCACTTGCGATCTGATATTGTTCTGCGGAATTGCAGCAGAACTTGAAGCTCTCGGATCTGAGAAATACTCTTGAGCTTGCTTGAATGTTTCTTTTTGCTTCTGAAGGTTAAGTGGGGCTGGATTAATATTAGCACGGCGCACCCATTGCGTCGCTTGCTTTCCCATTCCCATCTCTTGCGCACCAGTGGTTGCTCCACTGCGTGTCACTATATTAACTGTAGGGTCTGGTTCTCTTTTTTCTGCTCCAATCAACTGAATATTCTGATTGACCTGTGGGTCTTTGCTTGCATCTTAGCCTGTAACTGAGGGCATTCTTCAATGATATGGTCAGAAGATTTACAATACCTGCAGAGGGTTGTAGGATTTTGGCAATCCCTGGCAAAATGACCTTGTGTTCCGCAATTATAACAAGTGATCTGTCCTCTTCCGCGACCAAAATTTGTTGTGCGTCCGCGTCCCCTGTAATTTCCTGCTCGGGCGTCGCGAGTTTGGTCATACGGTGGACCTGCTGTGGGTCCTTGTGTCTCTGCTTGTACCCTATAAACATCATGCTTTCTTTCTATCATAAGATCATATGCTCTACAATTGTTCTCATCACGACCTACTGATTTGCAGAAATTACAATATAGATTCTTTGGAGTTTGTACGTATTTCTGAAGTAAGTGACATTCTTGTGGTCTATGACCTCTAATTCTACAGATTTCACACCAAGGCCCCTGTGCCTGTGGTAAAGGGTTAGGTGCTCCAGTTGCAATATAGTCTATGAAAACGGGGCAATGGTCCTTGGAATGACCTTGGGCTTTACATTTTGTACACCAAATTTCTTCCTTAATCTCCTTGCCTTTCTTAATATCATGCACTTGCAAGGTTAAGTTTGCTAATTGGTTCTGCAACTGCGCAACATCGTTGCTTGTTCCCGCAATGGGCGAAGCTTCTAGTTTCATAGCCATCTCTAGAGCTTGTTCCTGAGTATTGAGATTATGTTGCATAAGAGGAAGTCTAATGTGTGGGAGCAGCGCAGCAATGAACCATTCTTTATGCTGCTGTGGTGCAAACTCGAAGCTTACTTGATCTATCAAGGTTTTGAACTTCTGGTCAAAGTCCCATACTGATTCTGTAGGTAACTGTTTGATGTCTTTGAGCTCCGTTATACACTGTGATTCTGATTTAGGTTTCTTGAATTCTCTAATCATAGCATTTCTTACATCAGCAAGCATTCTATTCTGTGCTGCTGAGTATTTCATGAACCAAGTCAAGGCTCTTTCTCTTAGTGTGGTTGCTAACTGAACCAGTTTAACAGCATCATCATTAATTTGCTTAATTGTCCAAATGGATTCACATAAGAACCAGTGCTGCTCAGGGTCTTCTATCCCTGTTCCTCTAAAAGTTGGTAGATTCATGTCATCACCCATCCTTCTTGTGCTAGGTTGAGGTGAGGGCGCTGTAGCAGTGCTTCTGGGCTGGTTAAATAAAGGTGGTACAGAGGTACTAGAAGTACCGTGTGGGCTACTAGAAGGTGTTACTGCGGGGTTATACTGAGCTCCGTCTGGTTTTTGCGGTGCAAAGGGGTAATAAGGGATATGAGCACTCCCTTGTCTTTCTATATGGCTTGCTCTAAGGACTTGGCTATCGTCTGGGCTAGACTCAAAGGAATATTGGTCAAGGCCTACTTTATATCGTTTTCCACTACGAGTGCAACCAATAAGTTCAGGATCACTATCAGACTCTACGGACATTACTTGTCTATGCTATTCATCAGAAGTAATACATAGCTTTCCTTTTTCATACAGAAGCATTTTAATCCATAAGTTCAGAGAATTTAAGAACTTACCTCTGTGTACTTGGAAGAAATTCCTCTCAGCTTCACTGAAACTCTTTCTTGTATCTACTGCAAACTCGGTGATGAAACCTTTCAGTAGACTATTCAACCAAAAGTCTACTGCGCGGGACACAGGATTGTCTATCCGCTTCACAATACTGACTAGCTCAGGCGTCCAAGCGACGGGTCGATTAATATGCACAGCAGGTCTAGATTCGCCTTCAATGCTCTGGTCCATTGCTCCTCCTTGATCCGAGCAACCATAACTTCTGTACTTAGCCCTTAAATGAGGGTAGCTGAGCCCTCTACTCCATCGCCTTATTTATTATGGTAGCTGAGCCACCTTCATTCTTCGATGACGTGTGCGCGAGCTCCGCGATTTTCGGTCCGTGATCTTCACTGATCTTGTCCATCTGGCACCGTACTACGCACCGTCTCCTTCTTACCCAAAACTTAGTGCTTGTCCCAAAATTAGCACTTCCTTTCATACTTGTGCTTTTTCCCCAAACTTCGCAGCTTTACCGCAGCTACGGCCTAGGCTCCAACACCAGGTGCTTGGTACTCCAACCACATGCCATTGCATCGCATCTGGCAGATGCTCCACCTCAATCATGGGTACTCTAGTGGTCATACGGGATAAGTTGACTCGCACGTTCTCAAGTGTGCGCTCTGCCGCAACACCTACTACCTCTCCACCCCTGCCCCGTCGACGATGTCTCGGGAAGCCATCTGGTCTTCATGGACCAACATCTGTGAGCAAACAGTAGAATGTCAATATGCGATACTACACCCAAAAATATTTTTGCATTTAAATTATAGTAAAAAATGCCAAAAAATTAAATACACACAAAACATAAAAAGAGTAACATATCGATGTCTCCAAAAGAGGCCCCTGGAGGAAGCAACATGTCGTGATCACCACGGAAGTCTATCCCTGCATAGGGGTAATCATCAATGGCTATGACCTGTCAGTCCCACCAGTGGAAGAACTCATCTTCATATGGTGATGCCTGTCGGCCACCACCATGTCATGTCAGAACCTCTTCCCACCGAGTCAGGGCTGGGTCATAGAGACTATGAGGAGGGACTTCAACCCTCAGGATAAGCCTCGAAACTCTCTCAAAGAAAAAGCTGCATAGGATACTGCCATACCCGAAGTTCTTTTCCTACCCACGTTTTCCCTCCGTTAACTGAGTCTTCATAGACATCAGTAACATTGTGCACCAGTCATATACAATAGGCCTCATACACTCTGAGGCATAGAACATCACTGGCCTTGAAGCCTAATAGAGTGTTGCTGAACCTGTGATCCTGACGAGGGTGGCCACTATGATCTTCATGCTCAAACTGGCTATGGTCCCAATGGGTACCTGACTCCCCACCTTCTGAGTGTTGGGAAGATAGTACTGCTCTATATAGTCATGGATGTTGATCCCACCACTGACTGTGCGAGATCGGAGACTAGCCACCTCCCCTCAGCGAGACAATCCTGTAATGAAATATATGTCATCCACCTCTAAGGAGAGTGTTTGAGAATCCAAGTCAAAATGCTATGCGTCGGCATCGTAGTAGTCTATCAATCGGCGGAGCAATTGTTTTTGGGCCCTCAAACAAATCCCACACGCTTGTAATGCTTGTTGTGCAGGAAAATATTGGTAGACGGCATCCACAACATCATGCTCTCTTTCCCTCCACTCTAGAACCATCCTGGAGGAGGAAACAAAATATTTTTTAGATTTTAACATTTAAAAAACCAACCTCACGATCGTACCCATAAACTGCCAAGTAGACAGGGGAATCTACCCGTGGTCAACGCATGCATTGACCATGGGTAGTAGGCCCTACCCGCGACCCGTAAAGCTGTAGCCCACGTACATCGTCATGAAGAAGTAGGGATTCCCTAATAAAAATTTTGGACCACTGAAAACTGAAATAAAAACTACTAAATGAAAGAGGGGGGTGAGATGACTAACCTGCTCCATGCGGTTCATGAAATGGTCTCCCACAGCTCCCAGAATCAGCAACTGAACTTCGGAGGTGAAAACTAACCAAAACCACTATTTGGATTAAAATGAAAATGAATTGGTAAATAGTAATTTATTTTTACTATTTATAGTTTTACAAACCCACTTTTCTATAGTTTTCACCATTTTAAGTTGTTTCAAACTAATATAATGTCTTGGAGTACCATTTTGAACAATTGTTTTTTATGGAATATGATTTTTTGACCGCTTCACGCCTACGCCAGGTATATCCCACACCTGTCATATTGGTTAGATGTCATTTTCACTTGGATTTTGAATTTGACCTTTGACCATTTGTCATTAACCCTAGGTGCGACCCTAATTTGTAACCGACACAAAACCTTCACATTGTTATAGAAGTGTTGTTATTTAGCGATAGGGCTTGTCCGAACATGGGTGCCCTAGATAGAACCCTTTTCTGCATTTCGGTGCGCATGTAGTTGTTTCTTCTTAAGATCGGGAGTCCTTCGTAGTTACACCATGACGTTGTGATAAAGACTCATACTCTACTTTGTCTTATGTTATCCATCTCCCATAAGGACTCCCCCATTTGTATATCAAGTTGTGATTCCATTGCATCATCCTGCTTGCCGCTTGAGCCTTGTGTTGGCTCCCACTTACTCGTTTGTTAGCCTGGTGCCTGAGCACTTTCATTTTCGAGCCCTGCAGAGCTTTCATTTTCCTTTCACAATTTGACAACCTTTTGACCCTGAGGGAACACCCCTTCGAGTGTCCACATCATGCACATGCTTCCTTGCATTGATCATAAGTATGTTCCACTTCTTGGGACTAGTCTGCTTGCTATTTTGACACTCGTTCCCTCACTTGTTGTACTATAAGCAATTTTATTCTTTTTCAAGCTTTTCAAATATGAAAAAGACCAAAAAAGTCAAATATTCCAAAAAGTCGGACGAGAGAATATTTACTTCTTTTTGTTGGCAGCTGTTGTGTTTCCTTTGAACAAAGCATTCATTCCACTCCATCCATTATGAGTCGGGACTATAGTCGAACCTTAGGAGTTGTACTCGTTTCTCAGTTTTACTCCACCAACTAGTTAAGCTTCCAGTCATTATGGAGCTCCTTTTGTCGATGCCTCCTGCATCGCAAAGTGTTGTTGTTATCTTGAGTCCATGTTGCCCGAGTCTATCCATCTGCTCATGCTCTTGTTCAAAGGAAGTCCTGAAACCAGAGTCGGCCACTCCTCTGACCTCTTGACTATTGCATGTCGGCCATCCTTATTGCATCAGTCTGTTCGTCTGAGTTCTTCCAAATATTGCAGTGTACCTATTACCTCTTGTTGGTTGATGGGGGATGCCTTAATGCCTTCCTTCCAGCGAGTTTCGTTCTGTCGACTTCAACTCATTTATTCTAGAATTGAGACTTAGAGTCGGTTGAGTACCTTGACGCTTGCAGTCATTAGTGTTAGGTTCTCTCGCCATCGAAAGTTTTGGGAATACATCAATGTCCCTTGATCGATGGATTCATCTTAGTGTTCGACCTCAAAACATCTGTTCACACTCTGATGATTGTACTCCATGCCTTGATGCCCATTTTCATTATTGGTGGGTTATCTCCCATCTGTTAACAGTATACATCATTGACTGGTATTCAGGCGATGTCACATCAGGTTCAACCTAAACACCTCTATTCACTTGATGGGACTTGCACCGCAAATGATTTGTGTAGAAGACCCCCGACGTTAGTAGCATTCAGTACGCTGCCCTTGATCGTGATTGTACTCATGAGAGCTTATTTCTCATACATCAGCAGTTTGTACCGCCAGTATTGTACCAATTGTTCCCTTCTGAACAGGGGACCATATCTTACTGTATGGATCATGGTTATGATCACCTGTGACATGTATTCACTATGCACTTCCTATCATGGCCATTGTATCAGATTGTTGTATTATACCGACATGTACTTAGAGATATTATTATGACAAGCGAGCTACTCTCTCCATTTGTGTCTCCATCACTCCACGTTTGAGATTGATAATGTATTTTGGGCATCATAGTACCTTCTCTGACCTCACACATTAGGGCCATCTGTTATAGCATAATTTTCCACCTTGTGAGCATCAACATTGATTGGCCTTCAAGATCCATTTTATTGACTCAGATCCATCATTTTTTCCTCCAGGAACACACAATTCCTTATTTTTGTTCTTGTACGCTAGTTGTTCCACTATAGCTAGCGTACACGTGGGTTATGCCACTATAGCCCGCGGGTACCAAGTAAAATGGTAAAAATCATTAGAAAATTACTTTTTACTCCCAAAAAGCGGGCTTAGGGTGACCTTTGGCCCTCCATATACCCCCGAAATGACTCGATTCGACCTTTCACTTACCTTTGGAAGGATATATATTGAGATCTTATGGTGTATGGAAGGGAGGAGAAAAGAGAGAGCAAGATAACTCTAGTGGATTTTTGCCGTGACTTGAGTCTACACTCATTGATCCTTGTTGTTGTGAACTCCTTATGTTCACCTACCAAACTCTTTTGATAGTTTGAGTTTGCAATCAAATAGGGGATTGAACTAGTGGAGGCACAAGTGGAGAGACCCAGTTCTTGGTTTAGATTGGTTGCCAGCAAGAGGTCGTATATTGTACTTCTTGTTATTCATTAATGGAAATACTCATTTTCTCATCCAATTGATATTGTGAATATTGTTAAATTACAATGGGTTATATTTGCTTATGATGTCATGGATCATGCTATTGATTGTGCTAATGTATTTCACATGTTATATGCACTTGCTTGTATTTGTTGTTGAGCCTAATATGCAGGTTCAAGTGTAGAAGTTGAAAGCTCAATGGGGATCTACTTCGAACATCTGGTTGAAGGTTGGTCTTTTCCCCATTATCTTAGCATTGTCATTTATATAGAATTGCATTGGGAATTGAGTTATTTTCTGGTACTCAGCTGTCTGTTGTGGCCTGCCCCAATCCATAGGAAGTTTTCTCCGTAACATTCCTCAAGGATCAAGAATATGCAAAGAAAACTGGAAATGGTTGGAGGAATGAGCTACACTAGAAGAAACCACGAGTTGTCCTATAGCTTAAACCTGCAAATAAAGACTCCATTAAAGCTCCAAATGAAAGGTTTGAATGGCCTTTTCAATTACGAACTAGGATGGGAATCTTTTACCCTCGAAATTGGTGCTAAGGCAAGTAGAGTAGCACTCCACTAGCTCTCCTCTCCCAAATGCAAAATGCAAATTCTAAAAATGATCAAAAGTTATTATTCTTCCTCATGACATCGTTTTATTAACTTCATGAGGCCTCCTAAGGTCAAATTTCCCTTCATGGGCTTCCTCCAACTCATCTTTGTGGTTTAGTAACTTATATGACACTTGTCTTGCCTCTTCATGCTCCAAATCTTTCCCCAAGTAGAATGGTTGCCTCTAACTCCCTAATGCACCCTCTTTGTGGCTATATTTAGACCTGACATGTCATATTTGTCATCGTCTGCAATCAAGTCTAAATATGTCTTAGAATCTTTATCATTGGTTGTCATAGAGTATAGGGAATCTCCTTCCAAGTGGCACACATTGTCTTCCTAACCTCTTCCAATCCCCATGGGAGTTACTTGTTAGGATCTCGTGTCAAGCCTTCTCTTTACTTTTTCAGTATATTGTTGTTGGACGCATATGCTTTGTAAGTCATCCCGTAGTATTATATGTCCCATGGTATTGACCCATAGTATTGGGCACAGACTTAGTATATAAGTGTGTGTTGAGGCAAATGAAGGGACCGTGAAGTTATTTGTATTGAGCTTGCTCAAAAAAGGTTGCCCCTCGAAGTGGCCTGCGATCAATAAAAGTGATTCTAAGTTTTGTTATTTCTGATATCTCGTGTATTTTCATTAATTAATTGTTGCACGTTCTTCACATCTGGTATCAGAGCACTTTCTTGGGCTCGTTGGGTGAAATTTCTGCCAAAATGTTTTTCGCATCTGTTGCAGGCTCGGATCTGGGAATAATACCTATTCGCTTAACTATGGGAAGTACTTGGGGATAAACCCTAAAACTCATTGTGAGGAGTACCACATGAACCCCAAATTAGTTGTACCATCTAGAGGACCTTCCAGTGAAACGGGTAACGACCCTTACCTATTTGACTAGTTCCCACCCGTGAGCTAAACCAAGAGTTGTCGTTTGTGGAAAAGCGGTTATCAATTTTACCTGAGCCATGGAGTGATGGGTACTGCCCCAATACGCAAGCCGTCAGATAGCATTGGTGGCCAAGTAAATCCCCTGAACTATTAGGAAGCTGAGCATACTTGGGGTCCATATCTATTTTCAACTGAACTATTGCTGATCATTTCTGAGCCATTTTAGATCCATTATGAGAAAAATAAAAAATTCCATTTTTTCGCCATATCTCCCTTGTTTTAACTCTGTTTCCCCTGAAACTTCACTGACACCCCTGCAATCCCATTCTGCATATTTCATTCCTGAGGACCCTATCCCAAATTCCACTTCCCAAAACACGAAATCCCACATTTGTCTATTTTTAGGGTTTGCCATAACGTCTTCGATTTTCACCAAATCACCTTCAAATTTTACCACGGAGTTCCTTTCCTAATTCTGCTTCTTTGTCCCTCTCTGCCAAATTTTCTCATTCTTTCACCCCACTTCTGAAATCCTCATTTTCTACTTCCATGTTCATTCAAAGTGTCCAAAACCTAGTCAAACCCTAATTACCCCTCAGAGTTTTTCCCAAATCCAAAGTTCCCTTTACTAAATAAGCTTCCATTTGTGATTTTCTACCCATTCACAAAAAAAAAACTTTTGGTTAGGGTTGTTGTTACACCAAAATGTCGTCACCCTTGTGCAAGTGTCGCAAGTGTTGCAAGTGTCGTCATCATGACCTAGTGTCATCACCATGACCGTTGCAAGTGTCGTCATCATGACCATTGTGACAATGTCGTCATGTTGACCATTGTGTAAACTCTTTGACATGACCCCTAAACTCATTCTGGGCTAAAACACATCCAAGTGAGAGATTTCCCTGCCTAGTTGACCTCTTTGAGTAGGTTGTCGCACTTCTCCATCATCTAGGGTGCGATGTCACAGTTTCTGGTCAGCTAGGGTGAGACACTGTCGTACTTTAGCCTTCTACAGGGTACGACAGGCCCCTCTGCCGCTCTGTGTCCTCTACCAGGGTGCGACGAGGTTGGTTAAAGGCTATTTTGGGGAGTCTCAAGGTCTTTCTAGAAGTTTGTTGAGGTGGAGACCTAGCCCTAGACTCTAGGTGAGGTGGCATTTCAGTTCCTAAACCTAATGGGTGAATACCTTAACCTTCTCCCCCTAATCCTCAACCTACCCTATCTCTTTAGCCCTATATAAACACCCCCTCTCTCCATGGAAAGGGGGGAAGGTCTATGGTATCCTTATGCTGATAGAATCCACACTAGTGATTGGGAAGCTTGTACCATCTTGGAGGCTTGGCTTGGACATGTTGGATGGAGGATGCGACGTTGAGGCTTTGGTTGTAGCTTCATCCTTTCTATGTATTCCCCCCTTTTAATACAGTTAATATAATCTCTTTCCATGAATGTTGTCTCATTGATGATGTTTAGAACTTTCTTCCTCAACTGTTAGTTTAGATCAGTTATTGTTTAGATATATTGTACTACTTGTATCGTTTCCATATTGTCTTGACAGGTCTTACAGCTGGAGATCTGACGACCGCGGGACTTGGAGAAAACAACAAGGAGAAGGATCCACAATTTGAAAGGTACAATATCTAAGTACTCGATCTGTAATTGATCTAGGGAAGTAGATTCATATTATGTTTGATTTTTTCTAGACTTACGTTAAGCTAGGGAGATCTGGCTCGCATCCAATCGAATGGATTATTCGATAAACAAATTTGGCGACCATACTGGGGAGTATAATAGTAGAATTGATTTCATCTCTTTTGTCTGAGCCATTCCTATCCGTTTAATCCTTCCTCCCATCATATCTCTATCATTAAAGAGTTTCTTATGTGTCCTTGATTCTCTTTGGGGTCATCATCAAGCCTCCTACCCTTTTACTTTGAGGGATCTCACACTTTTACTCCTCAAGTTTCGACTGTCACACCTGGATAGTACCTTCCCTGTGCCACTGTCTGGATGTCGCACCTTGTCTGTGTACTACCTGCGACGAACACCATGTGTCGCTCTGTCCAATAAAACAGGGTGCGACAGCCTCCCCAAATTGATTTTTGACAGTGATTCCCTTCATTTCTTGGGTCCTGGTCTGATAGAGACTGATCTGTGGACTGTACTTTCCAGCCAAAGACCTCCTAGACACAGCATGCTATCATTTTCCTCCATTTTTTGGTTTTTTTGAGAGTTGGATCCATGTTTGGCCCTTTGAGTAAAAACTAGTGTTTTGCTTTCTTTTTTAAATGAAATGGGTTCTATTTTTGAAAAAAAATTCCCCCCCATGATCGGGGGGGGGCATGAATCATGTATCCTACATTCGTTTTGACCCATTTTGAGGTTTTGAGATCATTTTTGGTTTGGTGTGATTGGCTTGTTTCAAAGACTTAAAACTGTGAGATATCCATGTCTTTTTGAGCTTGCCTCTCTTTCTTGGGTTGTGCATCTTATTTCCTTTAGATCCTATCTAATGATTGTTTGGAAAGATTAATTCTTTGTCTCCACTTTAGTTCAAAGAGAAGCTTGATTTTGTCACTTTTCTGCTATATTCATTAAATTGGAAAACATAAGTATTCTTCTTGCTTTAATTTGATCATTTGAAATTCTTCGTCTTGCATTCATAAGGAGAAGAAAGACTGGTTTCGATTTGTGTTTGTTTGAGTTAAATAAAATTGTTAAGTGTTTCTCTTTGTCTTGCATTTGATTGGAAAAGTTTGTAGAGTTTTTCTTTCTATAGATTAGATGTGTCTTTTTCAATTGTAAAAAGATAGGGAATGGATTAGAATTATTGCATTTGGATTGCTTTGAATGATCTTTCAGTGTCATAAAGTTTGTGGGTGCTCTCATTTTTCTTTGGGAATTTTCGAATGGTTAGAGTGTTGTAGATATTCTCTCACTTTCTGTATATAGATATGAAAAGAGTTTAGTTATCAAATTCCATTTTTTATACATGCATCTGAAAAGTGAAAGTGCTTCATTATTTTGTCTTATATATTGTTGAGATTAGTTGCATCTTTCATTTTCTTTGCGCTTTTTAGCTAATTATTGCAGAAAGTTAGAGTTATTGCACTCTAGGAAGGAATTCTTCTTTTCGCTACTACTTAAGTACTTTTGGTTTGAATGAAAGAAAAATCTCTCCTTACCTTAAGTAGTTTTCATTGAAAGGGAAAGAAAAATGTGCATTATCATGTAGTTGAGGATTGCATTATGTTTACATTTATGTACTCACCTCATGCATCCACCTAACTGTACAAGATAAAATTAACACTATCCTAGGTTAAAATCATTTAGTAATTGTGTATAACTTAGAGACATGTTCTAGTGTCGTTAAGCATGGCAGCTGTCGTTATTTTCCAGTACTGTATTCCGGGGGTATTGTAGTCTTCCACGTACTTATCGGTATATCGAGCTCCTTCACGTACCCACCAAGTACCATAATACGTACTTGGAATATATCGAAGGGTGTATCACGTACTCGGTAGTATATCGGAAGGTCTCTTGCCGAACGGTTGTGGATTAGAAAGCACCACTATGGATTTGAGCTCCCACGTACCTTGCGTATATCGGGAGACACCCTTAGGATTCCTGAGAACAAATGAATTAACCTTTTGGCCGTCTTGGCAGCGCAATACACCGAGAACAGCACTCGGGGAGATACTATGCACACGCCATCCAGGTAATCGGGTTATACGGTCAAGGGTACGGTCCTAATCCTCCTTGGTTAGTTCTCTGAAATATTGGGCCGAGTATAATTGTTGGACCCTGTGGTATATCGCGAGTTGCGAAGCCTTGATAATCCTGTGAGGATCCTGACTTTTCATCCACTCCTATTCACACAGTTTACTTGTTGCTTTTAGACTTGAGTAGTGTTTGACTTGTATGGTACTTTAGAGTCTCTTAGGGAGTTCAGTATGGAAGATTCTTCTGGGACTACCAACCAAGGCCCCCCTTTCCAGGGTATGCCATTTGTTATTCCCCCTTGTTGAACTGTTGGTCCTCCCTTTATGGCTACGTTGAGTCTTCCTGGATTGACAATAGGATTACTAGTATGGTTATTCTCCAATCTAGTTACACTAAGTGCACCAATCATGTCGAACCTAGGTCCCTCACCACATGAGCATCAATCTCATGGTGACCCTTCTCCTTCTTCATCGAAAGTTGAATCGGCTTCCGTATCTTCTTCTTCTCCTACTAAAAACTCTGATGTTAGTAAGAAGGCGAGTGAGAAGAAGAAGAAAGGGAAGACTAAGAAGAAGAATACTAAGCAGAAGGTCACAACCCCAGCCCCTGATCATCATGCTAGGGGCATCGATACATCTGTTTCAGATTCGCGTAAACTGAAATTCCCTTGCAAACTTTGTAAAGGGTCCCATTTTCTTAAGAGATGCGCTGGTATCTCTAAGGTCTTAGAAATATGGTCGCATTCTGAACAACCCATGTCATCAGTGTCTGGACATCATACTGATGATACCCCATCAACTAGTGACATTTTAGTTAAGGGTCAGAAAGGTATAGTTGCAGACCCTTGTTGGTTATGCAAGGGCATGCACCGTACTTACCTTTGTCCTCGTATGGATGAAGGTTCACAATTGTTGGAAGACATGGACACATCCCATAAACACCTTCCAATGAAATATTGTAGGTTGTCCCCTGATCCTACATTGGTTGATAGGATGGTCAATCCAACCCCACCCTTGGTTGACCCCACTCTTTCATCATAGAGTGAAAACGAAGCGGTCGATTCAACAACATCCTTGATCGACCCCATTCCTCCCTTGAGGGATGATACCCAAGCTGTTAATAAAGTCTCATTATGGGTTGACCCACTCCTCCAGTTGAGAGTGAAATAGAAACTGCTGATGTTTTTTTGTCAGTTCAGATTGTTCTGGGAAAGGGGAAACCATGTCCATTTCCATAGGACCCCCTCCAAGTACTGAGGCCATTTCCTTTGATTGGAATGGTCTAACAGAACCTCGTCTTCCTTCGAGTATTCCTTTTCAAATATCTGTAGGAGTTTCCGATAACGAAATATTTTGTACGATAGTTAATGAGGGAGCTTATGTTAGTATTTTATCCTCAACTGCTTGGCAAGCTATAGGTTCTCCTCAACTTGTGTCAGTAACTGACTAGATTTTGGCCTTTAATCGAAGGCCGACTCTACCTTTAGGGATCCTTCCTCAGTTACCTATCACTTTGGGAGGGAAAAGTGTCTATATTGATGTTATGGTGGTCCAAGGTCCTTTAGATTTTAATATTCTCCTTGGACGAGATTATATTTACACAATGAAGGCTGTAGTGTCCTCACTCTTTCGAGTGATGTATTTTCCCCATCATGGGAATGTTGTGACCATTGATCAGCTTTCCTTTGTGACACCCACTCATCATATGACTCCTAGTCATCAGACATCCCTAAATGTTCTGCATGTTTTAGTGGTTTCTTCCCCCTAAGGATGGGGGGTATGAGCATGGTTTATGTTATGTTTCAAGCTCGTTAAAAAATGAAACCAATCCATTGGAGCATAGTTTTATTCTATTTCAAGCTCGTTAAAAAATGAAATAGACCCCTCTAAGCATAGTTTACCTTTGGTTTCAAGCTTGCATAAAAATGAAACCACCCACTCGAGCATAGTTTTATTCCATTTCAAGCTCGTTAAAAAATAAGATCGGCCCTTTCAAGCATAGTTATTTTTTATTTCAAGCTTGTGTAAAAATGAAATATATCTTCCTCCCATCGATTCGAGTCTCTCGCTAGAGTTAGAACTTGAACCTTCATTTCATCTGATTCTTGTTTTCCCCCCCTTGGTGAACATTTTCATATTAGTAGCTAGGTTGGTAGTTGGGTTAGCAAGCATCATTTTCAAATGAAATGAAGCTTGGGGGGCATGCCACATGTAGTACCATTAGCAATCATGTTGAGGGAACACCACCATGTTAAGTTGCTAGCAATCATGCTAGGTGAGTTTACCAACCTCTGGGCATCATGTTGGGAAGGAACCCATCAATGGGCCTTAACCACAAGCAGAGTTTACCTTTGGCTTCAAGCTCTTTAAAAAAATGAAACCAGTAGTCTAAGCATATTTCCCTTTCTATGTTAAGCTCGTTAAAAAATGAAATAGGTTACCGCGAGCAAAGTTCTAATATTGTGTCAAGCTCGTTAAAAAATGAAACTACTCCTTTCCCTTTGAGTCGAGTATTCTCGTAGACTTAGTACCTGAACCTTCTTTTCATCCGCTTATGCCTTAGGCGGATGAAATGAAGCTTGGGGGGAATGTATTCAACCTATGAAAGTTATGTTGAAGTCAACTCGATCTCCTCTCCACTCCATGTTGGATCTAAGTCACTTACTTCTAGCAATCATGCTTGGGGCATGTACCAACCTATGGATACCATGTTGGGAAGAAACCTTCCAGTGGGCATTATCCCGAGCATAGTTCATTTTCTATTACAAGCTTGTTAAAAAATGAAGCAGACATCATGAGAATTCTTCCAACCTATCTTCAAGCTCATTAAAAATAGTAAGATGGTGTTGAGCTTACTTTTCACTTTTTTCGTGCTCTGGTTAAAACATGAAAAGTGGTTTGAGCTTAGTTTTTACCTTTTCGTGCTCTGGTTCAAACATGAAAAAGATTCTGAGTTCTTTTGATACCATTATCGTGATCATTAAAAATTTTGAGTAAAAAGGTGTGTCTACCGAGTATAGGTTTATCACTTTATCTGGCCTCACTAGACTATTTATGGAAAAGGAACTATGCCAACTTTACTTTTTCCTTTGTCTTAATCGGTCATCAACCATGACAAAGTTGTTCATGGAGTCCTCTTTAAGCTCTTTTTAGACTCCCTAAATAGGAAAAGATCTCCAAGCGAACTTGATGCGTTCACGCTTGTAAAAGTATTTGAATGATCATCTCTCTAGTGGTAGTTTACCCTTTTTTCGGACCAGGGGGCACTATTTACGAAAAAGGAATACTCCAGCCAATCATGACTGGAAGAGTCCTCTCCCACGTTGTTTTACCCTATTTCGGGCGATGAGGCTAACTTTACGAAAAAGGACCATTTGGAGTCTTCTTTAGTTCTTTTCAGACTCTCTAAACATGAAATGATGACTGAGTTTCCCTTCTATGGACTCGTTAAAATTCACTTTGAAGGACCTACAATGGGATGAACCCCTCCTCTCCCAGGTTCGGAAAATATTTGGGACTGGACTCATCTATGAGATGAGCTATACCGAGCATCTGGTTACCCTCATCAAGCTCATAAAAAACACATGAGGTACTCATCAATCATGATGGGGAAAAAGGGAAGCTTTTGTTTTACATCTTAATAACGGGAGTACGTAGTCACTCTTGAACATGGCACTAGTTTGCATTTGCATTCAGTACTTGGGTAGTCTGTTTGTCTCTGAGTCCTATCAATTCTGTGAGTCTTGTCACTCCTTTGGGTCAGCCAAAGAATGCTTCCACCATCAGTTGCATTGGGGGTTGGTGTCATTCTCATCATGTTAACACTGCCAAGTCGTGCCATGCCCATGTTCAAGAGACATTTGTTACTCATCGTCTGCAGTTAGTTCACCTTCAATCATGTCGGTCTACCTTGAGTCAGTCTTGCATGTTACTGTACCGTCCG
Source organism: Larix kaempferi (assembly GCA_027924585.1). Lineage (NCBI taxonomy): Eukaryota > Viridiplantae > Streptophyta > Pinopsida > Pinales > Pinaceae > Larix > Larix kaempferi. The sequence goes on along the minus strand of BSBM01001316.1, from coordinate 605,545 downwards.
ATCTGCTCCAAACATTTGTTATCGAGTTTCATGTCGATGATGGGGGACTCATCATGGCCCTCCTTCGACGGGTTCATCCTCGTTGACTTCAAATCATCATCCGAGGATTGAACTTAGAAACCAATCAAGTACCTTGGGCCTGCATGCCTCAATGGAAGGTTGCCTCGCTTTCGACATGAGTTTACATCATTGACTATTGATTGAAATATTTCGTTAATCATTCGACTTCAATTCATTCATTCGCACTTGACGATATGTACTGTGATACCTTGGGGATCATTGACATTAATGGTGATTTCCCTCGCGCTTGTTAATGGTATACATTAATGACCATTAATCAAGTGGTTTCTACCATGTTCAACGTCAAAACATTGTAATCACATGGATAGATTCGCATCATTTTCGGTTCGACTTGAAGACCCTGGGGAAGTCATTTTGTACCCAGGTTGCGATGGAGATTGTTTGAGTTATATTACATGGATCCACTTTGTATTGTTCATGGCCATGTTATCATCTCATCATGGATCTACGATTGTATCTAGTAGCCATGAGTGTGTTCGGTCAGTATTTACTATCATGGATCTACAGTGTATTGGTCTAGTAGCCATGATTGTGTTTGGTCGGTCTTTACTATCATGGATCTACAGTGTATTTGTCGGCAGCCATGCTTTGTGAGACTTGTGGATCTCAGGTCATTTATGCAACAGCTCCTTCCAACTAGCAAGTCCTTGCCATTTTTCTTACCACAAAGCATTTCACATGTCTCATTCCGTCAGCTTCATGCTTTAGGGGGCATTCTGTTACACCAAAATGTTGTCACCCTTGTGCAAGTGTCGCAAGTGTCGCAAGTGTTGCAAGTGTCATCATCATGACCTAGTGTCATCACCATGACCATTGCAAGTGTCGTCATTATGACCAAGTGTCGTCATCGTGACCATTGTGACAATGTCGTCATCTTGACCATTGTGTAAACTCTTTGACATGACCCCTAAACTCATTCTGGGATAAAAACACATCCAACTGAGAGATTTCCCTGCCTAGTTGACCTCTTTGAGTAGGATGTCGCACTTCTCTGTCATCTAGGGTGCGACGTCGCAGTTTCTGGTCAGCTAGGGTGAGACACTGTCCCACTTTGGCCTTCTACAGGGTGCGATAGGCCCCTCTATCGCTCTATGTCCTCTACTAGGGTGCGACGAGGTTGGTTAAAGGCTATTTTGGGGGGTCTTGTGACCTTTCTAGAAGTTTGTTGAGGTGGATACCTATCCCTGGACTCTAGGTGAGGTGGTATTTTGGTTCCTAAACCTAATGGGTGGATCCCTTAACCATCTCCCCCTAATCCTCAACCTACCCTATCTCTTTAGCCCTATATAAACACCCCCTCTCTCCATGGAAAGGGGGGAAGGTCTATGGTATCCTTATGCTGATAGAATCCACACTGGTGATTGGGAAGCTTGTACCATCTTGGAGGCTTGGCTTGGACATGTTGGATGGAGGATGCGATGTTGAGGCTTTGGTTGTAGCTTCATCCTTTCTATGTATTCCCCCCTTTTAATACAGTTAATATAATCTCGTTCCATGAATGTTGTCTCATTGATGATGTTTAGAAATTTCTTCCTCAACTGTTAGTTTAGATCAGTTATTGTTTAGATATATTGTATTGCTTGTATCGTTTCCATATTGTCTTGATAGGTCTTGCAGCTGGAGATCTAACGACTGCGGGACTTGGAGAAAACAACAAGGAGAAGGATCCACAATCTGAAAGGTATGATATCTAAGTACTCGATCTGTAATTGATCTAGGGAAGTAGATTCATATTCTATTTGATTTTTTCTAGACTTACATTAAGCTAGGGAGATCCGGCTTGTGTCCACTCGAGTCGATTGTCCGATAAACAGTTGTCACCCGCAAAGGAGCATAAGTCATGGAGGAAGCACTTGCAGCCATCCAAACCAAACTCTAGGATCTAGATGAAAACTTTCTCAGCCTCCATCTTGAGCATTCAGCCATGAACAACAAACGATATTCCAAGTCTTCATCAGAAAATGGGTTCTCTTCTTCTAGCCATTCCCGTCGTCCGAAGCTTGATTTTCCTCGCTTCAATGGTACTGATCCGACTGGATGGATATATTGTGCAGAATAATATTTCAGTCTGCATAATACTTTTGATGTCAACAAATTTCCACTTGAATCCTTTCATTTGGAATAAGAATCTCTCAATGGTACCATTGGTACATCAAGGCTCATGAAGAGCCAAAATGGTCAGATGTTTGCCAGCTCCTTTTGCAACGATTTGGTCCTGGTACTTTTGATGAGTTCACTGGAGCCCTCACTAAACTTCTCCAAATTGGCACTGTGAGAGAGTATCAAACAAAATTTGAGAAACTATCCAATCACACAGAAGGATTGTCTGATGAATTATACAGGAGTTTTTTTATCAGTGGTCTTAAGGATGAAATTTGCTCAGAGGTTAAAATGTTCTGTCCCAACACAATGATGGAAGCCTTGGGATTGGCTAAGTTGGTAGAAGACAAGATTGCAGCCCAACAGCGAACCAAACCCACTTTTGTTCCCTTTCGAAATATGGGTTCTCAATGACCTCCCATCCCGCCAGCTCCTCGACCAAATCCTATCAAGCATTTATCTGAAACAAAGATGTAGGCACGCTAAGAAAAAGGGCTTTGTTATAATTGTGATGAGAAATTCACTCGGGGACATAGATGTGTTCAACAAAAGCTCTATCTTTTGGATGTGGATTCTTCGCCTACCTCTGAACTTGGTGAAGAAGCTACATATACAATGGATGATCAGGTCGACATTCAGGAGCCTCCTATTGACCCTCCGTCTTAGGAAGACCACCCAGAGATATCTCTCCATGCTTTAGTCGGAATCACCACCCCCCAAAAAATGCAAGTCCAGGGTTACTTCAAGAAGCTTCCTCTTACAATACTCATTGATTCTGGTAGCACTCATAACTTCATTGACCCTCGGATCACCAAACAGGCCGATTGTTTTGTCCATCCTTGCTCCAACTTTGAAGTCATGGTTTCCAATGGGGGCATCTTACCTTGCAAGGGAAAGTGTCACAATGTGCGTATCTCTATGGAATATTATAACCTGCGCTCTGACATGTTTTCCTTGTCCTTAACCGGATGTGATGTGGTTTTGGGCATTCAATGGTTACGCACACTTGTCCCCATCTTATGGGATTTTGCTGAACTTTGGATGCAGTTTTCAGTCAATGGGACACAACACAAATTTACAGGCTTACAACCAGGGTCTCTATGCATCATCAGTTCACTTCTCCTGGAAAAGATCCTTAAGAATAATTCACATGGTGTCATCGCTCAACTCCATTCCATTCAGATGCACCCATCAACGGTCTCCACTACTTCCTTGGATAGATATGCAGGTGTCTTTTCTGAACCAATGGGCTTGCTGCCTTCAAGAGACCTTTCTGGTAAGCATTTATCCACATCTACATCTCAGTAGGAAATGATGGCTATTTGCATGCAGTACAGAAGTGACAGCCATCCTTATTAGGGAATTATTTCTGCATCAAGACTGATCTCTAGAGTCTGGAAAATTTCCTGGAACAACGGGTCTCCTCCCCAGCACCCCTAAAATGGGTTATCCAACTCATGGGTTATGACTATGTGATCACTTACAAGAAGGGTAAGGACAATATGGTGGTAGATGCTCCTTCTCGCACATTTGATGGCCCAGTTTCTCTTACAGCTATTTCTCTACTTGTTCCAAATTGGTTGCAATCTGTTCAACAGTATTATCTCTTCTATGAACTCCATGCTTCTTCATCGGTAGGGCACTCTGGGTTCCTAAAAACGTATGACCGGGAACAATGTAACTTCTTTCGGCAGGGACTGAAAATGACAATTCAACAGATGGTGGATGACTGTGACACTTTCCAGGTAAACAAGGGTGAAACGACCCTCCTCTCGGGACGACTCGAACCCTTTCCCATCCCTACATAGATTTAGACAACTATTTCTATGGATTTCCTAGAAGCGCTCTGGTGGTACAATACCACATCTAAAAGGACACCATATGAAGTAGTATATGGACAGGCACCACCATTTCTTCTTCCATACACCCTCAGCAACTCCCCAATTCAGGCAATTGACTCGGTTCTTCGAAACCGCGATTAGATTCTTCTCATTCTGCAGGACAATCTTCACATGGCAAGAATTCGACTGAAACAACAAGCCGATCAGCATCGTTCCGAGCGTACTTTTCATGTAGTTGATATGGTTCTTCTTCGTCTACAGCCTTCCAATCAATCCTCCCTGAAACTCAAAAGGTGTCAATGGCCTGGAATGCAACCCAAGGATGCTATAGGGGAACCACTCCTTCCAATTCTGCATCAATTTCCACATCTAAAGCTTTGAGAACAAAGTTTTTTCTAAGGGAGAGGGGATGTTAGGAACCCATGTCAACCCTTCTCTTTACTTTGTTAGTATATTGTTGTTGGACGCATATGCTTTGTAAGTCGTCCCGTAATATTTGTTGATCCATAGTTTGTATTAGCCCATGGTATTGACCCATAGTATTGGATGCATATGCTTTGTGAGTCGTCCCGTAGTATTATATCTCCCATGGTAGTGACCCATAGTATTGGGCATAGACTTAATATATAAGTGTGTTTTGAGGCCAATGAAGGGACCGTGAAGTTATTTTTATTGAGCTTTCTCAAAGGAGGTTGCCCCCTTGAAGTGGTCTGCGATTAATAAAAGCGATTCTGAGTTCTGTTATTTCTGCTATCTCATGTATTTTTATTAATTAATTGTTGCAGGTTCTTCACATTACTCCTCTTCATCAATTAGGCTTCCTTAGCTCATGAACTGCCATATGAATTCTCACCATCCTCCGAATATGTTGCCTTACCCATAGATTCGAATTGGATGAAGTGCATGCCAAGTGTGTGGAGGGAATCTAGCCACCTAAGGACTCCATAAGCCTCCTATTGTCTTCATGACCCAATGCCACATTATTTTCTCAACATTTATTATTTATGTTACCCATTTTAATTCGAATATGGTAAACCAAAGTTATTTTGGGTCTTATAGCTCCTTCAATCCAACTTTTAATGCTTCCACCCCCAGCCTAGGAAACTATTAATTTTGCTCCTTGGCAAGTATTTGACCCTTAACATCAATTTGACAAACTCTCATGAATATGGCCAATGGGCTTAGGCCATTGTGACCCAATGCAAAATTTGGGACATAACACACTAGTCACACTCCCTCAAGGTAAAATCCAAAGAGTTGGTTGGACAAAATTTTAGAGAGTGCGCAAGCGACCCAAAGAATATGTGGGACAAAGGGTATAGTGCCCAAGCTATCCCAAGCATTGAATGGTCAAGGATCAAGAGTGCACAAGCATCATGGAACAAGCTTATGCTTTAATAGTCCCAAATGCTCGCAAGTCTCACCAATCAGAAGAAGCCTTCAATTATTGACGTGCGCACAAGTCCCAAGAAGGGTGTAGCAGTTGAAGTTAGTATACATGCAAATTCCACATCCAATGGTACAACAAGTGTGAAAAACCCACAAGTGATGGTACCGCGAGGGTTGAAGTCCCACTAAGTCAAGGACCAAGTATGCATAAGACCCGCAAAGAAAGGACACATCAATGGCGCAAAAGATGACATGTGGAAGAAGCACAATCCATGAAGCAAGGAAGAAGAAATGCCAAAACCAACTTGTGGACATACAATCCATGCAAGAGATGTATAAATAAGGAATCAAGTTGGAGATATGACGTAAGCTGGATGGTAAGAATGAAGAGATTGTAAGTGGAAGATACTGATTTATATTCGGGGCATCAAGGGTTCGAGGAACATAACGGGATGATCTAGACGAAGATCTAAGTGCGCACATACAGAGGAATCTGATAATTAACAACATGCAGAGTGATGCTATGAATCTGTGACAGTTTCTCAAATACAGAAAGGAATAATTATAGAAGTAAGCGCAAGTGTGTGAGGACTGATTGATAGGATAAATGGAAACATGTAGAGAGTCACAGATGTTTTAAGACAGAAGCACAGAGACATAACTGAAGTATATCAGAATATGCACAGAAGTTTGGCTAATGCACGAAGATTGAGTTGAAGTATGCAAAGTAAATCAGATACGCAATGACAGACCAACAACAGAATCAAGTATGCACATCGTGATGAGGATGATCTGTGACAAGTGCGTAAAAACGAAAGGATGAATCACATTATGCACAGTAAGTCATAGATTGTCTGAAAGACTGTATCGCTTAAACCGAATGGACACATCTCAGTAAGTGCGCAATTCCATCTAATACTGGTGCGCAATCTTAGAAAAAAGAGCTATCAATTGTTGCACAGTATCATTTGGTGAGTGCAGTTGCGCAGTAGCATATCAACATAGTGAATCTTGGCGCAGATTGTAGGACCAATTGAAGTAGCACAGAGTACATGAAGTGAGTCACCAACTGAAGTGAATTGTTGAGTGGAATGAGAATTCAAGTGATGTATGCAGGAAGTGACAGCCATACGACTATATACAAAAGGTGTGCATAGTAGAACTAATATCAAAAGATCAGAAGTGTGCACGTATCAGAAGTATTGCAAGGAAATATATTATTTTGTATATCTGGGCGGCAGGATAAGGAAAGGAGAAGGGGGTCATAGCCTCCTTCCAGTTGGTGCTGGAGAACACCGGGAGTTGGTGCTTCCTTCAGGACGGTGCCTGTAAATATAGGGGGTTGGTGCCTCCTTCCAGTTGGTTCTAGTAAACACAAAAATTCGGTGCTTCCTCGAATGTAATCTTTTTATTATAAAAGAGCATTCCGTGGTTTTCTCCCGTCTAGGTTTCCAAGTAAAAATCTCGTGTGTTATATGTTCTTTGATTTGCGCATATGTGGATGATTTCCTTACTTGTGATGGATGCATAATTGATGATAAATATTAAGTTCAAAATAATCTTTTAAAGAAATTAAAATTGTTCATAACTGCACTAATACTGATTCACCCCCCTCTCAGTATTAAATTGATTCCAAGAATGAAGAGTGGTATATCATAGAATAAGTTATGCTCATCACTTTATTTGTAAATTTTGTGTAATTGGAATTGTCAAGTTTCCTTAAGATCAATCCACTCCATTCATACATAGGGATTTCGTTTCCATTTGCATCTGATATCTTCAAATTCAAGCATTTGTAATGCTCAAAATGTTAATACAAGAACATGTAAAATAGGGATGAGGGATATCTAAACCATTCTATGGCATGAATCTCCTCTAGTTGTTCATGGATTTCTTGAGCTCGGAAGTTGTAAATGTCAAACTTAGGAGGACTAAGTCCATATGCAGGGTTTAAAATCAGCAAGATACCTAGGATGACATCATCTACTATATAATCATTTTCAAGTCCCAATATTGTGCATATCAATGAGATGGATTTCTTTGAGTTGTCAAAAAAACTATTGTATCATATGGTGGTGAGGATGTATGGATTGCAATTCCCTTCCCCAGGTGCTTGGATAAAAATTGGTTCATATCAAAAGGATGCGATGCTTGGTAGTATGTGGATAGGATTTTTTCGTTTAGGGCTTGGATGGATAAAAATCTTGGAATACAAAACATCTTTTGCAAGTTTTCAACATTTATGATGCATAGATTTATGGAATAATCTAATGACTAGATGGATCTTTTTCTAGGAACACCATGTTATAAACTCAGGACAATACACAATGCGTGCAAAAACATATCTGGCAATACTTGATTACGAGAGGTGTCAAGGGTCCTATCCTACAATAGCTAGGGAGAATGCTTCTCGGATAGTAGAATTTAGGCCAAAATTCATGACAATTGTGTCAAAAATATCTGCATGATGGTCATACATGTGCTCATCTCTAGCAAATTTGGGGTTAGGGACTTTATCCTTGGGTTTAGGAGCCATCCTAAGTGAAGTGTAAAACTAGTAGATTAAAGGATGGTTTTGCAAGGCATGCTAGGGTAAATATTCTTTTATTGTTTTATCTTCGAGTAAAACATAATGATTATGGTTTCGATACAATAAATACCCGGGGTGCAAAGCTCAAAGGTGTATTGGGACTACTAGTACTGAGTTCGACTGGATGGGTACAATGGATGCTAGGCACCGAAGCTTTTCTTCAAATGCACAAAATAAATTTGAAATTCAAAAACTTCCCCTTTAATGGCTTAAGCGAATACAAAATTTTGGACACTTGGAAAATTTTGATTTGGCATGCCTAACGGCATTGGATGAGGTTAGTGGACCCCACCTGACACATGTACACTTGAGAGAGGTTGACGTGGATGTCACTTTGTTACTCATTGCATACGTGGCATCCTTGTATATTTTCACTTTGGGCAGATACCACCCTGGTTTCCCATAAGTGGTAACGGCTCGTGAGCTTGGTGGTTTTGAAAATAGCCTCGATGAGCCATTATCACTCAAGAACACCCCACATGTCCATGGTATTTTTTGGGCAATGACTCCTCGGGACCAAATTAACTAGTGTGTACTTTCGGGTGAGTTATCTATATTAGTCATCGATCTTCACAATCTTTTCTTGATTAGCTCGTCCCCACTCTTTATCTCCCTCATACTTCGTCTGCGCACTATTTATCCCATACTTTGATGGTTTTAGATCTAACAACATTCCACTCTCGAAAAACTATGGCCGCTTTTTTATTTTAGCCCTCGATCTCCAGCTAATGGTCATTGGCCTTATCTTTGTTCCTCCAGCTAAGTGCTTAGGCTACTCAATACATTTTAACCTTAGTCCCCCACGGCCTTAACACTGAATTTTTCAACATTTTATCCACTTTTGAAAGCTTGATAACCGTGAAATATGTTAGTGCCAACACTAAGTATGAACCTACCTCAAGTACTTATTGTTTGTTCAAGTTGAACAATCTATGATATTTTTTTATCTTTAAAATAAACTTAATTAAGAACCATGCAGGATGTATATCAAACAATGTGATTAGTTTCCATATGATGTTAGAAATTCTAATTATACTCTTAGAGGCAAACTTGATCAAGCCTTGATTTATAAACTCACCATTCTTCATTCTTCTGATAGGGAACATAGTCCTGTACCATTGCCTTGACCAACCACTTTCCACATATTTTCAAAGAATTCAAAATAAAGCACATTCAAACTAGAAAAAATTCCATATTTGATCCTACTTAGATCTCCAATACTATCTTCTTTATGATTTCTACCCCTAAAACATCTCTTTGAATGCTTCAAACTTTTCACAAAATAATATTTTACATGTAACTTTCCCAATAACTATAATGTCATTTGTGAAGTAGTATTTGGCAAACTTATTTTGGAAATGCAAAGTGAACATGTGTAAAAGCTATGCCAAGTCTTCAATCAAAATTCCCTTCCGTATTCCTCAAGCTCAACTCGTCTTTTTGTTTAATTAACTATATCTAAGATGAACTATGGTTAATATATACTCTTCCATACATCTGGATACATTTTAGTTTAAAAAAAAATTGTGAATATTTTCAACATGGCAATTTGTATTTTAAATGTTTTTATTCTTCTTCTCAATGGAGCTAGTACATCCTCAAGCTTCACGATCCTCCTAATTGCAACATTTTACTTTTACATTTTTTTTATTTTTTAGGTGGATATGTATTTTTTATTTTTTAGTGAATTTAAATAAAAAATTAAAATCAAATAAAAACTAATTAAAAAATCTATATGAACATATAAAATTAAAAAATTAAAATCTACATAGATCCATATTAAACTCAAACTTAATTGTAAATTTGTTTTAACATGTAGAAAAGTTAGATGATAAATTTTTATGAACATGTATTTGGGTTTAAAATGGATCTATGCTGATTATTTTGAAGCCAATTATGGTTATTTTGAAGCAAAAGATGATGTGAGTGAATTCAACCTTTTTCATATTATAAACTTGGTATTTTACATACTATGCTATTGGTTTTTAAGGCAAATGATGAATGTTGTGATCATTATGATGGTTGAAATTTGATGTCCTAATTTTCATTGTCTTTCATTTGACTTTTAAATTAAGGTTTATCTTCGAAACCTTTAAATAGACTTCTTCACAAGCAATACAATGGGTCGTTACCATGGGTCCAAAAATCATGACCGAATCAAATTTACTTAACAAAGAGAGACAACGAGACCATGACACAAATCAAAATTTTCATTATTATTATTAGTAGTAGTATTAGTATTATCTATATATATATATATATATTACTAATATATATATATATGGTCTTGGGACATAGATATTAATGACATGTAAAAATAAACATGCACTTCAAAATTATTAGTGAAATTATTATTTTTGTGAAAAAAATATTTTATATATTTTGAGTTATCACTATTAAAATTGGATTTAATAATATTTACCAAAATTATAATTTTGAAATGATGAAATTATTATTTTAAAATATATATAATTTTTTAATGTTTTTTTTCAGTGGAAAAAAATCATACTATTGGTATTCATTGAGAATCAAATAGTACAAACAGATAAGTCGATGGAATCAAGACTTATACAGTAGGAACGCATGATATCAACCAATATACCATCTCGAATTGTCATATGGGTGCATAATAATCCATTATATGAAACAAAAAGTTCATACACATAATCAGGACATAGTGTTCATTGGCAAAACTAAAAAAAAAATATGTAGCAGCTACAGACAAGACCACAAAACCTGATTTGAATAAAAAATTTGATTCTCATGAAATTCTTCCCACTTGATATAACCTTCAACACCCTCATGAGCTTCTTTGGGTAATAAATCTGCCTCGGAATTGTGTTTCCTATAAATATGTTCAAAGGAGATATTCTTGAAATAACCCATGGCTTCCTTGATTCTGCAGTACCAATGATGAAGTGAGATCACATTTAACTTAAATTCTCCTTGAGCCCATTTGATCATCACCCGGGAGTCACCAAAGACTGAAATTTCATGTAAACCAAAATATCTGGAAACTGTAAGAATGCACCAAAGACCCAGTAGTTCATCCTTGGTGTTAGTACCGCTGCCACAGTTGAGCTTCAAAGTATAAAAATGATCCCTGCTAATAAAGATTACCCCACCAATTACACATAGGCCATCCAACGCCGATCCATCGAAGAAAGCTGCAAGTCTATGATAAGAGCAAATGAAGGATGTATGCTTAATGACTCTTGTGTTAACAGTCTGTTTGCAATAGTTAGAAATAACCAGCAAAATTATGCTAATTGTAGAATTAATAGAGGGCCTTTTGTCTTCAAAAACTGCTACATTCCTTGAATGCCAAACAGCCCAGGAAACCACAACAGGTAAGAAAGGAATCTCTTTACAGTCTCTAAACCATTGAAGTGCGCATCCACTAAATACATCATCCTTCCAAGTTGTATGCAGGTCAAGTTGCTCTATAATTGCATTCCAAATAGTTTTGGTAAATTCACATCCAACCAGAATATGCTCAGAAGTTTCCAAATATTTCATACAAAGGATGCAAATGCTAGGTCCAATCCATCCATGTTTATGAAGGTTCTCCCATGTCTTTAAGCATCCCTTAAGAGCTTGCCACATAAAACATTGTATCTTCACATGGATCTTCCATCTCCAAAGGACCTTATACCACCAGTCAACTGGAAAAATACAACAATTATTAATTAATGCCAAGTAAGCAAATTTAGCATTAATTATACCCGTAGCTTTGTTGCCAGTCCAAATGAGCTTGTCTCTGTCCCTATTTAATTTGCATCCAGCAGCATATAGTTTGAAGATGTATCCATCCCACTCATTTGCTTCTGCATCCTGGAAACCCAACTCCCACACCGATAGCCAATAAGGTTGATTGCTCCCTGGTCTGAATCTTTGTATCTTATTCAAAGTTTTGTAGTTGAAACAATGCAGAATGTGCAGGATCCCTCTGGATAAAGTATATTCTGCCCCCAACCTCGTGATAGGATCAATCCCCACTAATACATCAGTGCCATTTCCCACTTGCCAAGTGAGATCATTAGCCACACAGTTATAAATCTTTTTAAAACAGCCCAAATCTGGGAAGTGCCTCGAACCTTTTTCTTAGAACTTCGGATCCAATTGATGATATCAGTTTTGATATATTTTATCTTAAGAATTTCAGTCCGTAGGGTTGGACCAAACAATCCCCACCAAAAGATTTTAATTCTTAATACACAACTGAAAAGTGATAAATTCTTAATTCCCCATCCACCTTTCTCAACCATCTCTCATAAATTTTTAATGTTGCAATATCTAAATTACAATTAAATTATATATAATACTAAAACATTTAATATTTATAATTATATCAATCTAAAATAATTTTATTTAATTATAATTATAACTTAAAAAATACTGGTCAAAACATATTGTTATGAATAATTAAGATTATCTTGGATAATGAATAATTAAGATTCCATCTCCATTTCTATGTTAATTAAACTAGTATATGTCAATTTTAAACCCGGATTTATCAAGCACCTAGAGATATCCAATTTCTTGAGGTGTTATTTTTTAATAATTTTTTATTTAGTTTTAAATTTTTATTTTATGAGCTGATATAGATTTTTTTAATTATTTTTTAAGTGGTTTTCATTTTTTATTTTATGACGTGACATGAAAAAAAAATTTACTTTTTATTTTTGGTACATAACATTATTGCTTTACATTACACATCTCCCCTGTATTGGATTGGAAGCACCTCACTACTCTCAATGCAAATATACAGAAACAAAAAGCAATAACCCTTTCTCTTGTCAAGAAATATTTTTGCAATACACTGCTAGGAGCCTAGCACATGAATATGTGCCCATTGGCGTGACAAAATGAAAAATATTAATATTAAAATCAAAGGGAATACAAGTAAATCCGGTCATTAATCAAATGATCATTATATCACGTCTTGTATTCAAGAATGTTGCTACCGTTTCATTTTGTTGTGTAAAGCCACCAAATCCCCCCACAAATGTTGGCCTCGCAATTGATGGCCACATGCATACCACTCAAGATGTCTTCTTTTTGTCTTCATTCATGCAGTGAATACCAGATGTGTAATATATTAGGACAACAAGGATCTTCAAGTTTTGTTTTAAATAATATCAATATTCCCTGTGTGGTTCTGGTCAATATCCTTCGTATGCAAGCTTGATTTTGACAGAACATTATACTTTCCACTGTGTTGTTCTTGTCAAAATCGTTCAGATACAAGCCTGGATTTTGACAGAGAACTATTATACTTGACACTGGCTTTAAAAAACAAAATGAATTTCTCCAAAAGGTTAGCTGATATAGGCCAAGAATGGACTATATGTGACAAATGGGTAGATATGTTAGCTGATTTGGCTCTATCATTTGGTAGGGTGTTTATAATATAAAAATGGATGTTTTTGGAAGTTTTGTGATGGGAAATGGGAATGCGTTTGACATAAAAGCAGACAGACAATCGCTGAAGAGAATCAATTAAATTGTTATTTTCAAGGCATACTTGAAACCATAATACACATATTTATTTCTATTTGATAAACTCAAAACTATAATCTATATATCATAATTATTTCACTTGATGTATATGCCTGTGTATGTAAACATGTATGAAACTACCAATTGTACTTCACTGAAATAGCTAATTTCATCCGAAGCAATCTGCACCACTAAGTTTATTGATTATTGTTTATAGAACGAATTCTCAATCACCTCGTCATCGTTTGGGAGTAAGATTTATTGATATCTTAAGCGTTTATTAACTTTATAAATTTGGGCACCCATCTTCCTTTGGGAATGACTTATTATTTTTGTTTGTTTCTTTACCTTCTCTGTCATAGTTGTGCAAACACTCAGATACTGTACAGGACGGAAACTATTCTACTTTCTGAGCATAGTGGAGGACACTACTCATTCCCACCAACCAAGGCATTGAAACAAAAGCTACAGTAATGAAAGATAAGTCTGTGGACCACTATATACAAATGCCAGTAAAATGACAGCATGCATGCCAGTCTGTTTAAAAGGCATATGGCATGCTTCACATTCATAACATTTCTCAGGCAACCAAATCCATTTCGTAGAAGTAAAAATCCTTTCCATTTAGTGGGTTTACTAAATATGTCATTACCAAATTTTGGAAACACCCTTTTGATTTAGAAAGGAAAAAAAAAACCTTTTTATCTTGCAATTTAGGAGCTACTTCCTTTTAAGAAATCTGGACTGCCAACATCCATCTCCTTTTTAAAAAATATGGACTGCCAACTTCCTACTTATTAAGAGAAATGACAAGATGTTAAAAAGAACGAAAATGTGCAAGACCGAAAATTACTTTATTTTATATGCAATGAAATTGTGCATTAATGTAATTTTACTTTTATAAATGTACAATGCATGTACAGTAAGTGCAGTCCACACTTATACTTTTTTTTATTTGTATGGTGAGTAAAGTGTATGAAGAATAGGATTTTAATGGAATATAAATTATAATTTATTTTTTAAATACACACTAATCATATTATAAATATAATATATTTATGATTAAAATATAAATTTATATTTAAAATTATATATAATCAGTAAAAAACTAAAACATAATTTCATATTATATCTTTGTAACTTTTTAAACAACTAAATTATATGGATTATGTTACATCAAAATGTTGGAGAACCAAGGCTCTCTTCACCAACCATCTAAATTCTCACCAATCATCTCATTAAAATAAATTTATATGTCACCTATATTTTCTATAAGAACAAAAAATATGAGGATATTTAGACACTTAAGAGTTACTTAAGATCAACTTGTGTAATATATCCGTCAGGTAAAGTGTGTTTCTTTAGTATGCATTTGTAAATATTTAATCCGACGGTCATGATATGTTCTAGATATAGAGTGATCGGACGACTCAACTATTCTTAGATCATACCTTCCCTTGATCCGTGGCTTAACACCCGATTAGTCCATGATCTCTATTTAAAGAGCATGGAGGGTCATTGTCTAGTGGATTCATTATGAAAAGCTCATTTGTAACTTTCTTTCTTTGCATAATAAACTGCTCCGTAGAAGCTATTTGGTCGGGGCTGTGGACTGTTTCCCTCTCGAGGGTTTAAACCACGTCAAAACATCGTGTGTAGTTTTTATGAAGAGCCGCTTTCGGTTATGATCTAGATCTTGAAGTGGTGTTGCCGAAACTTGAAAGTGTTTTTTGGTTCTAAAATTTCTGTGCATTTCTGGGATGTGGGAGGTGTTCCATTGCGTCCGGAGCGCCATTTCCATTGGGAAATAGTTTTTGTTTGATCGAAAACGGTTTCCGGTTGCTTCAGAAATACGTATTTCATCAGATCTAAAGGTATAATGTTACAGTGACTTTTTTATTTTTATTTTTAAAATCTCATATTTTATCAGTTTTGATTATTCGATTTTTTTTGTTTTGGATTGTTGCTTTCCCTGACTGCGTATGCTCTTTGCCGTGCACCTTGTGCGATCTCGGCAAATCAGAAACAGAAAGGAAAAGAGTTTTTCCTGCGTATGCTTTTTGCCGTGCACCTTGTGCGATCTCCGTAAATCAAAAACAGAGAGAAAACGTAGACTTTCCAGGAAAGCTAACGAGATCTAACCCCAAAAGTGTGGAATTTTTTTTTTTGTTCGGTTTGTGGTGTGATTTGCAGGAAAAGAGGCAAGCATGAAAATCGAGAGAGAAAAGTAAAAAACAAAAAAAAAACCCTTCCTCCTTCGCTTCTTGTACATATCTTTTAATATTAGCTCACTTGGTCCAAAGTTGTTTTATTCCTTAATAGGCCTTGAGTTCAAGTCTTATTAAGCTACTTTTAAGGTGCATGCAATTTCTAATTTTAAGTTACTTTATTGTAAAAGTGCATCTCACTTAAATAATAAAAATACAATCACAAAGTGAGTCACTTAAGTTCATTTTTTTTTGGTGCACTATTTAAAGTAACATCATTGTAAAAGTGAAAATCACTTATTTTACAAAAGTGATTCACTTAAAACATTTTTCTTGTAAAGTGATTTTCAAAGGATCATCTTGGGAAGATGGGGGTTCTTTTTTTTAGCTGGTCATTCTCTATCTGCCACGTCATTATTGGGACATCTTCAACATTTTCTTTGTTCAAGCATAACTTCATCATACTGAGTCAGTTTTCAATGCCGTTTTTTTTAAATCGCCTATTTTTTCGAGCTCTTCACATCCAAAATATTGGTTTCTATTTTTACAGTCATTAATTTCCAATATGGCCACCCCTTGTGATATTCTACTTACCAGTTCCAACTATTTCTCGTGGAAATCTCGTATGGAGGATGTTCTACGAAGTAGGGGACTTTTCAGAATTACCTCAGAGAAAGAAACAAAACCCACTGATGATGATAAGAAAATAAAATGGGCAATAGATGTGATGAAGCTCGTGGATTGATTGGGATGTCAATCTCTACTGATTTGCAATTCCACATATCTGGAATTGATGAACCTGATACAGCTTGAGAAAAATTGGAATCTGTGTTTGGTAAACACAATGAAATTTGAGGTCATCAACTTGAAAATGAGTTGATTTCTTTAAATCCAAGTGATTTTTCATACATTCAAGATTATTTATCTAAGTACAAAACTCTTAAACTCTTATGTGAAGAATACAAGATTAAGAGGAAAGACAAACAATGCATTTATCATATTCTTTCAAAACTTGGACCTGCATACTCTGTTTTTGTATCTACATTTTACTCCATGAAAGAATCCTTGAATGCAACTAGCTATCAAGAGCCTAGTCTTGAATCCTTTTGTGATTCCTTGATTAGAGAGCAAGATAAGCTCATCCATCTTGGAATAAATAGCAATGCAGATACATCTGGGAAAGCCTTATTGTCTCAACGGAAAGAAAATTCCAAGCCTCTCAAGAAACAAAATTTTCGCAATAATAAGTCAAACAAGGGTCCCAAACCCTCTTAGTCAGCTCCTTCTTTAAAAAATGACAAAAGATCCAAGCCAAAAGGAAAGAAGACTAAACGTTATTGCAACTACTGCGGGAAAGATAATCATGATGAATCTAAGTGTTTCAAGAAGATGACAGCCTTGGAAGCAACAATGAAGAAGCACCACATCAACCTAGATTCGCCATCAGAATCTACCTCTCATGGACATGCACTTTGTGCTTCTGGTTATTCTTATACTACATCTTTTTCTTCTGCTTCAAATGAATGGCTCATTGATTCTGGAGCATCTTATCATATGGCTAAGGATCAAGCCATATTTTCTACTATGCATAAATGTAACACCAAACAAATATTTGTTCGTGATGATAGATCTCTAAGTGTTGTAGGATCTGGAACAGTTCCAGTAGATAATGGTCATTTTAGTGATATACTATGTGTTCCAAGAATTTCCTGCAATTTGTTATCAGTCTATCAAATCACTCATTCTGGTGAAGGTAAAACTGTGACTTTTACACCTCACCAAGTTGTAATCAAGGATTTTAAAAATCCTCAACATGTCCTAGCTACCGGAATTGTTGACGATATTACCAGGTTATACAAATTTAACAAATTTGGGTCATCACCTTTTCTTTCAGTTTTTGTTGTTCATAGTGATAAACTTGAGCAAACTTTGGCATGAGCGATTTGGTCACTTAAATTATCGCTCATTGCAACAACTATGTAAAGACAATATGGTGACAGGTCTTCCGATGGTATCTTGCAGGGATGGTGTTTGTTCCGGTTGTGTACTCGAAAAACATCATCGGGACAATTTTGACAAATGTGCCTCATGGCACGCCTCGGTTCCCTTGGAGCTTGTGCATAGTGACTTATGTGGTCCTCTTCCATCTGCTTCCTTTTCTAGTTTCAAATATTTCTTAACTTTCATTCATAATTACTCCAGATACACTTGGGTTTATTTTCTAAAACTTAAGAGCGAAGTATTTAACATGTTCTTAGCCTACAAGGCCCTTATTGAAAAACAATCTGGTCATCAAATTCTTAAGTTAAGATATGACAATGGAGGAGAATATGTTAACAAAAATTTCACTATTTTCTGCACTGAACTAGGAATCCAACAACAACACACTGTTCCATATACACCACAACAAAATGGTGTAGCTGAACGGAAGAACCGCACTTTAAAAGAAATGGTTAATTGTATGATCCAATCTAAGGGACTAAGTCTTCAATATTGGGCTGAAGCCATAAATTGTGCAAATTACATAGTTAGTCGCACCCCCACTAAAGCTTTATAAAGTATCACACCGGAAGAAGCATGGAGTAAAACTAAACCTGATGTAAGCACTTCTGTGTGTTTGGTAGTGAAGCACGGGTTCACATTCCGGTTGAAAAACGGAAAGCATTGCAGCCTAAAAGTGAAAAGTGCATATTTGTTGGATATTCTGAAGATGTAAAAGGTTATAGACTTCTTCAACCACATTCTCATGATATAATAATTAGAATATATGTTAAATTTGATGAAAATATTTTGGCTTGCGAGCCTAACTCGGTGGTTTGCATCTTTGGCCTGTGAGCCTGATTCGACGATTGTGCCTTCTTCTACTTCCAACTTTCTTGACAGATTTCCAACTCGAGTTTCTGATGATGACAGTGAGGATGAAAATCCACCTCCGCCTGCTCATGTTCCTCCAGTTGCGCCAGCACAAGTGCTTCCTCAATGGGTCCATTCAACATGTGAAGCAGCTGGTTATTTTGTCGGTGATCCTAGAGATCAACGTCGAACACGTTCTCAATTTCAGTGAGCCTCTTCTCTTTTGGCTCAAGTTTCCGAGAATCATGATCCAACAACTTTTGTAGAAGCTTCAGGAAATCCAAATTTGGATGCAGCTATGGATGAAGAATATCGTTCCTTAATGGCGAGTGATACTTGGGATCTTGTACCTCTTCCAAAAGGAAGAAAACTTGTCAAATGTAAATGGGTTTACAGAACTAAGTATGCATCAGATGGAAGTGTTGAACGACTTAAGGCAAGGTTAGTAACCTTATGTTTTTCACAAGTTGAAGGGATTGACTCCAATGAAACATTTGCTCCTGTCGTAAAAATGAACTCCATCTGCCTTGTTCTTTCCCTTGCAGCCTTACATAACTGGGAAGTCCATCAAATGGAATTCAAGTCTACATTCTTACATGGTGATTTACAGGAGGAAATTTACATGGAACAACCTCTTGGATATGTTCAGAATAACTCTAGCCTTGTTTGTCGCCTTAAGAAATCCTTATATGGCCTTAAGCAAGCTCCTAGAGCTTGGTATGCCAAAATGGATAGCTTTCTACTTGACACTGATTTTTCTAAATGCCATTCTGACCCCAATGTCTATACCAAGAAAGTAGGAAACCATCTCATCATACTTGTTCTATATGTTGATGACCTTATTCTTGCTGGTAGTGACCCTAAGCTTTTAACCCATGTGAAATCCAGTCTTAAGCAAAATTTTGAAATGTCCGACTTAAGACATTTGCATTATTTTCTTGGTCTCTAAGTCCTACAAACCAAAGAAGGAATCTTTCTTTCTTAGTCTAAGTATGTTTGTGACCTTCTTAGTCGCTTTCACATGGAAGATTGTAAACCAACCCCTTCTCCCTTCTAGTCTGGAGTCAAACTTTCAGCCACTTGTCCTTCACCTGAAGTAGATGCTACCTTGTATCATCAGCTTGTTGGTAGTCTCTTATACTTGACTCATTCCCTTCCTGACCTTTCCTTTACCATCGGTCGTGTTCCCCATTATATGCAAACACCTCATGAAAGTCACTGGAAAGCAGCTAAAAGAATACTTTGATATATTCGAGGTACAATTCAGTTTGGGATTCATTATAGTACAGGGGGGAAACCTTTGTTGGTCAGTTTCACTGATTCATATTGGGCCAGCGATCGTGATGATCGAAAGTCTACTACAGGTTATGTTTTCAGTCTGGGATCTGGACCTATCACCTGGGCTTGTAAGAAACAACAAGCTCTTGCTCTTTCTTCAGCAAAGGCAGAATATCGAGCCGCAGTTAATGCCAGTCGGGAAGCTTTATGGCTTCGACAGATCCTTTTAGAGTTTGGATTCGAGTAGCAGCACCCTACTCCACTTTGGTGCGACAATCAAAGTGCCATCAAGCTCGCCAAAGATCCAGTTCTACATCAACGCAGCAAACACATTGAGCTACATATGCACTTCATCAGAAATCTTGTTCATGGTCGTGTTCTTGAAATGCTCTTTTGCCCTACAGATGATCAAGTTGCAGACAACTTAACCAAGTCTCTTACAGAAGCGAAGTTTTCTAAACTTCGATCTATGTTAGGAGTTCAGGAATTTGTCATTAAGGGGGGATAGGCTCTAATGCCTCATTCCTTCTCCTAATAGTGTCACTTTTGTAAATCCTTCAATCCTATTCCAAGTTGTTCTTAAGGGGGGATGTTAGGATATTTAGACACTTAGGAGTTAGTTAAGATCAACTTGTGTAATATATCTGTTAAATAAAGTGTGCTTCTTTCAAGTATGCATTAATATGCATTTGTAAATATTTAATCCGACGATCATGATATGTTCTAGACATAGAGTGATCCGACGACTCAACTTCTCTTAGATCATACCTACCCTTGATTCGTGGCTTAACACCCGATTGGTCCACGATCTCTATTTAAAGAGCATGGAGGGTCATTGTCTAGTGGATCGATTATGAGAAGCTCATTTGTAACTTTCTTTCTTTGCATAATAAACTGCTCCGTAGAAGCTATTTGGTTGAGCATAGAAGCTATTTGGCTGGGGCCGTGGAGTGTTTCCCTCTCGAGGGTTTAAACCACATCAAAACATCATGTGTCGTTCTGTGATATGTTTGTGTGAAGTGGTTTCTCTAGGTGTTCGGTTTTTTGGAAGTACCCTGTGTACCCAAACAAAAAACACAATTTTCACATAGTAAAGGAACATGTCCCTACTTGCAAAATTTTTGGAAAAGAAAATAATTAATGTGGGTTTGATTTTTAACTATTTATTAAAGGTATTTTTTATCAAATAAATGCCCATTTTTAAATCCAAAACATTATATCTACCATTTGATGAGAATGTTAATGTTTTAGAAGGGTATCCATTCTTTCTCCTTTATAGATGAATTTAGAAAGAAAGCTTAATATGTGGCCTTAAGGATTTCTCTATTTTTTTTCTAATTGGCAAGGCCTTGAAACATAGTAAGTTCCATCCCATTATTTGTTAATATGGTTGTAGTAGGGGGCATTCCAGCAGAGCAATTTTTGGCCAATTTGGAGTGCTCAAATCACAATTTCAGCAACCTGGGTAGTTTTAAAATTGGGCATTCAGTCTAGAACAAGCAATTACCAAATAGTGATTTCCAGGAACAATTTTAACCGATTTTTATCAAAAATTGGTCGGAAAAGTAGAGCATTTTGGTTGTCTTTTATCCTATTCTATAGGAATGTTCCAGATATATGTGTAAAATTTCTCAAGGAAAGTCACTACCTTGGACTCGGGCAATTTTGACACCAATTCCATTATGGATACCATGATTTAGGCTATGGTGGAAAATTTCACACCTCAACAACAACTAATATCCATTGGTAAGGGAGTAAAAGGTGGTTGCACTCAAATTGCTTATAGCATATAGAAGGAATCAACCCTTTAATAAATATAAGTCATTATAGTGGATCGAGGCAAACAAAAACAACTCCATATCATAAAAAGAAACACATATTTAGCAAAAAAAAATGCAAATAGTGATGAGGGTCACTCCTTCCCAATGCCAAGATCACTCCCCTAACTTTTTGTGTGGATAATGCTTTCTCAACCCCAACCCTTATGATTTACAATGTAAAGAATAAATATATTCAATATTTTAATCAAACATCCTCTCTTGAATAACTCCATAAATAATTATACATGAAATGGAAATATTGTAAAGAATAAATATATTCAATATTTTAATCAAACACCCTCTCTTGAATGACTCCATAAATAATTATACATAAAATGGAAATATTTCTGAAATGAATTAATTTCCCTTTATCCACATACACAAAGCTTTTTTACTTGACAATTCAAATTCATGATAAAATGTATTTTTTTAACAATCCAAATCCATGATAAAATTTTGTTTTTCAGCGGAAAAAAACATACTATTGTTATTCAAAATTAATCAAATAGTACAAAGATAGATCTGAATTATCCCAAAATTCAGAAAGCATAAAATGCTACAACAAAATCGCCTCCCACAAAGTTCAAAAAGCATACATCACTGCAAAGAACAGCCTCCCACAAAGTTCAAAAAGCAAGAGCTACTACATAATAGTCTTTACAAAAAAGGATCACAAAATAGAGAGCTGTAAACACTACCAACTCAATCTATGCTGAAATAGAACCACCTGACAAAGATTAGAGAAAAGAGTCATTAAACGAGTAGACCCCCATCTCTTGTAGGTTGGCATTACACCATTCTTCCCACACTAGATGACCTTCTATGCCTTCAAGAGCCTGCTTGGATAACTTATCTGCCATGGAATTATACTCTCTGTAAATATGTTCAAATGTAATGAACCCATGCACATCTATCTCCTTTCTTGTACGCTGGCACCAGTGACGAAGAACTGTAACATTAAGTTGAAAGTATCCAGCATCCCATTTAATGAAACTTATTAAACAATAATGCTACTTTCTAAATAACAATTATTTATTTATTAACTTCAACTCATTATATAAGCTCTTAAAATGGCCTTGCTTGTCATATTCTCAAGTTATTTTTTAAATATTAAAATTTACATATAAATTAAACAATGGTCTCACTTTCTAAATAGATTTATTTATGAACTTCAACCAGGGTATTTTTTAAGGATTCTAATATTATACTTAAGTATAGTATCCTAGGCGATAATTTTGGATTGAAAAAAACATGTATATAGATAGGTAGGCGAATATTATATATGAAACATACAATTTACTACTAAAATGTGTAAATTTTGGCGAATATTATGATAAAAAAACATACTTTATGTAAATATAGGCGATATAAGAGACTAAAAATGACCAAATAGCGAATTTATTTTTTGAAAAAAACCCCCAAAAATAGCCAATTGGCGAAATTTCGCCCTTAAAAATAACCCTGACTTCAACCCATTATAAAATCTATTCAAAACTATTAAGATAGCCTTGCTTTGTCAAATTCAATTCCCAAGTTATTCTTTAGAATATTAAGACTTATATATTAACCAATCTAGAATATGCTTAACAAACTTTCACCTTTATACCTCAACAACATATATTTATAGTTTCATTGTTTACATCATGATATAAAAATGTAACATTCTAATAACTCTATCGTAATCGTGTTGAGATAGGGTACTAACCAAATGAATTCACTATCCTAAAATAATTTTTATGAACCTTGATAAGGAAAACTGTTATTATTAGCCCACTCACTTAAATTGTGACTAGTGAATGTCCATAGAGAAAAGTTAGTAGCTGTACCAATCAATTTAACAACATTTTTAATTAAAAATATTAAAATAATTTATTTATTTTAAATCTTTAGAAATTACTTTTTATTTTTCATCCCTAAAAAATATAATTTGTTATTTCATTGAAATCAAAGTTATATCAACATCTACAAATCCATAACAAAAGAGACTAGATTATCCATAGGCTACATCCAATCCTTTTACTCTTCAAAACCCATATGTCTATACTACTGAGAATATGGAGAAACTAACAAAAAAGATCTACCGACATAAGACCGACTGATAATCCATACAAAAAAATACCAAAAACACTCTTCAAATTCTATCAGTAATTCAAAATGCATAATAAGTGCCAAAATCTATAAGGCAATCCACATAATATTCCTCAAAAAAAAGCTGACCATCCATGATCCCAATCACCTTTGACATACTATCTGCTTCCTGATTTAAGAAACGGTAGATATGACCAAAAAAAATGTTAGCAAAATGCTTGGAAAGTTTAAGAACTCTGAACATCCACTACTGGAAAGCAATATTCTGAATATCCATTATCTAACCCACTATTACTATAGATTCCCCTAATATCCAAAAAAAACCCTCTAGTTTTTGCGAACCAAAGTAATCCCCTCAATGCAATTAGTTCAACTTGTGTATTTGTGCCACTCCAACTTTCATCCATAACCTGATAACATGATATTCTTTAACTTTCATAATCATACATGTCCCACAAAGTGCATTAATACACACTCCATCAAAGAATCCAATGGGAATATCAGGAATAAGAGAAGGCATTTTAGGAACTCGTGATTTCTTTAAATGTCCAGAGACACGAAATTCTCGAACAAACACTAAAATCTTCAAAATGGTATCATATAAGGAAGGGACCAAGTTTCTGAAAGATCCACCCATTACGAGCTTTCCAAGTTTCCCAAAAAAAAAAAAAACAATGGGAGTTCTCAATTACAAACAACGTCATGCCTATGAAAGTTAATTTTCGATCCGGTTCCATATTTTGAACTTATCATGAGTATTGCGGCAATTACAAACAGCATACCAAACTACAATCACAATGGAAACTGTTCTCATCCAAAGGAAACCATGGGATCCTTTCCAAACCGCAGATAGAATGAACCCATGGAATCCCTTTTGCAATTTGATATTAAGCATGGCTAGAAAAAGTTAGAATTGCCTCATTTCCATACACCAAAAACATTTCATACATTGATATATTTTGGGGAGGTTGCCTCATTTGTATATACCAAGTCTAATTTTTTTGGATGACGGTGAGGGGAACATCATCCAAAGATATTGGCCATGGAAAAATATCAACCAACTGGAAAAGACAACAAACAATAAGAAAATGCCTGCAAGTAAAGAAACTGGTTGTTTTATTTTGAAAGACATGGGCCAGTTAGATCCACAGACCTTCTTCTGTCGGTCTTTTGGCCAAAATGGATTTTTTTCAGATGGCTATGGTATGGATTTTATGTGTTGAATGAAGTTTTGTTTATGTTGTTCTTACCAGTTTCTAGACAGTAAAAACCGAGTATAATAACAGGGATTTAAATTAATATAGTATTCAATTAAAGCAATAGTACTAACCATAGTAGAATAATTCGGCCGTATTGGTACTTAGTGTACAAAAATTCAGAATAAATTCGAATTCGTCGAATATTCGATGTAGGTGTAATAAGGATATGGATTATTAGTGGAGAATTAAATTTTGAAAACCAATTTAAAGAAAGAAAGAAAAAAATTATTTAAACACTATAAAACAAAAATACCATTCAATTTCATGCTTTCTTATTAAAATAATTATAAATAAGTAGTTGCCGTCTCTCACACTTTCATATCGGAGGTTGTTCAGATTTTATATTTTTGTTTTTCAAATATATGTTAAATTTTATTATATAAATGTCTATGTATATTTATGGTATATTTGTGAATATTAGATTAAAAATATTATATATAAGCAAGCTACTTCCGTATTTTATTCATACTAGATATTTTAGTAAGTATTTTTCCCGTATCGAATCGTATTCGTATCCGTATTCGTACTCGAATTATGCTACTATGGTACTAACACAAGTTCAAAACTACGGCTGAAGAGATAGAATAGAAGCAGTTGTTCTCTTTCAAAAAAGATTACATCGATTTATAAAACTTACATTATTACGTAATAAAATATGAAGCATATGAAAATGTATGAGGTATGAGGACTTTCTCGTAGATGCTATTTTTGGCGTAAGCGATCTTAAATGTGGAGTTTTCTCATAACATTTATTGAATAGTCTATTTATTATTCATTTCGAAAGGTTTTGCAAATGAGGTAGTTTACTTAATACATAATTTTTAAATATTTGCAAATGGGGTAGTTAGCTAAATGGGGTAGTTAGCTAAGTGAGCTTGATTGTGGGGAAAACTCCACATTTAAGCCTGCTTGAGCCAAATGATTTTCTGTATGGGTGACCTCCTAGAAACTATTGGTTACTAGGTGTAAGCCCTAGTTATGATGATTAACACTATGCGATTCATTTAACTACCCCTCAATACTTGAATAAAAGAGTCAAGAGAGATTTAACTTAATAGTTCACAAGGTGCAATACTTGCTAATATTTTGCAAATGGAATAGCAAGTTATGTGGGCTTGATTGTAGGGAAAAATCCACAGCTGAGTATGCTTGAAAGTGTAAAATTCTCAATTAAAGCACCATTATCCAAGCATACAAACCCTCAAATATCAAAGCAACATGAAGATGTGTAAAATTCATGTAGAGCTCAAGGCACAAAATTTTACATATTTCAATCACTAATGCTCAAAAGTTGTCAAATAACAATACATTATGAAGATGAAGAAAAATCATTGAAGAAACAAATATTTACGCAATGTATTGTTTGCATTGTAAATATTTATTCTTCCAAATATATCACATGTTCATTTGGGATTTTCAAATAATAGCAAATAAAATGTCAAAAATGATCTCGAGAACCCTAAGATGTTGTTTATTGAAATTTATTAGAAACATGCATTTTTTTGAAAAATGAGAATGGCCATAGAAAATGAGGGTTTTTTTTTTTATATAATTGTTGTTTATGAGATATTTATACATGAGAATGGAACCTCCCATTATACTTATGGGAACTAAGATAATATGTATAGGACTTTAGGTGATACATCACGCATCGATCATACAACTTGATAGTTGTCTCTTGACACACTAATACAAAATCGCATTAGGAAAAAATCAATGTTTCTCACGACTCATAATCATGAGTATTGTAGACTCAACAATAATAAATGTACTATGTAATCATTGATCCCCTCTAGCCCTTTTATGGGAAAATGTAACTTCTCTTCTTGTGGAAGCAACAAGTATAGGGATTGAGGTGGAAGATGTTGGTGTTGAGGTGGAAGCTAGAGTGGAAGTGAAAGTTACCTACCTCTGTGTAGGTAATGGTTTTGATAACCCTTAATTCCCTCCCCCCATAGGTGTCTACTCTAGAAGTGGAATATTCTCCTCCTCTTCCCCATCCCTCTTGTCAACTCCCTACCACCGCATTCGATGCATCGAAATCCTCCTCCAATAACTTAGGTTCATCCTCCATGATATACCTCTCAGCCTCCACCCTTAGTTAAGCGATGGTGTTAATCACATCAAATGATATGACCTCTATGTTAGATGTTTTGTCATTCTAATTCACCCATACCCTAATATTGTAGTAAACATAGACTATGCCATTAAGGCACTATTAAGATTATAACTTGCATAAAGAACGCATTATAATTGGAAGTTGATGGGCCATAACTTAATGAAAGATTAATTTGAACATTTGTAACTTATTGCACTTCTTGGTGTGCATATTTTCAAACAAGCTCTAGTTGGGCTTGCACCCTAAAGAAATGCAAGTTTTTCTAAGCATCTGTCTGGAAAGTTTGGTAAATATGGTATTAGTTTTCCATAGTTTGTTTACCAAACATCTGCTTGAAAAAAATTAAAAATAATAATAATTAAAAAAAAAGACTTAAATTTGTAACGTACCCACCCTTGGACCCAGTGCAAGGAAGGGAACTTGATGCCATTCTATGGGGCTTTTCATAATCTCAACCATATTCATTAGATTCACAGCCATAAAAGAGATGTGTGTAGATGGAAATCATACAAACATGCACAGCGGAAATGAACTCATCCACACACATATTACATGATTGTTACTCAATTTAACACAGTCAACAAATTAACACATTTGCAGAAGTAAATACACAATAAAAATACTCATCTTGATGCAATGTTGTCCCAAACAACTAGCTATGTCGCTGCAACGTTCCTCCCAACCGCAGGTCTCTGCCCAGCCTGTATTATTTCAGCACTCAGAGACCACCCCCGAGCTGGGCATGATATCTACAAGGAACTTGGGACTCTCAAACCCTGCACAGCCATCTCAACCCCAACATTCTTTTACACACAATAGCTCAAAACTGGCATGGATACATAATTCAACCATGGATTCATAGAATAGGGTCTATGGGTTTTCCCCAAAACATGGGCACACCAAAACGGATTGTGGGAAGAGGGAATCAACCCCAGGGAAGAAAACCGATTCCTCCCATAGATGTATGAGCATTTAGTGGGCCAAAACGGCCTCAATTAAGCCCCAAATCATTTCCCCTCTCTTTCCCACTGTTAGCCACAACAAAAATGCCCTTCCCAGCTAGGAGAACGAAGGTAAACACAGGAAATTCATGGAGGGAAATGCCCAGGAAGCTCTAAACTCGTGAGAGAGCAAACTGATAGGTGAATAATGGCTTGGGGAGCAATTTCGTGGCCCTTTACTTTCCCAAGAAGCCAAACATGAAAATCTAGGAAGGGTGGCTTGCCCATACTCAAATTTGGACAGCCATACCTCTCCATTCCCCAAGGCATTAACTACCTCAACCAATTCTTGGGAGAAATGAATGATTGGGTACAAAAGTCAACATGGGTAGTTGAGGGTTTGATGGGTTCTCTCATTGACACTTGGCTTGACTCAATTGGTTCAAGGGTTTGAATATCCTCCTCCCAATTCCTTGTAATATCATGCCTCCATATCTTGTTGCATTGCATAGCTAGTTGTGGGAATTTATATTAGAATGCATAATTACAATTCCCATGGTTCACTAGCACATGGGTAACATAATATCAAATACTTGCCTCTTCTAGATCGAGCATTCACTAGCGGGACCTTGGCCTTGAGCTCCACACAAGGAATCATACATAATATGCATGCATTATTTACATTATAGCCCAAAATATTACAAGGGTCAAAATGGAGGACATTACATTCCCCTCCCCTTGGATTCACAGAATAGGGTCTATGGGTTTTCCCCAAAACATGGGCACACCAAAACGGATTGTGGGAAGAGGGAATCAACCCCAGGGAAGAAAACCGATTCCTCCCACATATGTATGAGCATTTAGTGGGCCAAAAAGGCCTCAATTAAACCCCAAATCGTTTCCCCTCTCTTCCCCGCTATTAGCCACAACAAAAACGCCCTTCCCAGCTAGGAGAACGAAGGTAAACACAGGAAATTCATGGAGGGAAATGCCCAGGAAGCTCTAAACTCATGAGAGAGCAAACTGATAGGTGAATAATGGCTTGGGGAACAATTTTGTGGCCCTTTACTTTCCCAAGAAACCAAACATGAAAATCTAGGAAGGGAGGCTTGCCCATACTCGAATTTGGACAGCCATACCTCTCCATTCCCCAAGGCATTAACTACCTCAACCAAGTCTTGGGAGAAATGAATGATTGGGTACAAAATTCAACATGGGTAGTTGAGGGTTTGATGGGTTCTCTCATTGACACTTGGCTTGACTCAATTGGCTCAAGGGTTTGAATATCCTCCTCCCAATTCCTTGTAATATCATGCCCCCATATCTTGTTGCATTGCATAGCTAGTTGTGGGCATTTATATTAGAATGCATAATTACAATTCCCATGGTTCACTAGCACATGGGTAACATAATATCAAATACTTGCCTCTTCTAGATCGAGCGTTCACTAGCGGGGCCTTGGCCTTGAGCTCCACGCTAGGAATCATACATAATATGCATGCATTATTTACATTATAGCCCAAAATATTACAAGGGTCAAAATGGGGGACATTACATTACGTGCCATGGCCCATGCATCTACCATAGTTAAGCTCCTTGGTGGTTTCCGCATGGCACATAGTGGGTTGTGATACCACCATTGTGTCGATGCGCTGCAATACAAGTGCGCCACGTATCCTCATGGTTTCTTTACTGCAACCACTTACAACATATTCCAAACGTGCTTTTTGGCAGTGCGGCGCTCCACGATCGCCATTGATTCTTTGCTCTATCATCTCCGTCGTTAGATTTTTCCGAGCTCTATTGCGCCTTTCCGTGCACCTGCACGAAAATGCCACAGAGCGACATGAGTGAGTGTTGAATTCAGCTGAGCGAAATCTCTGGATTTTAGTTTTAATGCGCTTACAGTTTTAAAGCATCTCTCTTCAACTGATGAATGCTTTACATTTTGTTGCATGTCAATGTCGATCCAGAAGAAAGTAGACATTGATAAAGCTGATTCGATTTGATTGTTGAGCAAAATTTTAAAAGTATATATTGTTCTGAAATCTAAATTGACAGAGTAATACAATAATTGGTAGATTGAGGAGGCCCTCCTCATGTCCTTGTCAAGACTCAAAGTCATGCCTATACCTATGGATTCAATCATGTATCTGAGTCTGATCATATTATTTGCCGGATTTGCTCATAATCCCTATATGACAAAGTCCTCGATGCGTCAACGTTATAAAACTGCTCTGCCATTACCACCCTCATGAGCCTGCAACATATAAACAAAACAATATAAGGGAAAGAATATAAAGTTCAAACAATCCATATAGTCTGAACTTTGAGAGGCCGCATAGAATGACAAAAACTGATTATCTTTATCAGAGTCCGCATAGAATATAGAGAGCTTCAGCCGAGGATTGAAATCTTCGAGAACCCGTCCGATGACTCCCGATTCCACCAGCTCCCGGTTTATCTCTTCCAATGTGATGGCCATTCTTTTTGATGGCGATGTGATCAGAAATCTCCGAAGATATATTTTATGAAAGAATTGGTGGCGACAAGATCAGAATTGATTTCTAATCTTCAAATTATATTTTATGAAAGAATTGGATGGCGATTCGGAAACGATTCACCGTTTCGTTTATTTAAACGACTCCCGCATGGCAGGATTAACCTTTAGTTCTCCCACAGGCTCAACCTTTCGTTCTCCCATTCAATTAAACAAAACAAACCACTGATTATTGCTAATCCTATAAAACCTTTGGGTAACCTTTCAGCAAACTGCAAATCTGTGTCGTTGGATGTATGTGCTCGACGAAGAATATACCCAGATTTCCCATCTTAGCCTTCCATCCTTAATCTCGATTAAAAAGATGCGATCACCCTCCATATACACACAAAAGCTCATTGAAGCGCCTATCGACGAATTGTATTCTCCATCAACTTTAAAAAAGGAAAATGCCAAGTATCACATTTTCCAAAAAGTTATAAATGAAAGTAACATTACATAAGTTTGGAATAGCTTATGCAAGCACCTGTTCAAACTGGAATAGCAAGGTGAATCCAGAATTGCATAGGCTGCTGCACTCAGTGTTTGGTTTAAAAGGAAAGCAACAGAGAGTATCAATTAACAACAACCCAATTGACTTAATCGTCAAAAGAGGAAGCTAACAGCCAACTCACTAAATTTAATGGAACATGCAGCTGAAGTTATTGGTCATGGAAAAATATTGACCAACCCAAAATGAACAAACAATAAGAAAAAGCCTGCAAGTAAAGGAACTAGCCGGTGCAACTTCAAACAATGTGGGCCAGTTAGATCCATAGATCTTATCCTCCGGGTATTTTGGCCAAAATAATAATTTGTTTGGCATGTTGTCGTTGTTTCATGGAGTATATGGAGTTACTGTCAGTTTAACTATGTTAGCTTATTTGGGCCCTATCATTTGGTAGAGTGTTTATAATATAAAAATGGATGTTTTTGGAAGTTTTGTGACAGGAATGTGTTTGACATGGATCTGTTGTTAAAACCAGACAGACCATCGCCCGAAAAGAATCAATTGAATTTTTTATTTTTCTTTCACATTTGTTATTTTCAAATATATTGGAAACTAGACTTATAATTAAACCAGAAATCATTTAATATCTATTCCTGGTTGATAATCTTAAAACTGTTCCTAACCATTTTTACAACATTGTGAACTCTCCAAAAAGTTTAGGACTCTAAAAAAGGCTTTACACCTTAAAATATTTGATCCCTGGTCTGGGCGCTTGATAGAACTTTAAGATGGATCTATGTTGGTTTATTAATATGCAATTATTACAAAACTAATATTTAGCTCATTGTTATATCATCAACTTACAAATACATTTAATCTAAAATATAGATTATAATCATTTAAGCACCAGCAATTTGGTTATGTTACAAATAGCCCAAAGTTGCATTAATTAATTAATTAATTATGACGTAAAATAGATATTCACCCAAAACTAATATCAATCACCAACAAAACTAATATCTTACTTATTGTTTTATTATTAACTTAACAATACACAATCCAATATATTTGGCATCTACGTGCCAACTATTTCAACTTGGGATCCTAAACAATAACACATAAACCCTACAAATATGCAAAAATTGGTTCATTTTGTAACTACTTGTGAAAAAAAAAAAATGTGAGGATGCGTAAATGAAAATTTAAATTTAAATTCAATGTATATTTATATAAATGTATTTTACAATCTAGCCAATTTAAATTTGGAGCCGACAAACATGACACATCTCACCCACTTTGGACTATAGAAAGGGTCTCTCGACCCAAAAAGCTAAGTTAAGGTATTTGCAAAAGTATACAAAAATAATATTTTTTATGCTATATAATTAAAATTCTCACTAATGTACCTTATGGATTATGTGGAACTTTTATCCTAATTATGATGTCTAATAAGATTAAAGGTCTTAACATATGAAATAATTTATCAAGTTACAACCTCCCTTATTAAAGGCGATTTGGAAGGCAATGTAGGGCACATGTGAGGTGACAACTTTAATTACTACACATCTATAAAAATAATCTCTCTTATCTTTTCTCAAGAACACAATGGTATGTATTATCACTAATTTTAGGAAGAATAATTGAAAATTTTAAGGATCCATAATTTTTTTAAAGTGTAGAAACCTTGGCAAATTTTACTAATTCTTAAATTTTTATCCACAAAATGTCGGAGGATATTTTTCTAAAAAGACTCAAATTTCTAAGAGTTTTATATAGTTTTTAAACAATTTTGATGATTTTTAGATTTTTTTTTTATTCCATGAAATCTGACGAATCAACTTCGAAAAAAATAGAAATTGAAAATTTCTTTAAAAAAAAAAAAGTAAAAACTTAACCTATATACTAAATTGTGCTCCTAAAAGTTTATGTGAAAAGAACCTCACCTCTACAATTGTATGCATCAAAAAGCTCAGAACCCAACTCCTCACGAGTCATCTCATTAAAACAAATCTATATACTACCCAATTTTCATGTAGTAAGGACTATGTCCAACCATAGACACTATTGCAAAAATTCTCAAAAAGAAAATGGTTAAAGTGGGTTTGCCTTTAGCCATCTATTAAAGATAATTTATTTTCAAACAAATGCCGCATTTTTAAGTTCAAATTACTATATTTACATTTTGATGAAAATGATAATGAAGGGATTCTTTCTCTTCAACAAATTTGGATGAATTAAAAAACCAAATTCGATATATGAGTGCATAGCGTTCTCAAATTTTTATTTTAAATTAACAAAACCTTGAATTAAGAAATCAAACTGAATATATGGCTACATACACAGCTTTCTCAAATTTTTATTTTAAATTGACAAGACCTTGAAACACTCTTTAGTCCATGAATATACTGGTGAAAGGCCACTCCTCTCCTCATGGAGATGATAAAGATATATATTATTTTGATAAGAGTAATAACTTGATTTATAAGTTTAATAATTTATTATTATGATATATATTATTTTGATAAGAGTAATAACTTGATTTATAAGTTTAATAATTTATTATTATTTTTTAAAAGGTTCTATAAATAAATTTATATAAAATAGAGATATTTAACTTTTATGTTAGTAGCGAAGTGATTTCACTATCCTACTAAGATTAGTTAGCAACTCATTTTTATGAATGTTGATAAGGAAAAAAATGGATTAAGAATTTTTTATGGGAATCTTTATTGTGAAATTCTTTTAATATTTTTATTAAAAAATTTGATGTAGTTACTCCAACCATTGGAGTACTATATGCGCAATTGAGTGAAATTAAGTGAGGATGATCTATACTTCCTTTATGATGTAAGAATTTTTTAAAATGAAGTTTATGTTTTTTATTGGACTTATGATGTGTGCACTTAGAATATTTTTAGTGAAGTTTATGCTTTTTATTGGACTTATGATGTGTGCATAATAGTTGATTTATATTGGATGATAGTTGGTTAGAGTTGATTATCCATTTCGTATTCTTATCAAATATAGTTTTACTTGGTATAACCTTCATACCTTTAGGAAACTATGTTTATTTGATATTCCATAGTAATAAAAGTCAAATCAAGAGGAGAACTATTAGTACTATTATTGTAATTCATTCTAATAAGTCAAATCTAGGGGACAATCATTACGTCATTAGCCATTTTTCCTCTGAAAAGAGATCAGCAGATGACAAATCAAATAATCCAGGTTGTTCATCACTTAATAAACCTTAACTTTCCATTTGTAAGCCTATCTTAACTTCTGTGTGACATTTGTCTATAAATTAACTTACCTTGTATATTCATCATCATGCATGCAATTATAGTTTCCCTTAGCTAGCGGCGTGGATGGATGATTGCATGTAATCCCTACCTCCTAATCCTCATTAATTAATCGATCTGAGATCCTTGCTTCCCTCTCATTGAGACAAGCTACCAAGCAGGATTTGGATCTTCTGTAGGACAATTATCCCTAGTTTTTTTCTTGAAAGGTAAATTGTAAATGTTTTGATTATTTGTTTGATGAACAAATTCATCCATGAGAGAGATGGCATGGTACAATAAGCACATGCAGGACCCACAGGAGGGAATTTCCACTCATATACAATAGTTAGGAAGATACTACAAGCAGATATATGGTGGCCATCATTACATAAAGATTGTCGACATAAAGTAGACCGATCTAATAAATGTCAAAGGATGGGTCGACCAGTAAGGAGAGATGAGATTCCATTAGCACTAATAAATTCTATCTTGCCATTTGAAATATGGGAAATAGATTTCAAGGACTCTTTCCCCAAACAAAGAAAAAGAACGAGGTAAAGGTATATTATTTCCATAGTCAAATATCTAACTAAATAGGTAGAAGCAAAACCAATCGAAAGTTGTACAAAAGAAGTAGAAACCAAATTTATATATAACAATATAATCACAAGGTTTGGATGCCCACTAACATTAATAAGTGATCAAGGAACTCACTTTATGAACAAAACAATAGAAGTAGTGTTGAAAGAATTACTATTTGACCATAAGAAATGTTCCCCATATCATTCTCAAGCGTCGAATGGAGTAGTCAAAGCCTTTAACAATACTTTAATAAAAGGGTTGAATTTTTCTTAACAGTGATATAGATGATTGAGATGACAAAGTACCATTTGTTCTTTGGGGATACAAAACAACATATAAAAGGTCAACAAGAAAGACTTCCTTCAAGTTAGTCTATGGCCAGGAAACCATAATATACTTTCCCTTTTCAACAAATTTTGAAACAATAGCAAATGTACTAAAGTTTGATTGCCATCAAGGAAGACGAGAGAGGTGCCACCATCTAAACAAATTGGAAGAACAAAGAATGACAACACCTCACCATCAAGAGATTAAAAACCAACAACAAAAGGTTTGACCTGAAAGAAACATCAAGGAGAGGGAATCTGAGATAGGAAACCTAATACTTATGTATGATAGAAAAATGAAGGGGAAGCCAAAGAAATTGGAAACAACATGGCTAGGACCTTTTGTGATTGAAGACATAAAACCAAATGTAGTGGTTCAACTAGGAAAATTACAAATCCAAGCACTCAAGAAACGTACCATGCTTGAAAAACGTGAAAGAAAGAAAAATAGATAGAGTAGTAGGAATAAAGTAGTCGAGTCAAAAATAATCGAATAATTAGTCAAATAACAAGTTATTTAGAAAGGAAAATAGTCAAAAAAGGTAGTGAGGGAAGAAGTTAGTCGAATAAGAACTGAAGAGTCAAATCGATAGTCAATATGTGCATTAAATTCATGAATTAATGGACCAACCAAAGAAATAAGTGTTTGCAAGAGCAACCAAAGAGTTTCATGTGCTACCAAATTCTTATAAATATCTAACAAATCCAGTTAAAAAGTTACCAAGTGTTTATAAGAGAAAAGGATTAACTGATCATAGTCGACCAAATACCCTAGCAACCATGATGTCGAAGATGAGAGGAATGATTTCTCCTGGAACATTCGAATCGAGAACAAAGAGGAAGCATGATAAATCACTTGAAACAGAATTAGAAGCCCGCATCAAGGAAAATTTTAAGAACCCCCACTAAATTTTTAATGTATAATAAATGGGTGAATCCCCATGATATACAGGAAAATATGAAGGCTATTTTTATCAATGATATATTATGTATATATAATTTTTTGGAGAATCTCTCATTGAATTATATGATCTTGTAAAATCTTGGCAAATCTTTCACTGAATTATAAAACCTTCTAAAAACTTGGCTAATCTTTCACTAAATTATAAAATATTGTGAGGTCTTGGTGAATTTTTTGATAAAGTAGAAAATCATATATAATAATAGGAAAACATATACAAAAAATACTAAATAGGAGTTAAATATTAACAAATCATCACATAACAAGGCCTATTTTGGTGGTAGTTTGGTACCTCACTCTACCTATCACAGTACATAGAAATTCTCCATACTCTAGGAATATTCTTGGAAAACAACAATGAAAATTTTCATCACCACGACAAATAGAGTCAATATTAATTCAAGTGCCCACTAACACCTCAATCCTAATTTATCCCTCCATGTTATTACAAGGACCCACCAACACCTTATTTATGCACACACCTTACCAAATTAGAGGGTTAAAAACTCTAAATGTGTATTAGTTATCTCAATGCACTATGAACTATTATAAAAAATAATGGCCACTCTATATGGAATGCAAATGTATGTTCCAAGTTGGTCAACAAATGTTTATTCAACCAAATATTATCTGAATGCTTCCAAACCTAATTAAAACCCCACACCACTATGCATGATATATTTCCATGCAAAAAAAAAAATGCAGGTCATTGAGAATGTGGTGATGTCAAGACATTGGCTCAAGTATTTAAATCCATGAAAGGAAGGCCATAAAATATGGCAGGGATAGTAGAAGAGTAATGAGGCAAATTGGACTTAATATGGGACCGATTTTACAAATACAATAAACAGGGTATGCAAAGTTCCATGCCTCAAGCAAAGACTGCATTCTTTATAAGGTTTCTACAAACTACTAGCAACATGCAAGTTGAAATCAAGGTCTCCAAAGAGATGTTTTGTATGGAAGTCAAGCTTGAATGCCAAAGCATGATGATGGAAGTCAAGCTTTAATTCCAAAACCAAATGGGTGGTCAACACTCTAGAGGGTGATGCTCCATAGAAAATCCTTATAACCCATAAATTTCTTCAGCGAATTCACATTGATGCTAATGGGTCGTTATAAGACTTGATAGTAAACATCAACTACCCTTCTCATGTGGACATTAAGAAACTTGGAAAAGAAGAATCAACCCATAAAATCTGGATGAATGTAACTTCCACTTCGATTTCCATGATCAATAGAGGGAGAAAGAGCCCCCAGAAACTACCATTTTTGGAAATATGAGGCGAATGGGAGCTACCTAGCAATTTTAGTTGGCAAACAAAGGTTTAAATCGATTTTTAGACAGGGGAAATTGTTTTATATTGGCTCCCCTTTCTCAATTAAATGGGGCTAACCTCCCATTCAATAAAAATAAATACATTAAATGTGGGATAATCATACTTAATGGGTGTTTAATAAAAAATTAGCCCATTAAAAATTTAAAACCCCTAAATTTATCCCATGGGTTAAGATTAGCCCCTAAAATTTTCCATGGCCCATATGGCAAGAATCCATTGTGCAAAAATGGATGAAATCGAATGGGAAAAGCATTAGAAATATTTCAGAAAATGGGAAATAGTAGATGAAAAATGGAGAAATGAGTTGATGATGCTACAAAAAGAAAGAATCAGAGGGTATTTTAGTGTGTCGTTAGTTCAAAAATTCAAAGGCTAGAAAGAAGTAGTTGAAAAACTTATAATTAATCAGTACCATGGAGGAAAAAATTGGTCAGATGAGCTTGTCCCAATAACGATATCTCTAATCAATCACATAACATGGCTACTAAAAACGGGGGCACCTATCCCTAAGACAATTGATGCCATGAAATGGATACAAAATTTTATGTGGTCAACCACAATGAAGAATTCCAAAGGTTGGGCTATCATCGAGGTAAAAGAGGAACATGTCAAATGAGCATGTATCATAGTGGCCCTATGCTTTACCAGGTCTAGTCAAGCATCAAATGTTAAGTTGAACATGCTAGAAGAAATATGAAGAGTAAATGAGGAAGGAAAAGTATACAATTTGGTGGAGCAGCCGCTTGACATCCTAAAAAAAATCATGAAGAATTACAGGAGCAGAGGAAGGCTATTAGATATTCCTCCTTATTGATTTGTGTTTCAATGTCAAGGATTACACCATTTGGGGAAGCAAATTTCATACTAAATACAACATCTACTATGTTGAATTTGCGACTTGTATAAATCAGATAGTAAGGAGTATAATAAGAGTTGCAATAGTGGAAAGAAACAACTAAAGGAAAGATTGCACAAGGAAGAAAGAGTATGGGAAAAATGTAGGGTCCAAGAAGAACAAGAACTTGGATTCTCACTTAATTCTCCACCATCCAACCCAATCAACATAATGAAAAAACTTCTTGTAAATATCATTCACATTCAAAAGCAGTTGATGGTAGAGAACCAAAGACTTTAGTCCGACCAAACTACAGCCATTTTGAAACTAGAACATGACAATTTTGAAGAACTTAAAAAGAATATGTCAGAAATAAGATAAGAAGCATAATAATATGGTTCGACAATGAATAATTGGCATACCTATTTTGCAAAAAATTGCAGTAACATTGAGGAAAAGGAAATACTAAAAGAACAACTTTCCAGTCTAGAAGTTAATACACCTAATGCTACAAGGAAGAAAGACCTAAGGATTCAGATCACAGAAGCAAAGGAGAGACTCAAAGATATCTGGGAAAAACAATCACAATGGTTCCAAGAAGGTAGGAATGCAAAGCATGCATCATCAAGGGTATCAAACCAAGTATTGGATACTTTCAGAAAAATAATAAGTATGTAGACATATTACAACACCGACTTGGAGACCATACATAATGCACCAATATAGGACAAGATGAAATAGTTAACATAAATAAAAATAATCGCAATTGCTAGTGGGAAGGTTTTGTAGGATTGAGAATAATTTAAAAGTCAGTTATAGTAACTCGCCCCAGTTATCTACTAGGTGTGCATAGAGATAAGAAACTCAGCACCAAGACAACAACAACAACCACCTAATCCCTAGTCGTCCACAAGTACATATCATCAGAGGCCGAATTTCCACTTCTTTAGCTTTAGCACATCAACTACTTAGCAACAATCAAGTCAAAAAGCATAAGAACAAAAAAGCATTCAAGAAGATACACCTCAGTAAAAGAACTACAAAGTTAAAAATTCTATAATCTGTAAAAAAAATCAAACAGTTTTGCTCATCTTCTTAGAGGTGATTCAAGAAGGATTTGAGGGCAGGGGATACGTTAGAGGAGATATTTGGGCTAGCTGACTAGTGTGTATAAATGATAGGTCGTTCGGTTTAGTCACATCGTTTGACCAACTCAGCAGGTCGAGCGACTGAAAGTTATGGAAGTTGTAACTGTTCGGGTACACAGGGTACTACCAAAGGACCGAACACCAAGAGCAACCACTTCACACAAATAGATCACAGATCAACACACCGATGTTTTGACGTGGTTTAAACCCTCTTCAACACCGATGCTTGGATCCTTTGTCATTTTTTAAAGAAGGAGCTGACTGAGAGGGTTTGGGACCCTTGTTTGACTTATTATTGTGAAAATTTTGTTTCTTGGGAGGCTTGGACTTTTCTTTCTATTGGGACAATAAGGCTTTCTCAGATGTATCTGCATTGTTGATTATTCCAAGATGAATGAGTTTATCTTGTTCCCTAATCAAGGAATCACAAAAGGATTCAAGACTAGGCTCTTGATAGCTAGCTGCATTCAAGGATGCTTTCATGGAGTAAAATGTAGATACAAAAATAGAATATGCAGGTCCAAGTTTGGAAAGAATATGATAAATGCATTGTTTGTCTTCCCTCTCAATCTTACATTCTGCACATAAGAGCTTGAGAGTTTTGTACTTAGATAAATAATCTTGAATGCATGAAAAGTCACTTGGATTTAAAGAAATCAACTCATTTTCGAGTTGGTGACCTCGAATTTCATTGTGTTTACCAAACACAGATTCCAACTTGTCCCAAGCAGTATTAGGTTCATCAATTCCAGATATGTGGAATCGTAAATCAGTAGAGATTGACATCCCAATCAATCCACGAGCTTCGTCACATCTATTTGCCCATTTTATTTTCTTATCATCATCAGTGGGTTCTTTTTCTTTCCCTGTTGTAATTCTGAAAAGTCCCCTACTTTGTAGAACATCCTCCATACGAGATTTCCATGAGAAATAGTTGGAACTGTTAAGTAGAATATCACAAAGGGAGGCCATATTTATAAATTAATGGCTATCAAAGTAGAAACCAATAGTCTGGATGTGAAGAGCTCGAAAAAATAGGCGGTTTAAAAAAAAACGGCACTGAAAATGGACTCTGTATGATGAAGTTATGCTTGAACAAAGAAACGATTGAAGATGTCCCCAATAGTGACGTGGCAGCTGGAGAATGTCCAGCAAAAAAAAAGAACCCCCCTCTTCCCAAGATGAACCTTTTGACAATCACTTTACAAAAAAGTTGCTTTAAGTGAATCACTTTTGTAAAATAAGTGATTTCACTTTTACAATGATATTATTTTTTAAATAGTGCAACAATAAATAAAAAACTTAAGTGACTCACTTGTATTTTTATTTTTTATTATTTAAGTAAGATGCACTTTTACAATAAAGTAACTTGAAAGTAGAAATTGCATGCACTTTCCTTTTTAAAAGTAACTTCCTAAGACTTGAACTCAAGACCTATTAAGGAATAAAGCAACTTTGAACCAAGTGAGCTAGATTAAAATGTATGTAAAATATGGGAATGAGGAAGGGGGCCTTCTTTTTTTTTTTTTTTTTTTTTTTACTCTTCTTGCTCGGTTTGCGTGCTTGCCCTTTTTCCTGCAAAACAAACCACAAAACGAAACAAAAAAAAATTTCCACACTTGTGGAGTTAGATCTTGTTAGCTTGCTCGGAAAGTCTACGTTTTCTCTCTGTTTCTGATTTGCCGAGATCGCGCAAGGTGCACGGCAAAGAGCATACGCAGCCGAGAAAAACCCTTTCCCTTTCTGTTTCTGATTTGCCGAGATCGCTTAAGGTGCACGGCAAAGAGCATACGCAGACGGGAAAGCAACAATCCGAACCCCAAAAAAAATCTAACAGAAAAAAAATGAAATATGAGATTTAAAAAAAAAAACGAAATAAAAAAATGCGTCACTGTAACATTATACCTTCAGATCTGATGAAATACGCGTTTCTGGAGCAACCGGGAACCATTTTCGATCAAACGAAAACTATTTTCCAATGGAAACGACGCTCCGGACGCAATGGAACACCTCCCACAGCCTAGAAATGCACAGAAATACCAGAACTAGAAACCCTTTCGAGTTTCGGCAACACCAGTTCAAGATCTAGATCACAACCGGAAGCGACACTTCATAAAAGCTCTGATACCATGTTCGGGTACACAGGGTACTACCAAATGACCAAACACTAAGAGAAACCACTTCACACAAATAGATCACAGATCAACACACCGATGTTTTGACATGGTTTAAACCCTCTTGAGGGAAACACTCCATCGCCCCGGCCAAATAGCTTCTACTGGACAATTTATTATGCAAAGAAAGAAAGTTACAAATGAGCTTCTCATAATCGATCAACTAAACAATGACCCTCCATGCTCTTTAAATAGAGATCATGGACCAATTGGGTGTTAAGCCACGGATCAAGGTTAGGTTTGATCTAAGAGAAGTTGAGCCGTCGGATCACTCTATGTCGGAAACATATCGTGACCATCGGATTAAGTATTTACAAATGCATACTAATGCATACTAAAGAAACACACTATCCCTAACGGATATATTACACAAGTTGATCTTAACTAACTTCTAAGTGTCTAAATACCCTAACAGTAACTCCCACCTTATGATTGTAAGATATATAAGCATGAATATGTAATCCATTAAACATCAGTAATGGAAATGATATAATATAATAGAAGACTACATGTCCCTAGGTCTACCATTACTTTTCTCTTCTTTTCACTCTCTCTATGTATGCACTCGTGTTATATAATGTGGTGTATGATGTAACTTTGTGTGCTACTAGTAACTATTATGTATGATTCCCTAGATTACAACAATCCTTAAAAAATTGAATCTTTTTAAAAAATATCGGCCAACATTTTATGGTTGGGAATTTAAGAATTAGTAAGATTTGCCAAAGTTTCTACACTTGAAAAGAATTATCGATCATTAAAATTTTCCTTGCTAAAGAGAGATGTGTTGGCTACATTTTATTCACAAGAAGACATCACAAGAGGCCAACAATGCCTTTTAACATAAAGTGTGATGCCCTAGGATGCAAAACCCTAAATATCCAAAACACTAACCCCAGGAAATTGTAATAGCCCCAATTTTTGCTTGGAATGTATTTAATCAAAATTATGTGAATGATGTAAATGTGCTAGTATGGATTCCTAGTGTGGAGCTCAAGGCCAAGTCCCAACTAGTGAATGGCTAAGCATGTATGATGTATATATTTTTATTTGGACTATATGATTGGATTATCATGCCAATTCGAAATGCATGTAAATAATTTGTTGAAAATTAATAAAATGGTCCAAGATGGTTGTATTAAAAGAACTAGAGGGGCTATGATTCTACTAGAGGTGAAGAGGAAAGTGAGGCCTATGGGGAAACTAAATCCTATGTTTCCAAGTGTCAACCTTAGAACTCATCCAAAATCTTCCATGTGCCATAAATTATCCAATTACCTTCTCTTGACTATTAAATCCAATCATTGAATGAATATGTGAGGTTGGTGGGAAAAGTCACTTCATGTAATTATTGAAGCATGGGGGTTGTGACAGTTATGTCAGATTTCAACAATCCTATTTATTCTATGGTTAGAAGCTATTTCAGTTGTCTTTTCACCCTTACCTCATATCCTTGGATTCAACACTCTTTTGATCATTCTCTCATGCATGTTCCTACACTATGTAGATTTTTTCCAATGTTGTTCATATCCATTACCAAACTATGTTTAACCCAAAAATTTGAATTTAGAGACAGATCTACATTTTTGGAAGGGAAAATAGATGGTTGTAGGTGAGCATGGAGGTTGGGCAAGCTAGGAACCTTTACCCATTGAGTTCTTCTACTTTTGGATGCTTAAGAAGCCATGGATAAATGTTGCAGGAGGTTCTTCAATAGATTACAACAGGTTGGACTCTTACTGCACACACTTGTAAGCATTGTAAGGGTTGGATTTCCTGAGGGAACTGTGGATCAATGAAGGGAAATTCCCTCCTTTTGTTGTGCGTGGAATTTGGAAGGAGTGCCATGGCTATGAAGGCTTATTGAGACCCCTGTAGAGCTTTGTTGGAGCTTTTGGCTAAGCATAGAGAGCAGAGTTGGTTTTGGGATTATAGAGAGAAGATTGTAGGTGTTTCCTTCACCTTGGTGGCCTCATATCCCAGCTTGGAGGTGGACTCTTAGCAGAAATAGTATATGCTGGACAGAGTGCCTATGGTTGTGTGGAAAAACACTCTTACGCAACCAGTTGCTTGGATCTTCTTTACTTAAAGATAAGTATTCTTATGTATTTGATGTGCAATGATTTTATTTGTATTCATGTGATAATTATGACTGTAAATTACATGTTGTGTTTGTGGATTGAGTT
This sequence comes from Larix kaempferi, assembly GCA_027924585.1. NCBI lineage: Eukaryota > Viridiplantae > Streptophyta > Pinopsida > Pinales > Pinaceae > Larix > Larix kaempferi. The sequence continues at coordinate 561,651 of BSBM01001316.1, read as the reverse complement.
TTTTCCGTTGTGTGTTTTTATTTCCATGTCTGCACATGCATTTTATATGTTATCAATTTGTAATTATGGTTATGGGGAGAAATATTGAGGCCCCGATTTAGTTAATGTCCCCTCTGATGTCCATGTTGGATGAAAGGGACGTTACAGAGTGGTATTAGATCTTTTGGTTGTAACACTAGAGTTGTATGGGCCGAGAATTAAAACCTACAGGAAAAAATATGAGTTGCAAATGAAATACCCCTGTAAATGTCGGTTTCTGTTAAATGACAAATAAGGGCCAAAGTTGATTTCATAACAAGCCCCTAATCCCAAATTAAAATTTCATACAATCCAAAATTTTAAAAAAGATTGGTAATTTTAGTTGCCCCCCACCCATGCCACATGGATGGGTGACATTGAGGCTCCACGCTGACAAAAGGAAATATGTGGACCAACCACATCGGACCTGCATGCAAGTGATTGCTCAGGATGAAGTGTGGAGGTTACAGAGATCTAACTGCCAGATGAAAGATAAGATCGACGATCGTGGCTTGTAGTGCCTTGGGAAAGTGCGTGGTGTTTAGCAATAGGCGGGTGAAGATCTAACCGTCGGATCATATGAAAGATCAACGGCCAAGACTTATCGCATGTTGTTAAAGTTGTTAGGTTATTTTAATACTCCATCCCTGTCCTACCTAGCATTATTTCATTTTCCTAGTAGTTGATGATGTCATTTTACCCTAGTGGTGTGCAGATGTCATCCAAGATCCATCTACCACCTTATGCACCCTACATGCATCATTTTAGGATCACTTAAGTCAGTTCCCTATTTTTTAGGATCCAACTCAGTGTTCTAGTTCAGTCCACCCGAGTTCGCTGACTCTTGTGGGTGGTTTGTATTCCGAATGCCACTGATTGTGGCCTCATGTGCCCTTTTTTGAGTGAGCTGCATGACAAAATCACTGGTGCGCCCTCCTTGGTCAGTTAACTGATTGTGTCTTCAATTAACTGAGTTTAGGTTCAGTTTAGTTGATTTTGGGTCTTCCGAAGCACTCCAGTGGTGACAATTCCTATGCTATATCAACTGAGACTCGAATTCTCCTAGGTGATTCGAATTCTCTCCACTGTAACATCATTGTTGACTATACTGATTATTGGATTATGTGACATTATTCTGTTCCTATCTAAGTTCTGATGCATGATTAATTGTATGCTCATTTTTACTGTAGGTTTCACTTTAATTCATCTTTTCTGCTCATTCTTTCTCTATGAGATACTCAGCTCCATGATCTGTTGTGATTTAGAATTTCACATGGTATCTGTCAGAACCTCAAAAATACCTATAATAAAAAAAATTATACTCTTTTACTTACTCTTCTAAGTTTTAATTACACAATCACTTAATTTTATTTCTAGTTCTAATCCTAAGTTGTTTGCATGCTACGAAATGTACAGCTCAATTTCTTGGGATCGTAGATTGACCAAGGTAAGCTTTTACATGTGTTACAAACAAGTTCTCTAGCATGGTATTTATTATCAAGATCAGAGTTTATTTAAAAATGATATTAGTTAGGACCTAGGTTGAAACCTAATGGTTTAACCTAGTCCTAAAAGTGAGGTCTATGCATATGACTTACACTTGTGCTAGTGTTTATAAGCATTACGCCTTGCTTATGGTTAAAAAGTGATCAAGGGTTGAATACATAGTATTAATGCTTCGAAAACCTTGTTACAGGTTTGACCATACCTTTGCATGAACTGTGGATTAAACTCTGCTAAGGTATAACCATATGATAGCATGCATTACGAAGTGCAATGTTTGGAAAGTTGCGCTTGGAACACTCGTGGAAAAATTCTCGACAGTAGGCAAGTTTTAATGCTGGGCCAAGTGACTTGTGTGAAGTTGAATTAATGTTTGGTTCCGTGGCATGGAAAATGACAACGAGGTGAGTGGTGGCTTAACTAAACTTGCAACGTATTAACTGATCTCTAGAACTTGATTCAGTAGATGTTGTATCGACCCTCCATTTGTACCCTACTATTTATTCTCCGTCGTCGGATGGAATTTCCTCGGGCTTGGATGAGATAGGAAAGTGTGCAACATTAATTTTGTCCTCCTGACTAGATTGGACTACTACCAAAAGGTTGATGGTTCCATTTCACTATTGTTTCTTTTTGTAGATAGACCCCACCGAGGGAATATCCTTGGTGTGGGAACTGCGTTTCTTCCTACTGTGAGCTCAAGGCTTAGTCTCCCCTAGTCGAAACCACTGAACACTTATACAAACTTTGTAACCTGTGTTTTTGACAAGAAATAAAGTGTGGGGTTTGTACCGAGCTAAGCTCTTTGATTTCATAGTAGTTTTATTTGTCCTCTTCTTGTTGAAAGGTTGGTGGCTTCCATTGTCTGTTTTTCGATACTGAAAGCGCTAGAGTTCTAAGCGAGAAGAAATCCTATCGCCACTACAGGTAATCTTTACCAAATTTTTTACTGTTTACAATAGATATTTAAATAATTCCGAGATTGGTATTGAAATTTCTTGTACGGGCCTCCATGTGTCTCATGATAGCATTTTTAGCAAATATTTGGACAAGTTTGATATTGTTTTTATATATGACATTCTTATTTACTCTACGAATGAAGAGGTGCATGAAGAACATTTGAGAATGGATTTGCAATTGCTAAGGGAACATAAGTTGTATGCAAAGCTAAGCAAATGTGACTTTTATAAAAATAAAATTCATTATTTGGGTCATATTATTTCAGAGGAAGGAATATCAGTGGATCCGGAAAAGATTAGATCCATTATGAATTGGCCAACTCCAAAGAATGTGACATATGTGAGATCTTTTATGGGTCTTGCTAGTTACTATAGAATATTCCTTGAAGGATTCTCCAAGGTTGCACACCCAATCACTTCTTTGCAAAAGAATGGAATAAAATTTGAATGGAACCAAAAATGTGAAGAAAGCTTCCAGTTGTTGAAGAAGCTTTTCACAAGTGCTCCAATTTTGAAAATTGCAGACTCAGAAAAAGAATTTGTGGTATGTGCATATGCATGTAAACAAGGACTTGGAGGAGTTCTTATGCAGAAAAATCATGCGGTGTGTTATGAGTCTAGAAAATTGAAGGAGCATGAAAAGAATTATGCCACACATAATCTAGAACTTGCATCCATAGATCATGCCTTAAAGATGTGGAGGCATTATCTAATGAGAAGAAAATTCGAGCTGAGGACAGACCATTTTGGTTTGAAATATTTATTTCAGCAAGCAACATTAAATGCTAGGAAAGCTAGATGGCTGGAATTTTTATGTGAGTTTGATTTTGAAATCAAACACATAAAAGGAAAAGAAAATAAAGTGGTTAATGCACTCAGCAGAAAGAGGCATGAAATGCATATGGAAGCCATCACAACTTGCCAATCGGATTTAAAATAGCAGATAGCCAATTACCTTGCTCAAGATGAATTGTATGTGCAAATAAAACAAAAATTATAGCGACAAAATTTTGAAAATAGGTATGAAGAGTTTCATTTGGAAGAGGATGGACTTCTTATTTATAAAAAAAAAGAATTTATTTTCCAAATGTGGTAGACTTGAGGAGAATTGTTATGGATGAATTCCATAAAATGCCATATTATGCTCACCCAATATATCATAAAACAATTGCTACTGCCAGGAAGCAATAATTTTGGACATAGATGAAAAAGGATATTGTTGAGTATATATCTAAATGCATGAAGTGTCAGCAAGTAAAAATTGAGCATCAAAATGCAGCAGGTTTGTTGCACCCTTTGTCAATTCCAGAATGAAAATGGGAAGTAATTTCCATGGATTCTATTATAGGTTTGCCAATGACTGTGAGACAACATGATTCCATCATGGTTGTGGTGGATAAATTATTTAAGGTAGCACATTTTATACCAGTTAAATTCACATATAAAGCAAATGTCATTGCAAATATTTTTATGAAGGAAATTTTTAGATTGCGTGGATTACGTAAGGCAATAATTTTAGACATGGACACCAAGTTCACTTCAAATTTCTAGAAAAATGCTTTTGCAGACTTGGGATCATAGTTGAATTGTAACGTTACCTACCATCCACAAACAGATGGACAAACAAAAAGAGTAAATGAGATTCTTGAAGACATGATTCATATGTATGTGATGGAAAAACCATCAAAGTGGGAAGATTATCTACACTTGATAGAGTTTGCATATAACAATGGACAACAAGCTTCATTGGGAATGAGTCCATTTGAAGTTTTATATGGCAGAAAGTGCAGGACACTAGTGACATGGGATAATCTAGTGAACGAAATTGTAATTGGGCCATAATTGCTTGAGGAAATGGAACAAGAGGTTGCAAAAATTAGGCAAAATTTAAAGGCGGCCCAAGATAGGCAGCAAATCTATGCAAATAAGAACAGGGTGCATAGAGAATTCAGTGTTGGGGATCATGTCTACCTTAGAGTGAGGCCAAGGAAGAGTTCCTTTAAGTTTGGAAGTTGTGCCAAGATCTCTCCAATATATTGTGGGCCATTTGAAGTGCTTGAAAGGATAGGGCAAGTTGCATATAGAATTGCATTTCCTGCTAGTACTAGAGCTCATAATTTTTTTCAGGTTTCTTTACTCAAGAAATATGTACATGATCCTAACCATGCGATTGATTAGGATGTGATTCAGGTGGAACCTGAGGGAGAGTTCCAAATGGAGCCATTATGCATCCTAGACAGGAATTTTTTCTCTGGAATCGAACCATCAGATAGGTAAAGGTACAATGGAAGCACTTCGGTCTCGATGAGGCTACGTGGGAGTTGTAAGATGCCATGAAATAGATATACCCATTTTTGTTCTGATATTTGAGCAAACACCGAAGACAATGTTATTCCAAGGGGGAGGGGATTGTAATACCCCCAATTTTGACTTGGAATGTATTTAATCAAAATTATGTGAATGATGTAAATATGCTAGTATGGATTCCTAGTGTGGATTTCAAGGCCAAGGACAAACTAGTGAATGGCTAGGCATGTATGATGTATATATTTTTATTTGGACCATATGATTGGCTTATCATGCCAATTCAAAATGTATGTAAATATTATGTTGAAAATTAATAAAATGGTACAATATGGTTGTGTAAAGAGCACTAGAGGGGCTATGATTCCACCAAAGGGAAAGAGGAAAGGGGGGCGTATGGGGAAACTAAACCTTATGTTTCCTAGTGTCAACCTTAGAACTCATTCAAAATCTTCCATGTGCCTTAAATTATCCAATTACCTTCTCTTGACTATTAAACCCAATCATTGAATGCATATGTGAGGTTGGTGGGAAAAGTCACTTCATGTAGTTATTGAAGCATGGGGGTTGCGACAGTTATGTCAACAGTCAACAATCCCATTTCTTCTATGGTCAGAAGCTATGTCAGTTTTCTTTTCATCCTTACCTCATATCCTTGGAGGCAACACTCTTTTGACCATTCTCTCATGCATGTTCCTACACTATGTAGATTTTTTCCATTGTTGTTCATGTCCATTACTAGACTGTGTTTAACCTAGAAATTTAAATTTGGAGACAGAGCTACATTTTTGGAAGGGAAAATAGATGGTTGTAGATGAGCATGGAGGTTGGGAAAGCTAGGAACCTTTACCCATTGATTTATGCTACTTTCGGATGCTTGAGAAGCCATGGATTAATGTTGTAGGAGGTTCTCCAATATCTTACAGTAGGCTGGACTCTTACTACACACGCTGGTAAGCACTGTAAGGGTTGGATTTCCTGAGGGAACTGTGGATCAATGAAGGGAAATTCCTTCCTTGTGTTGTGTGGGGTAGTTGGAAGGAATTCCATGGCTATGAAGGCTTAGTGAGACCCTCGTAGAGCTCTGTTGGATATTTTGGCTAATCATAGAGAGAAAAGTGGGTTGTGGGCTGAGAGAGATCAAATCCTGTAGGTGTTTCCTTCACCCTGGTGACCTCATAGCCTATCTTGGGGGTGGCTTCTTAGAACAAAGAGTATATGCTGGATAGAGTGCCTATGGATGGGTGGAAATTTGCTCTTACACAACCAGTTGCTTGGATCTTCTTTCCTTAAAGATAAGTATTCTTATGTATTTGATGTGCAATGATTTTATTTGTATTCATGTGATAATTATGCCTGTAAATTGCATGTTGTGTGTGTGGATTGCGTTTATTGCACTGTGTTTTTTATTTCCCTTTCTGCACATGCATTTTATATGTTATCAATTCATAATTATGGTTATGGGGTGAAATATTGAGGCCCTGATTTAGTTAATGTCCCCTCTACTGGCCAGATTGGGTGAAAGGGACGTTATAGAAATGGTGTGGAAAAAGGAATACATCCCCAAGGAGGCTAGTTGATATGCCAACTTCCTTGGGGTGCAATTTTTTCATACAAACTATATTTATGGCATTTCTTGAACCATTACAAATTTCAAATCATGATCTATGAGTTTGGAAACCACATAGATGAAGAAATTGTAGCCTATGTCCACTATAAACAATACAAGGGAAATGCCCAAATAACACCATTGAAATTCAAAACCCAAAAAAATGAAGTAAATTTTCCAAGATGTGGAAACATTCTAAATTAGTGGAATACGTCGAAAGAAAATAGTATCCACTTGAATCATAATTCTATATTTTCTAGAATAAAAAAAAGTAATTTGTATCAATTAAACTAATAAAATTATTTGATTATATAAAATAAATCCTTCAATAATAAATACTAAATAATATTTATTCTAAATATGTGCATGCTTTTTCCATTGGTTTGACCTATAGGGAATTTAGTGACTGAGTGTATCATGACCAATAACACAGATTTTTTGTTTTGTGCTTTTTATATGTTACATTTTACAAAGATCATGGTTATATAGTGAAATTGATGTTATAACATGCATAAATAATTAATGTATTCATCTAATTATCATACATCATATACCGAACATTATCCTCCTTAAATATTCGAACTGGGTCTCACATTAAAACATAACAAGGGGAGTTTCATAGTAGCAAGTTCCTACCTATAGTGTTTGTTTTTAATTGGATAAAGAAACAAGTTTTTAGTGAGTATGGTCAAAACTCTATTCAGAGATACGACAATTGAATCTATTAAGAACCTATGCCATATAAAAGTGTACTTGAACTATTAGTAATGTTATTATCTATTAACAACATGAAACTAGTAGTAATTATGATAATAATAAAATTATTTAGTTTATAATTTCTTTAATATTGAGTAGTGTTGGAGACTAGACTAGTTTCGATATCAGCTACTAGATGATAACCTTAAGTTTTCATCATCCTCTTGAATAATCTTACCTTCTAAATGTAATAAGAGCTTTTTGAGCATTTTAGACACAATAACGTAAGCTACCGACATGAAACTACTTGGGTTTTTTATCCTCAGTGTCATTTCATTTTAGTTTTATCTAGCTTCTCCACCCTTGTGCAGTTCCATCTAGATTCTCCACCCTTATGTTGGTGGTCTCCACTAGCTGACTAATCCCCCACTAAGAGATGCTAACCTGAGGGTTAGGGGGAAATATGGTCATTCTATCAACCCTGAAACAAGTAGAGAAGAGTGGGGTTGCATGTTGTAATAAACTATTCATAAACTTGGGCAACACCATTTAGTATAAACATGAAATAAATAAGATACCAACATGCTAAGAATAGCATCAGGATAAAGACGAAAAACTTGAGCAATGAACAATGCCCAATTTACACCAACTAACAAGCATGTAACATTTGATTATACAGTATGTATTTTAGCCCGAAACTTCCTGTATCTAAGTGTGGCACGAAAGTGCTCAACATTTGGAACACGATGCAAAATCTATTCATTCACTTGAGAACCATTGAAACTTCTCACATTGTGTTCATCCACATCGTAAAATATTAATTTTTGGGAAATGTCCAGTTGAATAGGAACAATACGGAGCATAAAACTAGCATAAAGCAAATCAATAGAAATCCCTCTGACCTTAAATCATGTAATAGGTACATGAACATCTAGAACACAATTTAGCTTTGTAACTTACATCATCTCATAGTCAATGAGAAGAATATCAAAGCCATGGGGATTTGCAGGAGCAGATGCTTCTTTTGATGAAACGATGTCTTTATTGGCCTTCATGTTGATATGAAGAAATTCTAAAACTAATCTCACAGCCTCTTCTCCATTATAAAAACATCCCACAGTGGCACTGGCTAACCGTACAAGCACATATTTTGGAAATTGTTGAAAACAATATTGTCTTCAACAACTAGAATATGCATACCAACTAGTGAACTTAAAGGTATCAATTTCTTGTTATTTTGAGTTGATACTAATTGTGATTGGCTTTGATCTTGTCTATTTTGCAAGCCCATTTTAGTTTAATAAAATGAGTCAATTCTACAAGGGTCATTACTTGTTCTCACATGTTGCAAAATAGATGATGATTTAACTTCTCGAAGGTTGCAGTGTTCTTTTCCTAGTAAGGTCTTGTAAAAGTTCCCAAATAACATGAAGGCGAGATCCATGAATCCATTTATGTAGTATTAAGTCACATGGAACCATTCCACTCTTCAACTTATCTATATACATACTTGAAGTATTTGCAGTAGCTAGCTAGAGTACCTTGTCATTAGGAATCTGACTACTTCCAAAGAGTTTCCTCAAAAGAATTAACGTGTGTTCCATAGGTCCATCAATCATGTTAATGTTCAGAAAAACTAATAGATTAATACTAAATTTGTTCATTTCTATTTTTTTGAAGACCTCATCAGTTAGCCACAACTAGTTGTATGAGGATGCTAGACACCATAGTCCAGGAATGTATTAGTAAAGTGATATTCTCGGGAAATTGACTAAAAAGTATTGAAAGATATTCACATTCACCATCAACCCTTAATGTGACAATTGCCAAAAGAGTTTGAGCCCCAACATCAAACAACATTTCTAACAAATAACTCGACGGAAATCTAGAGATCGCAATTAATTATTGAAATCAGTGTGCCAAGAAAAGTGAATATGCCTTGCATCGTGCCTCACGTGTTCAAAATAGTGTCGTCCAAGTGGAGAGTAGTTTGACCACTTTGGAGGCCTAGGAAACTATTTTTTTCAACCGAAAAAAACGTACTATTGCTATTCCTTTAAATCAAATAGTACAAAGATTTTCACCCTTTTAACAAAGGTATATCCATACGGATCAAGACCAAAGATCTCAGAGTCCTCAAAATCAACATCAAAAAAATGTTCCAATCAAGATTATACATCAGCATTATCAGATACAAAAAAGATCTGATCAAAATAGAAAAACCCAAAATCAACTAATAGAAATAGTTTTCTCCGCGTTCCAGCAAGCAGGAATCCATCCATTCTTCCCATACCAGAACGCCCTCGATCCCCTTCAAAGCAAGTTTTGATAAGCCATCAGCCTGCCCATTATGTTCCCGATAGATATGAGAGAAACATATATGTTCCCGAAGATCAATCTCATCTCTAGCACGCCTACACCAATGAGCTAAAGCAATAATATTTAGATCATATTCCTTGGAAGCCCATTTGATGGTAACACGTGAATCCCCATAGACCCTGATATTAACCAGCCCAAAAATGTTTGCACATTTCAGAATGCACCACAACGCTAAGAGCTCTGCTTTCATATTGCTGCCAGTGCCACAATTAAGTTGAAAAGTAAAGAAATGTTCTTGATTCAGATAAATAACCCCACCAGCAGCACATATACCATCTTGCGCAGCCCCATCGAAGAATAGAATAGGCTGATTCACAATAAAATTAAACAGTCCAGGCCGTCTTACCACTACCTCATTGTTGATAGCAGAAAATTGTTGTAATAAATTTAAAACCATAAGACCACAAGCCATAACATCCGGAGCCTTATCTTGAAATGTAGCCAAATTTCGGGAATACCAGAGTGCCCAGGAAATAAGTATAGGAACCTGCAGAGTATCTCTAGAAGATCGAAACCAGTTCAGCAATGACTCGCCAAAACCATGATGATCCCAGACCTTTTGGATTGTCACCTTTGAACAACAATAATCCCAGACATTTCTCCCAAAAGTGCAGTACACAAAAAGATGATTAATAGATTCTTGATCATTCTTACATAATATACACCAATTTGGTCCACACCAACCACGATTTGAAAGATTGTCCCAGGTTTTCAGAGATCCTTGTAAAGCATGCCATAAAAAACACTTATGCTTTAGTGCAATATTCCATTTCCATAATTGTTTGTACCACCAGTGTTGAGGAAAAATAAACTTTTCCTGCATAATTCTATCATAGGCTGATTTAGCAGTAACAGTACCATTTTTCTCATTACCAATCCATACAATCTTATCACATCGATCAGACAAAGAAACACCAGCCGAGTCGAGAGCTAGAACATATGAGTCCCATAATATTGCATCCTCACCCATCAACCCCAAATCATTAGAACTTAACCAATTTGACTGGCCCGCTATACCCCTGATACTGTTTAATGTTGTAAGACCATAAACTTTTAAATAATCCAGTATTCTATTAGATAGACTAACCGTGCTATCAATTCCCAAAATATGCTCTCTGCCAACTCTGATATCCCTGCCATTTCCTACCTGCCACCTTATATCACCCATAATCCAACCCGAAACTTTTAACAATCCGTGCCATAAAGGAGAACAACCAGAACATGAAGGCATACGCCTTTTGATCCATTCAGTAGGATGAATATTTATATATTTCACATAAGAAATCTTGGACCACAGGTTATGGTGAAAGAGACATCTCCAAAGACTCTTAGCTCTGAGCGCAATACTGAAAGTTTTTAAATCCTTAATACCCCAACCACCAAGTTTTTCAGGCCTGGATAATGATTCCCAACCAGCCATAACCAGACTGGCTTTTTCAATACCACCCGTCCACAAAAAATTAAAAATCAATTTTCTGATAACAGTCAAGATGTGAGCAGGAATTTCGAGAAGAGACATCCAATATACCGGAATCCCCAACAGGACCGCTTTGATTAGGGTAAGTTTACCACCCACAGAAAGTATCCTATAAGCCCAATGTGATATCCGAGCTTCAAATTTCCGCACAAGCCACCACCAATCCTTGATCCGATAGTCATTGGGTCTCAAGAAAAAACCCAAATATTTTAACCCTTCGACTAAAGGATGACAGCAATAGGGTAAGATAGATGTAATTTCCTGTCTAACATCAGGATCAACATTATGATAATAGAAACTTGTTTTTGAAAGGCTTACCTTCATCCCACAAACTTGACAGAAACAATTCAGTATGTTCCTGATGACACCCCATTTAGCTGAAGTCGCCACACCAGCCAGCAACACATCATCAACAAAAATTAAATGAGAGATTATACAGTCTATCCCCAATTCAATACCTTTGATGTAGCCATCCTGTTTTGCCAAATTTAACAATCTGCTAAGAGCATCAATAACCAGAAGGAACAATAAAGGGGATAATGGACAACCCTGACGAACCCCCCTCGAGCATTGGAAAAAAGACGAAGGCGATCCATTTATCAAAATAGCAATGCTGGTTGTGGAAACACAAGACATGATCCAGTTAAGGGCAAGTGGGGGGACCCCAATTTGGATCAATATAAGTCTTAAGAAAGACCAATTCACCCGATCATATGCCTTTTCCAAGTCAATTTTAAGAAGCATAGCACTCAATTTATGCTTCTTGATAGAATGTAGGAGTTCCTGAGATGCCCCAATGGCATCATGAATCTGACAATTATGCAGAAAGCCAAACTGTTCATCAGTGATATGATCAGAAAGGGCCGATTTCAATCTTTGTGCAATGATTTTGGATACCAGCTTATACGCCAAATTGCAAAGAGCAATAGGCCTATAGTCGTCAAAATCAACTGGTTTTCCCTTTTTTGGAATCAACGTCACAAAGGAAGAATTTAATACTCCATAGGTAAACCCATGTAACCTGGTGTATTCCACCATACTCAAAAGATCAGGCCCCATAACCTCAAAGAAATGTTTATAAATCTCCACCCGCCACCCATCAGGGCCCGGGCTTTTTTCACCAGCAAAAAGATGCAAAGTGGACTCAACCTCTTCCAAGGTAACCTCCCTACCAAGAGCAGCTGCCTCCTCATCACTAAAAAACTTGGGGAAAAGTTCAGCAATTCTAATCTGGTCTAGCAGCACATAATTTCCCTCATCTCTATAAATCCTCCCAAAATGTTTCACAGCTTCTACCTTCAGCGCCTCGTCACCCGAGCAAATGTTACCATCATAATCTTTCAGTTCCCAAATAGTATTCTGATTACGTCGAGCCGAAGCGTAAGAATGAAAAAACTTTGTATTAAGATCTCTATGTTTTACCCACAATGCCCGACTTTTCAGCCTCCATTCCATTTCTTCCCGGAGGAGAATATCCTCTCTTTTCTTCTCCATACATTTAACCAATTCAAAATCTGCCTCTGACTTCTCCCCAACAAAATCACCTGAATAAAAATTTTGAATTTCAGATTCCAGGGAAACCAGTTCTCTCTTATCCGATTCTTTCTTTTGCTTGATCCAACCATTAGCAACCCTTTTAAGGTCCCTCATTTTGTTGCAGAAGCACTCTAACGGATTTTCCCCAATCGCCGAAGCAGAGGCCCAAAAATCCTTCACCAAGTTGCAGAAATCTTCTTCCAACAGCCACGAGCTATTAAACTTGGAAGGAACATTTGGTTTCTTTCCATAATCATCAAACTAGAACAAAATGGGCCAATGATCAAAAAATTTTACACCATGAACCCATGAGCGATATCTGTGAAACTTACCCAACAATGGGGATTTTATCAAGAAGCGATCCAGTCGCTTATATACACCCTCATTACCCCTACGACCATTGCTCCAAGTCAGACAGAGTTTTGTAGGCATAGCATCAATTAGATCATGATTTTCCACAAATTTGCAGAAAAAATCCGCCAAAGGATCCAATCTAGTATTCCTCCCCCAAATCTCCGAGGGAGACATGGTAAAGTTTAAGTCCCCCACTAAAACAAGATAATCATCATTCAATAGTCCCGAACAAGCCAGAGATTCCCAAAAAGTCTGCCTATTGTTATAAGGAGCATAACAATTTAACACCGTCAAACATGTCTTCAGACCAAAACAATAACCTTTCAAAAGCAATCCCCACGCAGTTCTAAAGGGTCTGAAAGAGAATAACTGGGGATTCCAAGCAGCAACCAAACCCCCAGAAAGTCCAGAGGCATCCACAGCCGAGACCTCCCAATTTGGCAGAAGACTGCCAATCTTTGAAACCGCAACCGGACCAAGACACATAGATTCCTGAATTAATAAAATACCTGGACTAGTAGCCATGAAAAGGTTGGATAGGGCCCTAGCCCTCGAAACCCCACCCAACCCACGGACGTTCAGAGAAATAATAGACATTACAGAACGTCCGCATTGGGTAGCTGTGCTCTAAGACCCAAGTCAATATCACCAACAAACCCCCCCTCATCATCACAAAAATCAACAGGCTGCAAAGTTCCAGGGATAGGAACTTTTTTCTTCTTTTTACCCTTTCGAATCGTCACATTTTGAAATTTTGGTGGAAGAGGCAAAACACCAGAGTCCGGCTGAGGGTTTTTTGAAAAAATATCAATAGGGACCATATCAAAACCCTCCTTGTTATCACTATCCACCAAGCAATCAAGTCCCCCAACATCCCCCGGGTTGACAGTAGGAATATCCCCCGACTCACAGCCAATGGGGATACGAGAAGAGAGAGTAGGTGGATCAGCAATAGAATGTACCCTCAGAACCCCCAAAGAAAGGCCAGTATCCATAACTGACGGACAAAAATCAGCTCCAGAACCAAAAACATGCTCCGAAACAGCCAAAACAGACCCAGAACCATCCACCGACTTTGACAAACCATGCCTCAACTGTACAGCCCCCAGGGAGATTCTTCTATCCAAATCTATCTCCTTATCTTTAATAGATTCTAATTCTGCTTTTGAAAGATCAGAATAAGCCAATTCCGGAGGGATTTTTAACTTACCAGAGAGTGGGGTTGTCGGAGAATCCAACTGCGGAGAGACCAAATCACAAGGAGTGTTGGAAAAGTTAATCCGGCGCCTCGAATCCCTTGGTCCATTCTGAATCTTTGGACACTTTGCACGGATATGCCCAACCTCTCGGCAGAAGAAACATCGAAAAGGAACCCGAAAGAAATCCAACTGTTGAATCCATTGACGCTCACCCCAAACTATTTCAATATTCACTGGCAAGCCCAGCCGGAGGTCAATCTCCACCAGAACCTTCGCATAACATCTGTCTATCCCATAGACATAATTTTTATCCACCTTAATACATTTACCCACCGAATTTGCCAAACCAATCACAGTCTCCTCTGTCCAAACCTCAATAGGAAGACCCGGAACAAACATCCATAGATGTCGGATACCAAGTCGCTCATGAATGGGATCAAAAGCCAAATGCCAATGCTGAAGATTCAAAGAACCATTTTTGAACAGCCAGGTTCCGTCCAAAATACAAGCCAACGCCTCCGCGGAAGGGAAGATGAATAGTATCCACTGATTCACCAGCATATTTACTCTCGGCATATTTTCCATCAGAGGAGACCAGTTCTGTTTCACCCATTCAACAATCTCAACCTTCGAGCTCGACGCATATTCAAGTCGCCCGACTAAAGCTCTATTCGCCAGCATATCCACCCTATCCAGATGTGAGCCCTCCGGAATAACAAACCTATCTACATTCGCCCTAGCCTTGTAGGTTTTTGCCCAGCGTCTATTCTTTGCACGAACCCCAGACAGATTAGGGTTTCCGCCAAACCCACACGAGAGGGAGGAGGATCAGAAGGGCCACCATTCGACGCAAAACCAAGAGAATCAGGCCTAGGAAACTATGCTAGAACATTTGTTGATATTAATAGATGGAAAATGCAACTTTTCATGGTCGCCAATTGGTAATATGGCGATGGAAAAACAACAGTGGATGCCAAAACACAGAGATACACACCACGTTCTTCAAGCAAACAACACGACTTTCCTTCCAATGAAAATCGAGTTTAAAGATCGACATAACTCTCCTCTTGTAAACCACGAAGGCCTCCACCTGCACGTCAAGCCACTTCAAGCACATGTCTTCATGCATATTGAACCCCATTTGGAGTTTCAAAGCAGTCAAAGCATTCCAAATTAAAAATCCAAGAAGAGGACTACTTACTAGCCCATGCCCATTCAATTTGATTAATCTCTCTCCAGGATGATGGAATCCCATTATTCTTCTCCGGCATCCGTTCAGAGTTCGATTCTTGGCGAAGCTGCATGAATGTTGAGATGTCACAGTGATATTTTGGCTATACAATATGTTATATGATGGGAAATATACCATCAACTATGGATGCAAAATTTTCATTCTTCCTACCGGAGCCTCCAAACTATGAAGTTCACAACAATGGTTCGAAATTTCACATGAAAGGAATTCCCTGGGACGAGAATGTGGAAGTTTGGTTAATGGACACCAAAAAGGGAAACAAGATGAAACTTGTTCTTAGACCTCAAGAACAAACTGCGAGTCAATATAATGGGGTATGCATTTACTTTCTTGCTTCTGTAATATTATTGTAATGTTTGCATTTCTTGTATTTGAGCATTTGAGTATTGTTGTTTTTAACATTCAACATATAGTGGGTCTTGCTATATTATTTCCAATTCTTAGTTGGGTGATGTTGTATTATTTTCTGTATACATCTGCCTAGCTATGTGTTCCATGGCCATGGTTGGTTTTGGCCTTTCAGTGTCTCTTATCATTTTGGTCATGCAAGGCCAACCACCAAGAAATAAGTAAGTAAGAATATACGTTAATTTGTCTTACGATCTAACTTGGCTTTCTTCAAGTACCAATAAATGCCACACTTTAACCCATATTTATGGATGGATTAAGATGTTAGTCCTTCTATTACACTTTGCTTATGAGCTATGGTTTTTTTGTTTATATAGTAAAACTTGCAAGCATGGCTCCCTATTCTCGACTACCATTTATTTGAATTAGTATATTCATGTTCTCAATCCTTCACATGTTTTTCCTTACTCCACTACAAGTTTCAATTAGTTTCTTTGTGTTTTCCATCTTTCAAAATGTGATACCAGTGGTTTGAATCGGCTTAATACTTTATTTTGAAAGATTAATTTTATTGAGTTCTACTGTGCAAAATTTTAGGTCTATCTTCTCTTTTCCAATCTCTGCAGAATTTCCATGAGCACAAACAATGTGCATGATGACATTACAATATAGTGAGAGAAAAAATCAAAGAAAGAGAATAAATCCAACCCATAGAACAATCAAACAATGAATTGTACCGTGACCAAAAATAAAAACTCGATAGGTTCCTCTTCTCTTCATTTAAGTGATACAACACAAATTTTTCTACTTGGGAAATTGAATGAACTTTGTTCAAGTAAATATCCTTATTCATCCATAGTAAAAATGCCGAAGGGGACTAGTTTGTGTATTGCGTTGATTTGTTTCAATAGCGGAATTTATTTGGACACAAATGAGGTGTTCTTTCTGTTTTATAATTAGTGATGTAAATTAAAGACATTTTACTCATGAAAATTTTAATAGGTGTTCTTTCTGGTT